>CM067346.1:36108825-36165376 GCA_034190875.2 Urechis unicinctus
ACCCCCTTCACTATTTCAGGGCTCTTTATGGTGACACCTTAACAATTGCTCATTAGGGTGATTATTATGGAGAATGGCGTATTGGTTTTAAGGGACCAAGGACGGAGTGAAACATCGAGATATATTCTCGCTCACGAGCGTAAAATACCGAGTGATTATTATTTGTTGCTTCAAACCACGATCTTTCCGAAGGCCACCGTGATTCCGGATCATTGATAAACAGCAGTTCCAAGCTATGATAAATTGCTCCATAATGATGCCATATTGCCTCGGTAACCGCGGAACAACCTCAGTCACACGCCATGAGTTAGTAGACAAACATAGATATGTGCAGAGAATATGATACCGAGTATTCAAACGGATGACGCAGGATATTTCTGATACTATCGATAGAGCTAATCCGCAACTAGGTATTCTTTATAGATATGAAAGCTGTTCATGTTTATTGCTGAATTAAAGTAGTGTTCAACGTTTATGGTGATGTGCAATATAACTACCCCGTAATTTATGGGCCAATCATTAAATGCGTGATTAAATTAGATCAATCGATGATGGTTTGTGTGGCTCTCGTTACTTTATGGGATTCATAGTCAACACCTCTCCCGAACATCGTGGATACATATCATTGGATGGAGCTGAAAATGTTTTGCGTTCACTAGTCGAAAGTGTTTCAGTGTATCTCAGCAATTAATCGTTCTGTTGTTTCCACTTCCTGCTCTGTGCGCTTCAAGACATCATGCTCGTGTTGAATTAGCATTTGAACTGGACATTTAGCAAGTACGATTTGCAGCACAAACGATTTGTTATATTCGGCGCCTCATCCCTTCCGTGACCCCTCCATAATTCTCACCGACACAGAAACGAAATGGTTTTTGTGAACGTTTATAGCGAACCGGTGTTAATGCAGTGTAAAATATATGTCAAAGCACTATCTGTATTAATTCATTGGTTTTTAAAGTCACTTTGTTCTATTAATATAGCTATGTGTGTTTAGCGAATGGAGGCTGGAGCAATAGAAGATGATGAGTTTGTAGTAAGTTGTTGTGAGTGACTAAAACTTGAATGCAGGGCTTGTTTACACTAATCTTCTCTTGGCACAGTCAGCAGGTCAATCTCGGTCAAGTTGATAAAAGCGTCATAACCTATTAACGAAGTTCGTCGCAGCCACACTGCACCTTGTGGATGTAGAGCTCGCGTCCCGAAGCGGTTTGCTACTGTATGTCACTTTTGCGATCCGATAAAATACGCATTTCGATTCTGACTTCTCTGACAGATAACGACAGCCTGCTGGAAACACCAGCGTCGAATGGCAAAGGGAGCGAACGACATCCAAGGGGGTGTATACACACACACACACACACACACACACACACACACACACACACACACACACACACACACACACACACACACACACACACACACACACACACACACACACACACACACACACACACGCACACATACACGCACATATATATATATATATATATACATATAAAAGTATATATATGTGTATATATATATATATTCATGTATATATATGTATATATGTATATATATATATTTATATATATATATATATGCATATATATATATATATATGTATGTATATAGATATATATATATATATATATATATATATATATATATATATATATATATATATATATATATATATATATATATATATATATATATATATATATATATATATATATAACACCATGCAAATACATTAGTGAGTTGAGTTTCCATATATCATTCGCCTTCACAGCAAAGGACAGAGCTAATGATATATCTTACACCTTGGTCATTCAAACTCTTTTCCGTCGTCAGTCTTGACCGTATATGTGTCATTCAGCATATGGACTTATGGTGAAAACGCCAAAGAAACTTCCCTGCGAGAGAGTATTGCCTGAAAACAAAACAGTATCGAGTTCAGCAACAGCGATTGCTGATAAGGGAAGGTTCGATCGAATCGAAGAGGCGTATTGATTTTACTATTATAGGTTCTAGTGTTCTTAAGTTAAGCGTACTGACTTAACCAGGATATGTTCCACTTGGTGAGTGAATAACTCCCGCGTGAAGTCAATAGACGTCTGTAGTTGTACAGGAAGATAAAGCAATTTGTATACGCTTGATTCGAATCGTAGCATGAACAAAGCATTCCTGTAGTGTTTTAAATGTAAGACCCGCATCGTATATTTCCTTATGAAACCTTTTGTACTCTGTACCTCATTAAGCAACCTTCAGCGTAATCATAGAGCAGATGGCTAAGAGGCGGATTCATGGCTGCGTGGGCTGGCTACACAAGCAATAACAGCAAGGGTATAATTCCTATCTGAGCTAATTACAATCCTCTTGGACAGGACAATATATGAATCGTTCCTGTATGGCGCCATGTTATACACCTCACCCCATGTTGACTCTATTCATTGCTTTAAGCATTTCTATGTACGATAATTATAGTGAAAGAGAACAAGGCGATATTCACGTCACTTTCATCCCAGTACTTTCATCTCATTGACGTCAAGGGATGTTTGTGAAGGAAGCTGTCTTTAAAAGATTAATTAACTCGTTATCCCACTGAAGCTTCCCATTCTGGCACTAAATCACGCAATTTTTTGATGACACCGTCCGTTAAAGAGTCTTTTATCCATTCACTTGTATCACCTGTTCCCTTCCTTCAAATCGGATCACGATCCCACAGAAGCGTTCATTGTCGCGCGTTACAAACTGCAGACTAACTTAAAGTAGTACTATTACCCACAATACATTACTGCATTTGATAGAAAATGCAACCAGGCCAATTCTAATGCAGACGCACATATATGCTACATATTCAATTGGCAGTTAAACATAGCGCCGTTTTGTGCTTACTTTGGATTGATTTGCCAATCATCTGTCATTCAAAGACATGCGTGATAAGGAAATACCCTACCGTATGGACCTGTCGATCAATATGCGCGATTAAGCATGCGAGTAATGTGTTTATAAGGTGGATAAAAAATAAAAAAATCGCATAGATATTTGAAGCGGAAACTGCAGTGTATCATAGATATAATTATCCAACACTGCTGAAGAAGGGCTGAGACTGACAGAAAGAGGGCTGTTATTGGTTGCAAGCAAAACCATCCTGCTAATCACTCTTTACTGTGCTGCCTCGGTAACTCTCCTCTTTACATCACAGCCGCAATTATTAATTATTGGTCAATCTAAAGCGATAATACGAAACTCGATCTCTGTTGAAGTTTTGACTGCCGATATATCCATCACATCTGACCTCCCAAAACTTGCTTGATCTTAATATCACATCGTTGCGACGTAGAATCCTGATCCTTATCGAAACCCTGCTGCTTTATGCCAGTTCAATTTGAATGAGGTATGATGCTGAATAGCGCTGGATTGTTAAATGATGTGTGATGTTATGTCATGTCATGTTATGGTGCGATATAGAAACAAGTGTGTTCGTGCGGTTCCTTCATCTGGCCGACCCTAAATTGATTATCCCAGCCCACTTCAAATGCTAATAAGAAAATGGAAAATTATTTTTGAAAACATATTAAGTCATATATAAGCGATCCCAAGAGCATATACATCTAAGCATGGTCGGCGCTGAACACGACAGAAAGGCAGGAGATCTTACTGTCATATAAGGACGACCTTCTTATTATGTTTACTGCTTGATATTTGAACAATGTCAATGCAGACAATGAGCACGAGCCACACATCATTTCTCACGTTAGTAACAAACCGACAATTGCATCATATCCATCCCCATTGGGCATTTTCTATACCATGGAAAATTAACTTAATAGCACTTCTGTGAATGCAACTGTGCTACCAAACAGTAATGTAAAGACCGGAAAATTTCTTAGTAAACACATTTACAATTGATACAATTGTAGTACAACCATGAATTGGAGTTCCACAATCTTTTGAAATGCCAAATAATTATATATATTTGGTTAATTTAATTGGCTGTATCGGTAATTGTAAACACCATGAAAAGGTGTAAATTGCGTTAGCTTGGCGCTTGCGCCCGTAGAGAGATGTCTGAACTTGTCTATAATTTACTATTTTTCTGCGTCGCTTCATCGCGTTATACGGCTACCGCAATCCATTCATTCGACTCAACGTTGAACTGATGTCCAATTGTAATAACAATTGGGTAACATGTTCTACCTGACAGCTTATATCGCATTCTAAACTTCATTGAAGTCGATGGCGTCACTTCCGTTTACAAAAGCATTAAAGTTTTCAAAAAATGACACAACTTCAATGCTTAATATCTCCATGTATAATGCTTTGGTTTTTAAAACAGTTTACATATTACGAAAATGTAATGTAATTAAAAACTTTATTTAACTTTATTGTAAATAATGCATTGGCCAAAAAATCTAGTGGGTCAAAAATTTCTGGTAGCCAAAATCTTTAAACTTTTTAATTTCGCAAATATTTCACTGATTTTTTTCCGATTTTAAAACAACTAACATTTTCTGAAAGATTAATAAAAAATCATACTTATAAAAACGCGTTGAGTCGGGAAAAAAATTCTACAAGGACATATTTCGTGAAATTTTCGATGGCTTATAAAATCGCAAATATCGGTTCAATAGTCATAAAAATTGGGCGAGTTGCTGTCAAAGACAGCGCAAATCTAATCCTCAAACTTGATAGATATCGATGACATCACTTCCGGTTTCGAACTAATCGGATTTTTCCGTTGGTGATGGTTGTGTCGTAAATTGATAGTCACTCGGAGGGATCCCATTCAATTCTGAACAAATAAAGAACCATCGTTTATTGTAAATTATCTATAGTTTTCTCACAAAGTAAGCTTAAAGTACAGCGGGTGTCATTACTGCTGGATTTTCTCTGGTTTGTTAACAGCGGCCTACATTTCGTACTATACAGAGGTCGCTGCTGCTCTCTGCTCGCCTCACGGCATGCGGTCAAGTATTGTACGCCGCGGTAATATTTGATTAATAAACAAATCTCATCCTTGAAGCAGCCAAATCATTATCAATCTATCATGGCCCCGTACAGCATGATTTCTTTGATACATTTGATCGCTTATAAAATTATGAATATATGTGTTCGATGCTCACAATGAGTAGTTGAATTGTGGTTTCGAAGAATTTCAATCCATAAAAACTTGGTCATTTATGGGCCAATACAATACGTCAAGCTCACCTCGCTGCTCCACATTCACACCTCGCTGCTCCATATTCACATATTGCTTTACCGCATTCACACCTCGCTTCGCCACATTCACACCTCGCTCCACCACATTCACACCTCGCTCCACCACATTCACACCTCGCTGCTCCATATTCACATCTTGCTTTACCACATTCACACCTCGCTTCACCACATTTACACCTCGCTCCACCACATTCACACCTCGCTGCACCACATTCCGACCTCGTAGCAACACATTCCGACCTGGTAGAAACACATTCCTACCTCGCAGTTCAACATTCCTACCTTGCAGTTCCACATTCACACTATGCTGCACTGCATAAACATGATAATGTAATGTAACGTCCAACCCGTAGAAGACACACATAAAAGGGATTATAGTCATAAGGCCCCACAAGAACAATAGCGCCTTGGTTCTTGAAATATATATGGCAAATATGCTTAAACTGCTAAATAATGCTGATTGTGGCACAAGCTAATACTTTTGTTATCATAAATGATTTAGTCGATTCATTCATGGGAAGTATTTTTGTGGTAGTTATTTGAATTGCAGTCATGCTATACTGCCTTTCAGCTTTCATTAATAGCACATAAAAAGTGTTGCAGAACTACCTTATGCCTGAACTCACGTCGCGACATGAAACCATGACAATACCCATTCAGTCGATCTACCTTTGTGAAGAAATTTAGGTGGAGGCGTATCTTGGGTTTTTCTTTCCACTGGGTATTATCCAAGGAAATTCCACCCGTTTATAACTGAATACCCTATACAGCAACAATCAGGTACAACAGGTGAAAATGGCGTGTTACAATAAATGCTGCAGTGATATTATTGTCGCTGAGAATACAGAGGCGTGCCCGCTAGGTCGATGCCAGTATATCTGAGGTATGTTTTGAACAACAATTACGCTTGTTGAGGCTGGCACCGTTTCGAATACGGTGTCTTCGCGGGGTTTTCATACAGGTATTGAAAATGTTCAGTTGGGTAAGATTACATCAGCGTGTTTTCAGTTTTTGTAGACGTGCAAACTCAGCTCTTAAAAGGCAATCGCCAACCTGGACTAAACATGTAGCTGAAACAGAATTAAGATCGCGTTGCGAACCAATAGAATAATTTAGCAGCCGAGTTAGTTTCAGATAATGCGCTGAACGTTTTGTGAATAATTGCAAAATCTATGGATTTGTTTCACTTCCTACACAACTGAGTAGCCATTGTGTTTCATATTTCAATAGCGTCAGATGCGTTGGCTGCGTTCTCAACGGGAATATGTAACAGCCAAACATGTCCGTCGAATTAAATGACGGGACAGACCTTGATAGGGCTTACTGATGCATCGCAAAGCAACGGAAGCCTTTCGTCCCATTTACTGTGCACACTTCAAATACTTGGAATTGAGTAATAACGTATATTTATCAAGATGCAATTGCTCTTTAACATCGGCCAACTGAAAGGAAATACCTGCATATTTAATCAACTGTCCATATTCACCTTGCAAGCAGCATCTAGGCAATTCTTTGATATATGCCAGTGTAACGAGCATTGCCTTTCTGCCAATTTAGGATTGGAGGCTTTTGATGTATATATATGCAACACGGCGCGTTTGTCGATTGTATATCGTAACAGATGTTATCGTACCCCCATGCGACCTCCGCTGGCCCTATTCCTTTGGTCGATATATATGCGGAGCAATCAGCATGGTAAAAATGAGCTTTACCGAATCGCTTCCATATATGTATGTCTGCAATGATAATGATGTAAGCTTTATGCTGTTGATGTGAAGCAACATGTTTGGCAGACCTGGCATAATGATATGTTGTAGACAGCAAATAAGTTGATACCATTGATGTTACAACATTACGCTGCTGGCAGATTTCTGTTTGCTGGAAATACAATGCTTTCTAAAGAGCTAATGCAGCTGTATCTCAGGATACTAATACTAGCTTTCATTTGTCTAGGCACCTGTCACTGGATATCGATGGCTATGATAATGCGATCCGGTTTCATCCTTACGTGATAACAGCTGTGGCTCAGTCTCTTACACCTACTTCGGAATAACAAGTTTCTTATAAGGGTTCGATGTTAAGGTACTCGTGATATTCCGACGCAGCATAAATTCACCGCAAAATATATTTCCCAGGATACTTTTCATCCCGGATCGCACTCAATGAGGGTATGCCGAGGCATTTTTAACTGTCTTACAGGCTGCAAGATCTCAAGCTCGAATTTGATTATCGCTAAACCTCTACACCAGTGTTGATGCCTGCTAGCCGGTCTAGGAACTCTCATTTTGTACATATGAAATGACACCATGCTTATTGCAAGGATTCCATCTAAACGTCATATCTCAGCTTTGCTTATATTCGATAGAACCATGAATACGAACAGCCTGCAGTTCAAATCGTAGAACATAAACTCTCACGGATCGAGTGATGGGCGGAGCTCAAAAAATATAAATGAACTCTACGACGTATATTCGCTTAAGAATGTATTCTAGATTACAATTATAGAAAGGGCCCATTTTGTATATTGTGAGGGTGCCATATATTAATCAATGTACAGCTATGCTCGATTCCCAACGAAAAGTGAGAATATCCACACCAAGGATGTCATGATGATAACATGAATAACAGTTTCGATCTAATAAGATTTTGCTATGGAATAAATCTGAGACTAAAGGCAAGATATGGAAGAATTTATCCATAAATCCTGTTGGTTTGAGCAATTCTAAGCGACATCACTTGAGGGATTGGTTCACCCAAATAAGTCAAGTTTATGAGGTACTAAGATGAATATGCTTTATGGCACATTGCCATTGAAAGTAGATTCTTTAAAAAACATTGTAATGGCGTATAGCAACTGGTATGTCAGCAGGTTGACAAATATTAACAAGAAGCTAATAAAAGCACACCAATGTTATACCTTGTTTCTTATCAGTCCTTCAGTGAAATCATCTGTAACTCCAAATTACTGGGCAAGAAAGCAAATAAGCGTATATTCTATTTGTTTGATTGTTTAAGTGGTCTACTCTACTGTATCTGTTGTGTAAATTTAGCTGGATAGGCATAGCGGTTAAATCACGTTTTGCAAAGATATCCGTAACTCGTCTATTCACCTGGGCTGAGAATATTTATGATTTCAGAGGATATTTATACGTGCTATGTTTCGTAATGAAGTACTTAATGCTTTCTTTTTAGGATGGAGTTGGGTAGTGAATGACACAAAAATAATGATATGGTTATCACTTGCGTTCGTCAGTCCCTATTGAGGAAGGTCATTCTTGAAGTGCTGTCATTTGAGGTCTGTGTGTATTTATATTAAAACGAACTCCATAGTGAAAGTACTTAAATGACAGTTAGTACATTGAACACAACATTTTTGAACCAAAGAATTTTGGTTCATTGCATATACATAACATCAAGCGTAAATATTCGTTATATAAAAGCTATATCAGGGGAACAAGGAAAAGCACTTTGCTATGGTGTCTCTGCGGACTCAAGGCCATTGCCTTTTGGCATTGGCGAATCATACTTGAATGTAAGATCTTTATGGAACCAAAAGTATATATATATATATACATATATATGTATATATATATATATATATATATATATATATATATATATATATATATATATATATATATATATATATATATATATATATATATATGAATGACATATATATATATATAAACATCTATATATATATGCATAAATATATATGAATAAGTATATATATATATAAATATATATATATATATGTATATAATAATATACATACAGAGATATGCATATATATATATATATATATATATATATATATATGCATATATATATAAATATGTATATATATATATATATATATATATATATGTATATATATATATATATATATATATATATATATATATATATATATATATATATATATATATATATATATATATATATATATATATATATATATATATATATATATATATATTGATGGTATTGTAGTCAAATGGTTTGGGCAATACGCTCGTTTTTATTAATCATTACAATATGGCCTTCTTTATTAAAAGCAACTTTGAAGATGATGTTTCATTTGATTTCATTATTTGTCAATATCGTCATCACCCTTGCAAGGATTCCATCTAAACGTCATATCTCTGCTTTGCCTATATTCGATCGAACCATGAATACGAACAGCCTGCAGTTCAAATCGTAGAACATAAACTCTCACGGATCGAGTGATGGGCGGAGCTCAAAAAATATAAATGAACTCTACGACGTATATTCGCTTAAGAATGTATTCTAGATTACAATTATAGAAAGGGCCCATTTTGTATATTGTGAGGATGCCATATATTAATCAATGTACAGCTATGCTCGATTCCCACGAAAAGTGAGAATATCCACACCAAGGATGTCATGATGATAACATGAATATCAGTTTCGATCTAATAAGATTTTGCTATGGAATAAATCTGAGACTAAAGGCAAGATATGGAAGAATTTATCCATAAATCCTGTTGGTTTGAGCAATTCTAAGCGACATCACTTGAGGGATTGTTCACCCGAATAAGTCAAGTTTATGAGGTACTAAGATGAATATGCTTTATGGCACATTGCCATTGAAAGTAGATTCTTTTAAAAAACATTTTAATGGCATATAGCAACTGGTATGTCAGCAGGTTGACAAATATTAACAAGAAGCTAATAAAAGCACACCAATGTTATACCTTGTTTCTTATCAGTCCTTCAGTGAAATCATCTGTAACTCCAAATTACTGGGCAAGAAAGCAAATAAGCGTATATTCTTTTTGTTTGATTGTTTAAGTGGTCTACTCTACTGTATCTGTTGTGTAAATTTAGCTGGATAGGCATAGCGGTTAAATCACGTTTTGCAAAGATATCCGTAACTCGTCTATTCACCTGGGCTGAGAATATTTATGATTTCAGAGGATATTTATACGTGCTATGTTTCGTAATGAAGTACTATATGCTTTCTTTTTAGGATGGAGTTGGGTAGTGAATGACACAAAAATAATGATATGGTTATCACTTGCGTTCGTCAGTCCCTATTGAGGAAGGTCATTCTTGAAGTGCTGTCATTTGACGTCTGTGTGTATTTATATTCAAACGAACCCCATAGTGAAAGTACTTAAATGAAAGTTAGTACATTGAACACAACATTTTTGAACCAAAGAATTTTGGTTCATTGCATATACATAACATCAAGCGTAAATGTTCGTTACATAAAAGCTATATCAGGGGAACAAGGAAAAGCACTTTGCTATGGTGTCTCTGCTGACTCAAGGCCATTGCCTTTTGGCATCGGCGAATCATACTTGAATGTAAGATCTTTATGGAACCAAAAGTACACTATAGAACCAGCCGATGGATCAATAAATGCATCTATGGCCCGGGCGCCATACGAACTGGATTCAACCAGATATACCTCTACCAAGCAATTGATATGGCGTTGGAGAGTAAACATATATTGAATTCATCTAGTTTTCATGGCAGTACAACATTCTGTGTTAGTGTTTCATATATTGATTATAGTTAATCGTCAGTTTACTGTAAATATATTTTTTATCCACACTTCACAATCGCACCAACAATGACCTCAACCATCTTGCCTTCCAAAAAAAATCGTTATGAACGATGGGCCAGAACCATAACTAATGCAAACTGTATATCCTCATAGTACCTTTATATATGCCAACATTACACTTATTCTATGAGGCATCAAATATTTTATCTCATGATACATAGAGTAGTTTCCGGTACCTCTACCGCAGACATTTGTATGAAGAATAATTGATTTGTGACCTGAAGCAAATATTTATTTTGTAGAAGAAGAATGTACTGTTTCAGTGCTTATTATTTAGTAAGGTTCTAAATAAATTTACCGCTGCACTTCAAATTCTGTTTTACTTCGATGCTTGTTGTGAAATCAGGATCTCATGGAATGAATTGCCTCTACTCTAATTCTATTAACGCGCTGCTGTGCCATCTAGCATATAACAGCGAGCGAGCCATAATCCAATTGGTTAGCGCTATATATACGCTCCGAACCGTACATTTGATTTTTAAAGACAATAGCCATGCTCGGCCCTTAGTTTGATTTGTAATGCACAAGCAGAATCTTGAGAAGCGGTAAAATCATATGAATAGTGATGATCTGGGTTGCATCTGTAGTTGAACTCTTCCAAAACAACAAACATTAAGTTATTGTCCAAAATATCTTGGTAATAGGCGGGAAACTGCATGGTTCCTTTATTCACACTATAAATTAAATGTTGAGTATAACAACGTTCCGCTTTGATTAATTGGTTATATCGCTAGTCGCTAGTCATGCTATCGTAAACGTATTCGCTTATGGAATGTGCCTGAAAATTGCAGCACATTGTTTATATATTTGACCGGCGATTGTTACGCACGAACAGAAATCTGTTGATTTCATGAATGTATATGCACGTTATGATATATCCCTATTTCGTGCAAGTGATACATATATTTGTTTCAAATACAGAGATCGCTGTGCCAAGGATGGACGGGAGCGGCATATATATTATACCGCATTGACTCTTATTGTATGTGCATCTTTTGCGGACTTCGGTTATTCCAAGACTAATATTTGTATATAAAGCACAACATACATTAAAGAAAATACTTTCCACTCGTGTTCGTGATATCAAATAGGTGAATTCAGCCCATCTGCATTGCATAGCAGCGGGTTACCATCTGGTTCTTCATTCTACACTTGTGAAATCAATACACTTGGAAGCCGAATCACATATTTTCCACTTATCGACGCTATTATACGGTTCCATTTTCTAAAGCCACCAATTCCTGAGCAAGTCAAATATAAGGAAAACAGCACCATAAATGACAGACACTGTGGAAGATCACGCATGAAGTAACACATTCGTTATTGCCAAAAGAATTTAGATTAGCGCCGGCCCAAATCTAATGTAACAACAAGCCACAAATAGTACGAGTTTACTGCAGTTATTTTGGTACTCAACTTACCGAGACAACGTCAAGTAATCAGAATAAACTGAAAGTGATATTAAGCTAATGAAACCACAGGTTAATACCATGGCAAATGTTAGATGCTGCGATTCCAAATTCAGAGTAGAGCCTGTCGAATAGACGTTGGCATCGCGATGTGAGAGCTGCAGTCATGAATGAAACTATCGAAGGATATCTGGCACAGCATGAAGTCCCACGTGCAATCATTGGCTCATATTGACAAGCAGACGACCACCAATCGCTCTTAGCAAGGTCAGCACACCCGTGGAAATTTCATCGATCACTGTTACAGTATGAGATTACAGCACCATGCATGATTCAGTGTGCATTTCACGCTACGTTTTCTGGTACAAATAGCACCGATTAGATTCCTTAAATCGAACTTACAGTGAGTTGCGCACGTCATTTTGTCCATCGTTGGAAATACACGGAGCCATGTATGCTCATTAGTTCAAGTTCCAATAAGATAAATATTGACTGTGAGAGAGCAATAGGTCTACAGTTCAGGGAATACATTATGCAAATACCAATAAACTAACTCTTTTCCGGCGCACTGAGCTTAACTGATGCCAAATACATTTCCAGGCAATCGTTACTTAACGTTAGTTTTCCCAAAGTTGTGCCAGTATTACGTTGCTCGTGACGTCAACATTAAATGCACTCCACCATTACACAGATTAATTCCAATCATAGACTACCCGGTTTTTGAAAATCACAAATAATCATTGTTCATCATGTCAACGAATGAACGATTGATTAAAATGCTCCAGTAGGCTGCATATCAAATATTTTTATGAACATCTGAAAGAGAAAGGTTTCCCGCTTAAAACTGGTTTATTATCGGCGAATTGATTGGAATATTTTAGTTTAGCCCACATATAGATTGTCCACATGAAAACGTCGTCTGAAGCTTAAGATTTAAGAACAAAGTGCCAAAATAAAATAAATTGAAGCATGACATATTTGGAGACTTAAATTTGAATTCAGACAACGGAACGTGAAAGGATGACATAGCAAAGACAAGAGGGTAGTGTATTTTAGATAAGTTAGTGAATAAGGGCTCACTTGTTCTATGAGAAACGACAATAGAGGTCTTCACAGTGTCAGAGTCAATGATTTTAGTATGTTAGTTAGTTGACGAGGGCTTACTTGTACTACGAGAAAGGACAATAAAGGTCGTCTCAGTGTCAGAGTCAATGCTTTTAGAATATTACCAGTGATGCACGCGCCAGAGGGCAGTCGAAGCAAGCAATAGCTTCCAAAATCACGTCGGGGAGTTAGCAGGTTCAGTTGAATGTGTCGTTGACCTTCTGAGAGATCCGAAATTGCGGATATTATTGAGATGCTCTTGCGTATAGGCAAAGTGTGGTGTTGACGGAGTAGGAAAGCACCAGGAGAGAATGCCGTCGTCATCAACTTCTCTCAAGAGTAGCAGTCATGTGGCGCGCGGACACCATTACGTCTGGAGTGACTTGCTCGAGTTGCTTAAATGAGCGGGTAAATTGCAAATAGGCACTGAGATGCTTACCGGCTCGGTGGCTTAAAGCGATTGTAATCTGCTGTGGGATTAGTAGTATTGTCACAGGAGTTTGCTTTGCCTACATGTTTTAGGCTATTGAGACTGTCTGCATAGCTCTCTGCGCATCGAGATGCTGTCTAGGCATGATACTTTTTTTCACGACATTCACGACGACACCAACTTCTGCAATAATGAAGTTACCATATTATTATATAGCACCTCAAGCTTGATTGTATTTCACCTCTTTTGGCATATGCACAAAATTGTTTATTGCTGGACAAAGTATAGTCCAAGGGAGATTTCGAGATATGGAACGTGTTAGAATGTTGTGGTAGGTTGCCAATGAATCGCGAATAAAAATACATGAATTTCTCCAAACCTAAATGCATGTTATTCCAAACATTTTCAAAAGAAAACCGCACATTTGTATTAAAATTTGGAAAATTATCAATGCAGGCAACAAAACGACCTTGCTTTTCATGTGACTGACAATAATTTGACATTTAAACCTGAAATTCTAAAACCTTTTGGATTTGAAAGCATGATTTGCCTCAACATACATTAATTACTGTATGCAATGCATTACTTGTGCCTCAATTAAGTCATGGTATCTTGGGGTTGGGTTTCCATATTTAAGCAATATTCAAAGTTAAACATATGTAAACACTTAACAAATAAGAATGTCATAAAAACTACAGCATAAAATGCTTCCAACGTAAAGTAGACATTCTTATCCACATCGAACGAAGCTGCTACAGCAGAGCAACGAACTTGGGTGTTGTCATTAGCTATTGATTGGTACTCTGAACGTGATCGTTCCCGAAACGGATTAGACCGCTTTCAAGAAGGAAGAATACGTTTGAGTTTCCTTTCTTACATGGCGCGGGTTATATTCACCCTGCAGAACTCGCCAAAATATGACACATTGATGACCAACACATGCAATGCCGACGCGATATTGTCGAATGTAAACTCGAATGCCCTCGCTAGAGGTGTAGTACTCTTGTTGGCGCAGTTGCTCAGGAATGAGGCCCAGTTCCTACTTATGATGGAATAGCGTGGCTCTAAATCAGCTACAACACGATATACAACAAAAGGGCCTCTGTGTTCTCGGGACTTCATCATCCAAGCACCAGCTGCAACTACCAACAAATGAAGCCGGCAGTTCTAATAATGCGACAAGCCATCGTTGCATATATTTCACTTTAAATGTTTTGTATCAGCATTTAATTAGTTTAGAAGGTCTTTGAGACCCCGGAGCAGCTTAATCTTCTCAGCTATATTATTATGGTCGGATAAATATTTTCATGTTTATTATTCGTTCTTGATTAATTTTATCTCTCTTTGAACAACCCGATGTCATTTACATCAATCGTCTCATGTCAGAGCCGTCAACCTAGCCCGTCATTACATGCAGATATACTTACGGTGTGCACCGGTGCGGGGAATGTTAGTGTAAACGGAGGTCATTATATCAAACATTCATTAAAAACAATATATCTGTTTCTAAATATGAGACAGCTATGTGTTGAAAATTTCACATCGACATTTATATCAAATAAAGACTAAATAAATGCATGTATGTGGCGTGCTCCGTAACAGAAGACGGGAGTTGTGTTACATTTAAAAACGGTTGTGCATTTAACGGATTGTACTGGGTTAAGATGGTCAGTGTGGCGGAGACGAAGGCAGCAATGGATTTAAAGCTCACTTACACCACCTTAGACCTGCAGATTGACAGCATATTCTATGAAATGGAAGAGTATTGATCTCACCTCTCATGGTGTTTATATATCTTGTCTGTGATAGTTCATACATATTACCTATATTTATATTCATATTACCTATATTCATAGTCACAACATTGTCATTTTATAGCCTTTAGAGGGAAATAAAATGATATGGGATACGCAGATTCATCTGTTGTTCACTCAAACGTATTTAAATGGACTAGTTCGGGCAAGGGAAGACATAATACGATAAGACACTGCTTCATTCTACAAATAAATAAAGCAATGGAATTGCCACCCTCAATAAGATGTTATCACTCGTGTTATCTTTCCCAAAATGTGTGCAGAACGCTTTCATCTAATCAGGAAGTAATTAGCAACTATGGACAATATGTCCTTTAATATGATAATATCGTTTGGTACTCAGGTTTAGTTGCGCTTATTTCATTTTTCAAATGGTACCTCAATGGACGTTTCGATTTTTATATGAAAGTTTTTCATGCCCTACATAATTCATTCCAACTAACAATGTCGGGGCGGGTGGTTATGTTATGTAGAATGACATATTTTCAAAAGATACGGGGCGCGACAGACTAGTAAACGGGATTTTAGATGGTTGAGGCGTGATGTTGGTGGATCGTTGGACCGGGTTTCTGCATACGTAGAAGATAACTGTGGCCTGGCCAATGCTTACCCCTGTGAGCGTAGTTACCACAAAGCTAGTGTCTGCCATTCACAATCTTACAGCAAATTGCCATAGCAAATTTTATCATGAGTTGAAAAGAATGGTGATCATAGAAGGGTGAGATTAGTAAAACAATGCATGGTACGAGTATAAGTGGTGGAAACCAGGTATATACAATTTCATCAATATTGATAAATCATCGGCTTTCCTTATAGACATTGACGTTATACCGTTAAAACCTGTACTTACCTCCCATAACCTAGGCTTTGGAGTTGCAATAGTTACACGATGCACTCGTTTTAAGATAACATTACACCGGCAAATGCTATATCAGCTGAGATGTTTTCTGAGCAACTGAACGAATGCTAATTGAGATTGTCTAACCACGGATCATTCAGTGTAAAAAAAAATCGTGATTTTTAGATTATTTTCACTACCCCGAAAGAACCTCACTAAACATTAATACTAATAAAAAATGCTACTGATTACCCTGCTTCTTATTTCCAATTGAATGTCAAAAAAACTATAAGAACCAAAGAGAGAGGTTTATGACCTTCCTTATTTCATCGTAACGAAGTAATATAGCGTAGAAAGCCATACCCTAGTCATTATATAAAAAAAATTGTCCCATATTCTATATTTGCTTGCCCAAATATTACCTCGAACCCAGTTCTATTGGAAGATATGATTGTTCATTTTATACACACCAGTAGCAATTGATACTACGGAACTACTGCGTTAGTGTTGATGCACTTCACAGCGAATCACAATTGCAGCCGCAACTGGACAACTGCTTATACAAAGCAATACACCAAGCTAGGGGAGGGGGATAAAAGAATCATTCAGTGAACGCATATCGCTCGCCCCGTACATAAACGACGCATTGTGGTACACTTATGGTTCTCCTTTTATACTGTTCCCAAGAAGCGGTCTTCATATAATATGTCCGAAATAGAACAGTTCACTGCATACCCAAGGCCAGAAGCTTATTATATCACTCGCAAACGAGCAGTAGTAACTCTCATTATGTCGCTTTTAACGACCAAGGTTTCCCAACCACGCTTTAAGGTTGGCCATTTATCGCAGATATTAACGTAGCGGTTTCATTGATAAAATAAACAATCGGTAACATGGTATTTAATACCCATTATTGGGTGAAAACACTGATGGTACTAAAGATCCCTACCTATGCGCATAGAATGTCGATAATAAATGTAGTTGCTCATAAAACCGCCGTTATAATGGTCGTTAAAATGCATTCTAGGTAAAGTGTTCAGGATCAATTTGACTAAACAAGCCCCCGTCGTGCTGATCCGACACTGGTAACATTGAGATGGGAACAGGAATACGCTAGAGATTTGTTTATCAGTGGTATGTACACCAATCCCGATTATTTAACTGCTTCGTTGTCAGAGTATCCTCCATATAAATTACCTCCAAAATTAACGTTACACGCTTTCTTGTCAAAAACGTTTCCAATGCATAAAATGGCCGCCTTAGCTGTATCAGCAGTTTAACATTTTATATTCCTTTGGTTCAGTTGCTCCTATGATGACATAATTAGATACACAACAAGCAGACATTATCGGTATAAGTATGAAACTACGCGTGTCGCTGTGAGCTACGCCATAAAATCCGACATAAAAGTTATCATTCATAAAGTAATTTCGAAAATATGTTCTGAACATAAATCGCCTATCGTTATTCATTTAAATATATTTTGCTACTCGAAGTTCGAAGGCAGTATTAAGTGCGCCCGAATGGATCAATTATCAATTATTTGGTGTCTACAGTAGCATGTAAGAATTATTTACGAATCATTTTAGCAACTACTCAAGCATGGAAGCAAAATAAAAAAGGTACAAATGCATTTTAAGCTCACAATGCTGACTACTGATCGAAATCATGTTTAACTTTGGGAGTGAGAAACACATTTTTTATACTACTGCAATCCTTCGACGGGCTACGAATAAGGGGCTAAAACGAACCATCGTAGAGGCGTCAGTTTGTAAGGTTGTTTAGTTGCATTGCTTTTGGTGCAATTTAATAAAATCAAATAAATACACATGTTGTGATGTGGTGTAAGGTAGGATATTGTGGCGTACCGCAGCGTATCCTTACAAACCATGCTTTCTAAGCAGACTAAATGATGAGATAACAAAAGCAAAATACATGTAGCATTCGGGTCACTTTTCAGCTGAAATTATGTGGTTGTAGCGAGCGAGGTACCACATCTTGACCTACAATCTACCGATGCAGAGTGAAGAAATTCTGTTGCTGCAGTCCAGACCAAACAATTAATCCAAATTATCCACAGTTTACTGTGACATTTGTCTATTTAATACATAGTGTACTTTAGCATACACTGACATCATAACAGCATCATTTAGAGGTCACGACACATTCACCAATGTTTCTGGAGAATTACATTTGCTTCATTAGTGCTAATCTGGCTTATTTCCATATGCTAGGACACACTCTTGACATCGTGTGGCAACAATGCCCATACATTCATAAAAGCGAATATTCTGTCAGAATGCATTAATCAAAATTCTCCACCAAAAAAGTTATACATCGAGAACTGGCAGCATAAAAGGTGTATTCTCGATAACTACACCATAAAAGCGAATGCTTACCAATGATTATGATTATATGTAGACGAACGTTCGAACCCTCACCCTCACCCTAACCCCCAACCCACCACCACTCACTAACTCATGTCTCACGGTAAAACAAATCGACAAATTGTCTGTTTGATTATACATAAAAGCCGATGATACTAATTAAATGTTTATAGTCTAAAAATAGGAAGGTTTGAAACTATGAAAATATGCAACACGACGTCTAGACCAGTAATTTACAACATTGGACCAAATTTTTTTTAAACTGCCAGGCTGCCAGAATTTTGTTTAAACTGCCTGGAACAAATATCAATGCATTTGCTGGTATAAATGTGTAGTGTGTGCCATAACACGGCATGTTGACACCGCATGGTGCGAGCTAAGTATTTGCCATTTTATTCCGTTTGCCTCCTTGGACTGTAGCTTTGTAGGGGTATTTCTTTATTCGTTATGAATTCTTGAACATTCTTCTTCTTGCAATCATTTTCACACTGCACAGGTACATCTCTTAGCATAAGTTGTCCGCCTGTTGCAATCAGGTGAAATTGCTACAGTAACACATTAGAAGACATAAGCGTTACTGCTTATCAATAGAAATGAATCACCCGCAAAATATTGCTTCTTCGAGGAAACACATGTGACGATGAGTATTGATGGATAATGTCTGCAACTGGTTGCATTCATGGATTATCCGCTAGTTATCTTCACACATTGCCATGATTGCAGATGTTTAATGAAGGAATGGTGACTGCAACAACCGATATGGTCGTGACTAATTCAATTTTATAATATAAGGTTGCTTTATAATCATTTAATTCACCGAGTTTTAGCTTTATTACTGACTGAAGATACCACAACACAGTACCAATTAGATTTTAGATCACACGAAATTCAGCGTCCAAAATACTTACTAATAGCGATAAACGTAATAATGTGTATATATTTCATGTTGCATTACATATTCAAGTTGATGCATTATTCTTGATGAAAAAAACAACAACATTGCAGCAGCGCATTTGACGAGTAAAATGGCTATATGCAACAATAGACTACAAAAATATCTCCCAATCGTACAGGAATTCATTGATAAGAGGAAATAAACCAGGATAAACCATATGTTGGTCGTAGGTAATGGAACTGGACGAACATGCGAGTTATCTAGCCCAAATCAGGCTTTCCGCATACATTGCGCCATCAAATTATACTTATCTGATATGATGTACAAGTATTTACAACGGTAGCCACCATAGACCTTATGGGAATAGGAAACAAGGGCACAAACACCATGGACAGGGTCTATATCTACGTAGCATTATCGGGCCGGGTGTAAACGTGATATCAAATATCTTTTATTCTTGAATAACACATCGAGCTCACTAAGTTGCCTTAATTATATACTGACAAGTTAATTGCTCACTGGGGTCATAACTCGATGGAAAAGGCTATTTCTTCTTGGTTCCGTCCTGTCTATATATGAATAAATCAATCACTACTGGCATATAGCTTTACCATTCAACACTTAAAATAGCTGTATCGATGGGATGGGATATTTCAGTCCTAACCGGCTACTGTTTGTATCTTAAATCGAACATACCAGTAACGAGCGTAGTTGCTCATCTCTGAATACTTCTGATACGTCAATGTCACCTTGCGGGTATGGTGGCAACGCCTGAATAGCGGGTTCTGGAACGGGCCGGTCAGATGCCTCATAAAGTTTGGCTAAACCTCCCGTGGATCGTCTAGTGAACGTCCGTCTGATCGTTCCGAGAACTCTGCTAGCCGCTGTTGCTTCTACACTGCATCGTTTGAAATAATGGAATGACTGATCATTAACAACATCGGAATCCCCTCCCTTGCACACTTCAACATGTTCGATTTTTTGGCCTATGTGCAAGTCTTTCGAGAAAAAAATGCACTTGCCAAGTTTATTCTTTTAGTAAGCTTTTTTGTAGTTATGAGCTTGGCTTTTGGTAATCACTCTGGAGTTAAGGTAGATATCATCGCCATATTTTTAGTATTATGTCAACAGCAGTATCTGTATCAGGTATGTAGATTAAGCAGAGAATAGGTCCGATCCCAGGGAGACATCACTAATGACGCTGGTTCTTTCTGATTCGAAGCCATATATCGCCATCGCCCCATTTTACTTAGTCAATCACGTATCCAAGGTAATACTTATATAATGGGTCGTAAAGTTGCTAGCAAACCATGGATGGGAAACGTTAGCGATGGGACCCTATGTTGCTAACATTTAAGTAATATCTTTTAGGAACTCCACACGATATAAGTAAATCAAGAGCGTTAGCGTGGAAAAACATTTGAACAAGATTCAACAATGGCAAGACGAGGCTAAATGAGGGCTAGGTGGTTTGCGGCTGATACAAGGGCGATGTTTATTCGCCATGCAGCTTAGTTAGTATGGTTAGTTGGAACTGAATAAGTCAATCGTGACGCTAAATAATGCTTGTCATCCTAGCTTTGTTTATTAAACCTACATCGCTTTGATAGGATAATCCGAATTTGGAAAAATAAGGCTGCGACTCATGTTTCATAGCTATACGCCGTCGATAAATATCTGGTATGGAGAATGAATTGGACTATCGTCATTGCCCAGTAGGTTGCATTACTTTCTATTCCAATAATGTTCACGGTAATGACATGTTACACTGCATCCTCTTTAAACATTTATAGCAGGTATTGCAACGCATGCATAATGAAATATGCATAGCATGCATTGGATAATAGTATACACGGCATGGTAGCATAACAAATTATCTACGTATCACATTTCGTATGACCCTTTTCAAACCCGGAGTGTTTAGGTCAGAGTACAAAAATAACTATATTTTAATCAAAAGCGATGCCTTTACCTTCCATGTAATGAGACCAAATACATGTAAGCCCGTACATCCGTAACTCCGTACTGTACAATCACCATTAACTATTATTGTTTTGTGGATTGACTGAATATATGAGGGCATAATCGCACACGGCACACAAATGCTCAAGACTTTGCTGTTCAAACTATTTAAGTGATACAGAATATGATAATATCAATCGCCGAAATGATTTCTTTGTCAATGCACTCTTTAATATGCTTTGATCTGTATGATATAACAATGATATGCCTTATAATATGAAGCGATGGTGATTTTGCTAAACATAAATAGGTGAACCAACCGTCGTCTCCTTGCAGCTACAGTATTTGCATGATGCCGGCTCAAAAGGTACAACAATATATCAAGCATGTGAATTTAATACCATATACGTTTATTAATATGAAGTTCAACCACGCTGATGTGATAAAGCCGAATGTAACCGCTGTTACCCTCGCTAATGACGTAATATTATTACTGGCACAGCTGTACCGTGTCTTTTAGTGTGGTTTTCTATAAACAGGCCTCGGCGATCTGAAAACGTCATCATACAAGGCACCTGCTGCAGTTGCCGAACAATGGAGGTCATTCTGTTAGCAGACCATTCACACCACGTACTAAGTGATCGCTGCAGTTTTATTATCATGTTCGCACGAATGCTCATCGCCCAGTTGCAAGTTGTGCTTATTTTCAGATCAAATGCGTCTCTCCATCATGGTCTCTCTCCATGTAAGATATATCAATCATCCATTCCTAATTGTCGTCATACTAGCCCGCCAACAAACCAAGGATATCTTCTTAATGTCCGCAATTTTGCCTGGAGAAATTTCTGTGTGCTTATGTAGTAATTCCGAATTCAGTTAAAATCTCTTTTCAACGATACGACAGCTTAGCGTCTTGATGTTTAACACACGGAAGATGACACATGGACATTCGATATTCAATTACCACCAAAAGTATGCAGGCATTATATAATAGAATAATCTTACAATGGCGAGGTATATCGATTGCGAATTTCTGGTCAGACACATCAAACGCCCACCTTCCTACCTCTGATAATGTTTTTATCTTGAAACTCACATAACCGATTGCCATCACCATTCTTATTCCTATTATTTTACATATAAACAAATGGCTAACCGAATGCCGATGTTTTTCAACTCAAGTCATTTATAAAATAATTCCACTGGCATATACCGTCTCTACATGTAAGGCAACCCAACCAGACAATGCATGTTGTTTTGAGACAAGACGATAGTGATCGCCAAAACATCTGCTTAACCGGCAATGTATCTTTGCATTAGGATCCCGCAAATATCAGGCTCGCCTCAGAGTACATCGCGTGGTAACTTATCCTTTTGATTCCGTCTTCCATTGTAAACGAAATATATTGTATGTCGGAATAGGTTATTAATCATCATGCTTAAAGCGAATTTTTTTGGTAGCAATGTGAAATAATCAGCATTAGATGTTTTTATTATTTTTGTACTTAACATGAGGGCAGCATCGAATGCAGGTACAAAATCATACATGGACTATATTATGGTTTGTATAATGTTACGATTCTTGAAATATGTTGATGAGACCCATAAGCAAACTAGAAAAGAGACACATTTGCAAGAAATACGATTGCAATACCTCATTTCACGTCACGAGGTCCGTTTCATAAAAGAGCAGCAATAGCCATGACCAAATAGTGTAATTATGATGAATTGATAATGGTGCGAGAAGCACGTGACAGCTAAGAAACACAATTGATCGGCAGCCTAGTAGTAGTGCCTTGTCAACATCGAATATGCATAGAGATACACAATTAGCTTGGGAAATTATTCGAGATACTACACTTGTTGAATTGAAGCATTAACCCCTATATATGATACCGGCGTTTTAAACGCAAACTTCTTTTGCTAAGTTTAAATAATGCGTGTTGAAGATCATTTATATAATATGTCTGCATGTCGCATAAATCCGTTGATAGTAAATTGCTGACCATTAAGCTGAACTGCCATTTTATTGCTAGTATATTTATGCAATTTGCCATTAAGCATGTGATGTGCATTTGATGTGCTGTGCAGTAACATGCACCTATGCTAATAAAAATAGTTAGTTACACAGTTTTTATTCGGATATTTCTCTAAAAGATGTCTGCTCTATCCTACAATTATTTCTTATCAGAATCACAATTTGATCATGCATTCGTTACATATATGTTTGTAACTCATAATCGAACAACCATCGTTAGGGTGGATTAATATTGAATTATCGCCCGTTCTATATATACGAGTAAAGTAAAGTAACAATTATTTACAATTTACTAATTCTTGCTAGCAATTTGTCTAATTGTGCAGCGTGCAATCTTGTTGTCTTTCGACCTAAAAGTTAGCGTTATTTCGTTTGTTCTTGGAATCTGATTCTCTTTGGAGATTTGAATCACGACAGCACGCACTAAACAGAGGGTATAACGCGAATAGCTTTGAGGTGGATGTACTGTATCTTGAAAAGGTCTAGATGTACACACTGTTCCAACTATTGAAATAACACTAATTAATTAATTTTACACCACTTTATTGTTGAATACCAATGCAACAGAAGCAAGCAAACAATACCAAACAAATTTCTATCCCTCGTTTCATATCCGATGGTAAATTTGAAGCTTATTGCATCTGAAAATTGCTGCTCAATTCACCATACGGCCTACATATCTTCTTCATTGCCAGAGGTGACTGTCCGATATACTGTGTCCTATAATGAATGGCATAATTTATCCAAGGATATCACGCGGGAGGCTAATGGATGGAAGTGTCCTTTTTGTGGCTAGATGTCAATAAACTTAATGGGGATGTAAACAGGCTTTCTTAGGTCGTTACTTGATGTGGCCGCTTTTAACAAGGACTTACACACCTTAATATATACATTGCATCATTAAATTGCTAAACTGGTGATATATATATATATATATATATATATATATATATATATATATATATATATATATATATATATATATATATATATATATATATATATATATATATATATATATATATATATATATATATATATATATATATAATATATATATATAAATATATATATATATATAAGTATAAATATATATATACCTATATATGTATGCATATATCAATATATATATATGTATATATTCATATGTATGTTTATATATATATATATATATATATATATATATATATACATATAAAGGTGAATATGTTTGGTAGGAAAATAGGTACATACCCAGTGCGATTTGGAAAGGTCTATGATTATGAACGTATGCTTAACACTTATCATCACGCACTTACTGTTCGGTTAGCGCGTCTTATGATACTTACAAGCCAATGCAAACATTTATCACTCTGTTGTCATGCAATGGCTTGAACTGAAGCTTATTTAATATAAATTATCATGTTCATCCTCAATATAAGAACAGGATAGCATAGATTTTCATAATATAGTGATATCATTCTTATAAACCGCACCCAGACACTGTGCCGAGTCTAATTAGGTTATCCAGACAACTCTATTATACTGCTTATACTTGTGTTTGCAGGAGCATCGTATATATATTTCATGAACAGTGTCAAAATGATGGTGGGTCATTCTTCGTCTGGCGAACTCAAACACTGCGCAGTGTCAGCATCGATTGTGAATACACCAAGAGATATCATGAACCCTTTGCATGTTGGTGGACGGGCTGTCATTCACAAAGCCACATCAGTTGTTTTATACATTATATTATAAGTGCTCGTTTATCACAACCGTGATGCTTCAGCTGGGCGGAATCTCTATCGAATCACCACACGCCACCAAGCACCTTCCAACATCACATCAGACAAGACATCCACTGAGCTGACACATCAGACCAAGATGGTTCATATCCCAGCACGTTCATGATCAAGTAACGATATAAAGTGAACCTTCCTTGGATAGAAAAATTCCACTAAGAATGAGTTCAGTTTAAAACTATGAGAGCAAACACTATTTAACATGAATGTTTGACTGTGCCGTTTGAAAAATCAAATCACATGCGTGCAACATTTTCTGAGTTATCGTGTTCATACGGAGGCATTAAAAGTGCTACAATAACGCCTTGTAGCTGAACATTATGCTGCTCAAGCTGTTTTGCGACTACTTCCACCATCTTATATTTAGACCAAAACTTCAGTGAAAAAGAAACCCGTTAATAAAAGCAGTCCATTCGGCGACCCTCTATTAACAGTGAACTCTTAGACCGACATGTGATATGCGCTCTGTGAGAATGTCGTGTATCACATGCATAGAGAAATAATCTTATTACTGGTAACATCAATCATAGTCTATGATGAAATTAGCAATTCTACAGGTGAGCAGAAGTAACGTTTCTGTGAATGTTGGCTTCGGAATATTTGAATCAATTAAAGATAAACGCTTTGTAGATATGTACTAGAATAGAAAAAAACATATGCTTTGATAAAGGTTAGTTAAACATTTGAGATAAATGCATATCATTTTCCAGTAAATGTCATTTCCATTTCGGCTCATGTGTCGGCGACACTATTAAAAGAATACCTCGGGTTTTATAAAAGATGTAAAAGCTGCATGTGAAATAAGAACGTAATAAGGAGGTATTCCACTGAATTCAAATTAATCAATTTTTTTTATAAACCATAAGCATATGGAATTAAAGCATAATAAATTACAGCGGAAATATATATAATATGGTCTACATTACTGTAGGGTGTTACCTCGTGTTGTAGAGCGTTGCTAGGGAAGCCTGTATGAGTCAAATGGTATCTGAAATTAACGCACAAACGTAGGTGTGCTAGGTGGTAATGTACTTTGTCCCGTAGTCCCCAATGACGCTCGCAAATGAACGCGTGACATCCGCAAACAAGCATGCCTGTAAAATATTTATGAAAAAATCCATACATGCAAGTAACGTTGCGCAGACTAACCAAGCACAGTCAACAAAGCTACTGCGACTTCAGCATGCTACAGTGCTCGGCTGTTTTGAATTGCGAATGGCTTCTCGTCCCATGTCTACACAAGTAGACGCAAGGGATTCTTTATTTATAATAAAATACGTTGCCCGACAGCATATACAAGGAGGTACACACACAGTACGTAAGTAGGTAGGTCCATCAAGCCAAGGTCTAAATAGCATGTATGTATAAACTATAGACAGGTAGTGCTGGTCATATCAACCAACAACTGCATACATCGTTGCTCATAGGCACTACATTTTTACTGCAAGTCCCAATGAGGCATCCCCGCAAGCAGATGGCGACAGCATAGAATATATCGTTTATCATTGGTGTCCTTCATTGTGACGAAGTCATAAAAAGCTGTAGATCAAAAAACTAAGTTTCCACAAGTTCGAAAGGGACATAAGTTCACGATAGCCACAAATCACTGACTGGCATCGTTAGTTATTAGAAGTATCTACCAGCATGGTAATCCAACAACAACATATGTAGTGCACAGTGAAGTTACTTGAATCGCCTGTTACTATTGCAAGTGTAGAATATAAAGAATACATGCACACAACCGCTCATTATTGGGCATGGAACACTTCGATGTTTGCTATAGCGAACCTGATTGAAGGAAAATCCGTACGGTCGCACATAATGCACATACTTGTGTTGTTTACGTCCGGCCAAGTGTTTAACTAAAAACTTCCCTGATACCATATGGTCAACTCAAAGAGGGCATATTGCATTTCTGAGTGTATATCGGGTAACACTATGTGACGGTTTTCGTGGCTTACAATATTGTGCAGTCATGTTAACGATCGTCATTCCGACTATGTATACATAATGCATATATTTGTCTTCGGCCAATTTATGTATTCATTAGCTTTCTCTTTTTATGTTGCATATCAACATTAATTATAATGCTGTGAGATATTGAACAGTTTCCTCCAAACGTGGTGATTTGAATCAAAGCTGATTAACAATGTCCCCGCCTCTCCGGCCTCGCTTCCAATAAGTGACCTATAAACAAATTAACATAATGTATCCTTGCATAAGCTAAATGACGTCGCGAGAAAAAAACAAATATTCACATAATTAGCCAACCGAGACCGGACAAAACACAGTTAGTTTCGTCCATGGATACACTGCCTTCGGTTAACGAGAATTAACCATGCTGTCCATAGAAGAGTCGGCTTACAACATTACCCTTTTCTTGCAATATATATTTCGACTGCGGTGACTTTTGATATGCATTAATTCCAACAGTATTGTAATATCTCTGGAAGATTTGGCGATTATTGTTGACCTTACGTAGCATAAGGCTGAAGCAATGGTCGATTAGTTTAAAATACAACTGGGAGAGCGAACGAGTCTGTGTGTTCGTTGATCTAACTCAATATAAGACTACAGCAATGGTCGATATTTTGACAAAAGTGAGCGAACGAGTTTGTGGGTTTGTTCATTATGTACTTCCGTGTGTGGCGAACGTGAACTGCCACACATAAAATGAAATGGCCTCATTTGTTTTGGTGACAATTCCAAATTGATGCTTTACCAGCTTTTCACCGCGTTCATTGCAGCATTTTACAATAATGATGATGTTTGGATATGTAAATACCAGAGATTATCCTCAAAGCGAGAATGAAACCAACGCGATTGGTGCAGTAAGTTTACCAACAGCGATTTCTTTTAGCGAATTCCTGAAAGATTTAATATAGATGTAAATTGTATTTGTCAAGGTTCACCTCATCTGATGCCTGCAGTGTGAACGGTTGATATCAAACGTAACAGCATCACAGTGGATTATTCGAGATCCTTTCTCGCCGATTTTGTATGATTGTTCCTTTTTGTGTAGATGTAATTTCCAGTACCGTTGACCTTACTCGTGAGGATGACTTTGTGTCAGTATTTTTCCAATGTGGCTAAATGCATATTTTACTAGAGTTTTATGTATGTGCCAATATCTTAAGCAGACCAAGTTATCTGCTTATACAATATTGATCAAAGTCTCCTTCATACAATTTGACTGACGTGCCCCTTTGATAACCTCTAAGCATGTCTTATATCGTGAATTCAATTATGCTGGTCGTTGGACATTGCATTATCTACGATATAATAATTTAATGCAAAGATAACTTCATTTGTATGCCATGCTTAGCCCGCCTCAAAATGACTTT
This sequence comes from Urechis unicinctus, assembly GCA_034190875.2. Classification (NCBI taxonomy): domain Eukaryota; kingdom Metazoa; phylum Annelida; class Polychaeta; order Xenopneusta; family Urechidae; genus Urechis; species Urechis unicinctus. The sequence continues at coordinate 36,137,638 of CM067346.1, forward strand.
CACATGGCGCTTTTTACAGATACGTTAGTGTTCATTAAGATGAAAAAAGGTCTCAACAGGTAATGTAGTTATCAATGGACATATACACATAAGCTTTATTGCTTAACATACTTAATAGATGTGTTTATGTGTTACATAACACTTAACGTTTCAACTTGTTGTTCTGTATCCAACGGGTGATGAATAAGCGAAACTTTCACTCACAATCTTTGTTGCCTGGGTAAGATAAAGGGAAATATCTTTTACCTCTATCTCCGGTATTAACGCAAATGAGGTCCAATAGAAAGGCCAGGTGCACAGTATTAACGTTAGCCTATTATGAACTTGGGACCCTGGGTCCTTGGTGGTTCTGTATATGCAAACCGACGTAAACTTTGACTGGAAAATTGTTCTTCGAGGTCACCCCTAAATGCGAGAAGTTAGTTTTTTTAAACAGATCATCTATGTATGTGATCGCCACGGAGACGTCGTGTTTTGCTTGTAACTTAAATCAGGCTAACCCTTTGGGAGCTGTGCAGCTCGTCGTAGAGACCTTTCAAAGATGTCTATGTCTATATGTGGCTACCATTCCTAATTTTGGTATTCTACAAGTTTCTTATATAGTGCTGAACAATCTTCGTCGGGACGACAATTGCAACATTCGTCTAACTTTCATATATATATATATATATATATATATATATATATATATATATATATATATATATATATATATATATATATATATATATATATATATATATATATATATATATATATATATATATATATATATATATATATATATATATATATATATATATATTAGCACGAACGTGACCTTTGGTGGACAAGCCGCTAACCTTTCGTAGACTTGGGTGTACGAAAGGGTATACTGCTATGTCCACATAAAGTCAAAGAACATTTTCATTCTAAATGGTTTGAAAATATATTGGTTTGACCATTTTAATATTATTGTCTAGTCTTAGTAACGTACAAAAATCTTTTCACGAAAAATTTCATTGAATTTTGAATATTATAGCAAAATCAAATCTTAGCAACTAACCATTCGTTGACATAACACGAAAACGTTAATTTTTTCCTACAACCATGTATACTTTGACCAAAATGGTCGAAATAATGTTAATACGTGACTGCTGAATAGATATATTTGAAGAATTAAGATATTTGATTGATTTTAACATTTTATTACCGAAACTTCTTTTTCTCTCATTATTCATCTATCGTAATCATTAAAGTATATTGCAAAACTGCTAATCGTTCATAATGATCACATCAATCATTAATATTGTATTTCCAATCCATGATGGATGAAAAAGATTACAAAAGATCGATATTCCGCAAATATACGCAACTATATACAGGCACGAAAAGTGTGTATAAATAAGCATCTTGACAATTCGTGGACGACTTTTAGAGGACCAAAAGTATACATAAGGAATAAAAAGTGTAAATCATTTTTATTTGCATTAAACATTTTCATTACATCAATCAATATATGCCTCATTAATAATTATTAATAAATGACAGAAAAATGTACTTAAAAATGTGTCCACGAATGGTTAGAGTCAACGAATGGTTGTTATCAGGTCAAAGACGACCGCAGAAGGAAGTACGTACCTCGATCGAGGTACGTACCTCGTTCCTAGTACGGCGTACTTGGTTTGAAGTATGCATACATGAATATTAATTTTCTCAACTGTTTTGCAAATTGTGACATCATTTACCGAGATTTGGTTGGGTAAAATCGTGGAAACCCCCTTTGTTGTCATAGCCTCGTTTTGGGACCATGTTTAGCGTTGCACGTGGACGAGAAGGCTTTCATATTCGTTTTTAAACTTGAGTACGGCGGCTATCGCGTGACTTGCCTGAAGATTAATGAGGCAAGAACCATTTTGTATCAGTTTGGCAAAGTTAAAAACTTACTTTTGCGGCGCTTAATTTGTCTAGATTATATGAAATATAGTTTCGTGAAAATTGTATGGCATATTTGTGACTTATGGATGATAACATCACACCCCATGTCAATCCATTTGCACAACGGATATTTTCGTACTCCAATCGAAGTACGCTGTACCATGATTGTTTCAAATCTCGCTTGTTGTCCACCCGGGTCTGATTGAGAGTGTTCATATACGTGTTCAGTTGTGTTTAAAAATGAATGTTCTTCTCAAAAAGAATAACAAAGCAGCCAGGTGTTTGATATTGAGCAGAATGCCCCCAAAAACATCACAACAGCAAGTGTTCGTACTTTTGTTGGCCTGTTCTGTTCGAGTTTTTGAAAACTTTTGTTCTTGTTTTAATCGGATGTTAGGTTACTATTTAAGGCTTTACAGATGGAAACGAGCATCATTACATATGTAATGAACATTATCATTTTTGCATACTTAAGGTTTACCAGATATGGAATGGATTGTCCATAAACTCACGGGGTCACCGATCAGGTTGTATTGAAATTTACTATGCTTTATTACAAATACTTCCATAGTAATGTGGACAGTGGTCATAAGAATATTCCTCATCTGTTAAATTCATGATGGTGTTTATCCTACATGCTGCTAATAATTGAGTTTCTCTCGGCCAAATCATATGCCTTTAACAATATATCATGCAGATTCATATTTTGTGAAGGAGTGGAGGAACTGCAATGTTTGGGTTAATTTTATTTTACAAATAATTCTCAAGTAGCAAATTGTGTTCAAAATAATATACGTAAAATATTCGGTATTACATAATAGGATACCGAATCCCCGAGTTCAGGTACATTACAAATCAATTACCAGTATTACAATGAGACAGATAATGATAACAAGTATATTAATGTTATGACTGTTTGACAGCTAAAGGTATACGTATGATGTTGATGCAATAAGTGAGATACATAACTATGATATATCTAGGACAGGTTACACAACGCAGGATAAAGCTACTTTAATAGGTCATGACACATAGGATTAATTGATATACCTATACATATATATTACAACAGCGAGCGTTAAATGACAAAACTAGAGGAAAGCATGTTCAAAAGGTGGGATGGCATTGAAAACGGAAAGGGGGGGAGTGGTTTGGAACAGAGAGCAAATCGATGTGATGTCGTTGAAATCTAATTCCGAAACACAAAGAAGCGCTGGTTACCTGACCTTATCCGCGATGGATTTAATTGGGACAGCCTCTTCCCTTCCAAGGAGGAATGATAAGGACTTATGCGATAACGTTTACAAATTCGACTCTGTACAAAATGCGCCCGTACCTATGTTTTCATGAAAATGGAATCCAGAATAAAATATTCTCTCTGTGTCTCTGTTGTTTGGAATGGAATATATTGAAAACAATTGTTTAAACTTTCAGAGATCCAAAGTGGAAACACCACACAGGTAAAATACCTATCGCATACATATCTGATGGTACTGAATGCTGCGATTGGAGAAACGAGAGGAAGAGTATAATATGTACAAAGTCTGATGAACTTGTTCAGCAGTGTAAGGGCAATATTCTGGTTGAGTATATAGACGAAAACAATACAAGATGGGTTTATTGTTCAGGCGAGACCTGGTACACCCCTCACAGGAATAGCTTCTTCATTGAGAGAGTTGAAACCAACTTTCAGCGGCCTGGAAGGCGGCTGCACGGACTTATCACTAACGACTGAAGGAATGTTCAAGTCTGGATAGATTTATTCACTTCGTCAATGCATGATTGACAGAACTTAGGAGCAGTTTTGTATAATGGACAGATTCTTTTTTTCCAACCTAATCCAACAGTTTTTCTTTGACCTCAGGTTTCCAGTTTCCAAACAATGAAGGCTTTCAGAAGCACACCGTTTTGAAAATGCATGGCCAATAGCTGTTCAATTCTGGAAAAAACCCCAAAGTAATTCAGACACTGTCTAGTGAAATACATAACCTTAAATATTATAATCATATGTTTAAGTACACAACACAAACCAGCAATTCTTGTGAGACTTTTTATTTCACCCTCTATTAACAGAGTAAATCATATTTGGTTGGAATAACTGACATTTTCACTTCAAGCCGTGCACGACATTTTGTTGATTTATATGTATACTACCGTCAGAGTGGGGCTATGTCACTTCATAAGTACGAGGTTTCAAATTTCTAAAACAAATTATCTTATATAAGAACACCACCAGGAAAGGCTATATTCGACCTGCGATTCGGTCGTATTAATCATAAGTGTCATTCTTTATCTGTATACGATCTACTATCAGACTATGGCACCAATTCAAAAGGAAGTACACCATATTTCGATTTAAGTACGAACGCATAAATACGCCATTGTTTCAGAAAAATCATTCAACAGGGGTGTTATATTATTAGCGATAGCTCATTAATATGCCATAGAATTTTTAATAACATATAATGTATAATAAGATGATATACTTGTAAATGAGAAAACATAGACCTTACCTCTGCCATGTTGGTGTGTGTACAAAATTTTAATCATGAACGCCGAAAAACTTGCAGTCGCTGTCGAATAATGGAAGTGAAAACTCTTCTAGTGAACGCCCGATATCGCTCACAACAACAGATTTGGTTCCAAATGTATGCCATAATATAATTGCATAATTAAATCGTTCAAAGCCAATCACTTTTCAGAAAATGATGTCATAAAATGCAAAACAGAGTTGTTTTATACATTATATTATAAGTGCTAGTTTATCACAACCGTGATGCTTCAGCTGGGCGGAATCTCTATCGAATCACCACACGCCACCAAGCACCTTCCAACATCACATCAGACAAGACATCCACTGAGCTGACACATCAGACCAAGATGGTTCATATCCCAGCACGTTCATGATCAAGTAACGATATAAAGTGAACCTTCCTTGGATAGAAAAATTCCACTAAGAATGAGTTCAGTTTAAAACTATGAGAGCAAACACTATTTAACATGAATGTTTGACTGTGCCGTTTGAAAAATCAAATCACATGCGTGCAACATTTTCTGAGTTATCGTGTTCATACGGAGGCATTAAAAAAGTGCTACAATAACGCCTTGTAGCTGAACATTATGCCGCTCAAGCTGTTTTGCGACTACTTCCACCATCTTATATTTAGACCAAAACTTCAGTGAAAAAGAAACCCCGTTAATAAAAGCAGTCCATTCGGCGACCCTCTATTAACAGTGAACTCTTAGACCGACATGTGATATGCGCTCTGTGAGAATGTCGTGTATCACATGCATAGAGAAATAATCTTATTACTGGTAACATCAAATCATAGTCTATGATGAAATTAGCAATTCTACAGGTGAGCAGAAGTAACGTTTCTGTGAATGTTGGCTTCGGAATATTTGAATCAATTAAAGATAAACGCTTTGTAGATATGTACTAGAATAGAAAAAAAAACATATGCTTTGATAAAGGTTAGTTAAACATTTGAGATAATGCATATCATTTTCCAGTAAATGTCATTTCCATTTCGGCTCATGTGTCGGCGACACTATTAAAAGAATACCTCGGGTTTTATAAAAGATGTAAAAGCTGCATGTGAAATAAGAACGTAATAAGGAGGTATTCCACTGAATTCAAATTAATCAATTTTTTTTATAAACCATAAGCATATGGAATTAAAGCATAATAAATTACAGCGGAAATATATATAATATGGTCTACATTACTGTAGGGTGTTACCTCGTTGTTGTAGAGCGTTGCTAGGGAAGCCTGTATGAGTCAAAGGGTATCTGAAATTAACGCACAAACGTAGGTGTGCTAGGTGGTAATGTACTTTGTCCCGTAGTCCCCAATGACGCTCGCAAATGAACGCGTGACATCCGCAAACAAGCATGCCTGTAAAATATTTATGAAAAAATCCATACATGCAAGTAACGTTGCGCAGACTAACCAAGCACAGTCAACAAAGCTACTGCGACTTCAGCATGCTACAGTGCTCGGCTGTTTTGAATTGCGAATGGCTTCTCGTCCCATGTCTACACAAGTAGACGCAAGGGATTCTTTATTTATAATAAAATACGTTGCCCGACAGCATATAACAGGAGGTACACTTACAGTACGTAAGTAGGTCCATCAAGCCAAGGTCTAAATAGCATGTATGTATAAACTATAGACAGGTAGTGCTGGTCATATCAACCAACAACTGCATTCATCGTTGCTCATTAGGCACTACAATTTTTACTGCAAGTCCCAATGAGGCATCCCCGCAAGCAGATGGCGACAGCATAGATATATATCGTTTATCATTGGTGTCCTTCATTGTGACGAAGTCATAAAATGCTGTAGATCAAAAACTAAGTTTCACAAGTTCGAAAGGGACATAAGTTCAACGATAGCCACAAATCACTGACTGGCATCGTTAGTTATTAGAAGTATCTACCAGCATGGTAATCCAACAACAATATATGTAGTGCACAGTGAAGTTACTTGAATCGCCTGTTACTATTGCAAGTGTAGAATATAAAGAATACATGCAAACAACCGCTCATTATTGGGCATGGAACACTTCGATGTTTGCTATAGCGAACCTGATTGAAGGAAAATCCGTACGGTCGCACATAAGGCACATACTTGTGTTGTTTACGTCCGGCCAAGTGTTTAACTAAAAACTTCCCTGATACCATATGGTCAACTCAAAGAGGGCATATTGCATTTCTGATTGTATATCGGGTAACACTATGTGACGGTTTTCGTGGCTTACAATATTGTGCAGTCATGTTAACGATCGTCATTCCGACTATGTATACATAATGCATATATTTGTCTTCGGCCAATTTATGTATTCATTAGCTTTCTCTTTTTATGTTGCATATCAACATTAATTATAATGCTGTGAGATATTGAACAGTTTCCTCTAAACGTGGTGATTTGAATCAAAGCTGATTAACAATGTCCCCGCCTCTCCGGCCTCGCTTCCAATAAGTGACCTATAAACAAATTAACATAATGTATCCTTGCATAAGCTAAATGACGTCGCGAGAAAAACAAATATTCACATAATTAGCCAACCGAGACCGGACAAAACACAGTTAGTTTCGTCCATGGATACACTGCCTTCGGTTAACGAGAATTAACCATGCTGTCCATAGAAGAGTCGGCTTACAACATTACCCTTTTCTTGCAATATATATTTCGACTGCGGTGACTTTTGATATGCATTAATTCCAACAGTATTGTAATATCTCTGGAAGATTTGGCGATTATTGTTGACCTTACGTAGCATAAGGCTGAAGCAATGGTCGATTAGTTTAAAATACAACTGGGAGAGCGAACGAGTCTGTGTGTTCGTTGATCTAACTCAATATAAGACTACAGCAATGGTCGATATTTTGACAAAAGTGAGCGAACGAGTTTGTGGGTTTTTCATTATGTACTTCCGTGTGTGGCGAACGTGAACTGCCACACATAAAATGAAATGGCCTCATTTGTTTTGGTGACAATTCCAAATTGATGCTTTACCAGCTTTTCACACCCGTTCATTGCAGCATTTTACAATAATGATGATGTTTGGATATGTAAATACCAGAGATTATCCTCAAAGCGAGAATGAAACCAACGCGATTGGTGCAGTAAGTTTACCAACAGCGATTTCTTTTAGCGAATTCCTGAAAGATTTAATATAGATGTAAATTGTATTTGTCAAGGTTCACCTCATCTGATGCCTGCAGTGTGAACGGTTGATATCAAACGTAACAGCATCACAGTGGATTATTCGAGATCCTTTCTCGCCGATTTTGTATGATTGTTCCTTTTGTGTAGATGTAATTTCCAGTACCGTTGACCTTACTCGTGAGGATGACTTTGTGTCAGTATTTTTCCAATGTGGCTAAATGCATATTTTACTAGAGTTTTATGTATGTGCCAATATCTTAAGCAGACCAAGTTATCTGCTTATACAATATTGATCAAAGTCTCCTTCATACAATTTGACTGACGTGCCCCTTTGATAACCTCTAAGCATGTCTTATATCGTGAATTCAATTATGCTGGTCGTTGGACATTGCATTATCTACGATATAATAATTTAATGCAAAGATAACTTCATTTGTATGCCATGCTTAGCCCGCCTCAAAATGACTTTCACATGGCGCTTTTTACAGATACGTTAGTGTTCATTAAGATGAAAAAAGGTCTCAACAGGTAATGTAGTTATCAATGGACATATACACATAAGCTTTATTGCTTAACATACTTAATAGATGTGTTTATGTGTTACATAACACTTAACGTTTCAACTTGTTGTTCTGTATCCAACGGGTGATGAATAAGCGAAACTTTCACTCACAATCTTTGTTGCCTGGGTAAGATAAAGGGAAATATCTTTTACCTCTATCTCCGGTATTAACGCAAATGAGGTCCAATAGAAAGGCCAGGTGCACAGTATTAACGTTAGCCTATTATGAACTTGGGACCCTGGGTCCTTGGTGGTTCTGTATATGCAAACCGACGTAAACTTTGACTGGAAAATTGTTCTTCGAGGTCACCCCTAAATGCGAGAAGTTAGTTTTAAAAACAGATCATCTATGTATGTGATCGCCACGGAGACGTCGTGTTTTGCTTGTAACTTAAATCAGGCTAACCCTTTGGGAGCTGTGCAGCTCGTCGTAGAGACCTTTCAAAGATGTCTATGTCTATATGTGGCTACCATTCCTAATTTTGGTATTCTACAAGTTTCTTATATAGTGCTGAACAATCTTCGTCGGGACGACAATTGCAACATTCGTCTAACTTTCATATATATATATATATATATATATATATATATATATATATATATATATATATATATATATATATATATATATATATATATATATATATATATATATATATATATATATATATATATATATATATATATATATATATATATATATATATATATATTAGCACGAACGTGACCTTTGGTGGACAAGCCGCTAACCTTTCGTAGACTTGGGTGTACGAAAGGGTATACTGCTATGTCCACATAAAGTCAAAGAACATTTTCATTCTAAATGGTTTGAAAATATATTGGTTTGACCATTTTAATATTATTGTCTAGTCTTAGTAACGTACAAAAATCTTTTCACGAAAAATTTCATTGAATTTTGAATATTATAGCAAAATCAAATCTTAGCAACTAACCATTCGTTGACATAACACGAAAACGTTAATTTCTTCCTTACAACCATGTATACTTTGACCAAAATGGTCGAAATAATGTTAATACGTGACTGCTGAATAGATATATTTGAAGAATTAAGATATTTGATTGATTTTAACATTTTATTACCGAAACTTCTTTTTCTCTCATTATTCATCTATCGTAATCATTAAAGTATATTGCAAAACTGCTAATCGTTCATAATGATCACATCAATCATTAATATTGTATTTCCAATCCATGATGGATGAAAAAGATTACAAAAGATCGATATTCCGCAAATATACGCAACTATATACAGGCACGAAAAGTGTGTATAAATAAGCATCTTGACAATTCGTGGACGACTTTTAGAGGACCAAAAGTATACATAAGGAATAAAAAGTGTAAATCATTTTTATTTGCATTAAACATTTTCATTACATCAATCAATATATGCCTCATTAATAATTATTAATAAATGACAGAAAAATGTACTTAAAAATGTGTCCACGAATGGTTAGAGTCAACGAATGGTTGTTATCAGGTCAAAGACGACCGCAGAAGGAAGTACGTACCTCGATCGAGGTACGTACCTCGTTCCTAGTACGGCGTACTTGGTTTGAAGTATGCATACATGAATATTAATTTTCTCAACTGTTTTGCAAATTGTGACATCATTTACCGAGATTTGGTTGGGTAAAATCGTGGAAACCCCCTTTGTTGTCATAGCCTCGTTTTGGGACCATGTTTAGCGTTGCACGTGGACGAGAAGGCTTTCATATTCGTTTTTAAACTTGAGTACGGCGGCTATCGCGTGACTTGCCTGAAGATTAATGAGGCAAGAACCATTTTGTATCAGTTTGGCAAAGTTAAAAACTTACTTTTGCGGCGCGCTTAAATTTGTCTAGATTATATGAAATATAGTTTCGTGAAAATTGTATGGCATATTTGTGACTTATGGATGATAACATCACACCCCATGTCAATCCATTTGCACAACGGATATTTTCGTACTCCAATCGAAGTACGCTGTACCATGATTGTTTCAAATCTCGCTTGTTGTCCACCCGGGTCTGATTGAGAGTGTTCATATACGTGTTCAGTTGTGTTTAAAAATGAATGTTCTTCTCAAAAAGAATAACAAAGCAGCCAGGTGTTTTGATATTGAGCAGAATGCCCCCAAAAACATCACAACAGCAAGTGTTCGTACTTTTGTTGGCCTGTTCTGTTCGAGTTTTTGAAAACTTTTGTTCTTGTTTTAATCGGATGTTAGGTTACTATTTAAGGCTTTACAGATGGAAACGAGCATCATTACATATGTAATGAACATTATCATTTTTGCATACTTAAGGTTTACCAGATATGGAATGGATTGTCCATAAACTCACGGGGTCACCGATCAGGTTGTATTGAAATTTACTATGCTTTATTACAAATACTTCCATAGTAATGTGGACAGTGGTCATAAGAATATTCCTCATCTGTTAAATTCATGATGGTGTTTATCCTACATGCTGCTAATAATTGAGTTTCTCTCGGCCAAATCATATGCCTTTAACAATATATCATGCAGATTCATATTTTGTGAAGGAGTGGAGGAACTGCAATGTTTGGGTTAATTTTATTTTACAAATAATTCTCAAGTAGCAAATTGTGTTCAAAATAATATACGTAAAATATTCGGTATTACATAATAGGATACCGAATCCCCGAGTTCAGGTACATTACAAATCAATTACCAGTATTACAATGAGACAGATAATGATAACAAGTATATTAATGTTATGACTGTTTGACAGCTAAAGGTATACGTATGATGTTGATGCAATAAGTGAGATACATAACTATGATATATCTAGGACAGGTTACACAACGCAGGATAAAGCTACTTTAATAGGTCATGACACATAGGATTAATTGATATACCTATACATATATATTACAACAGCGAGCGTTAAATGACAAAACTAGAGGAAAGCATGTTCAAAAGGTGGGATGGCATTGAAAACGGAAAGGGGGGAGTGGTTTGGAACAGAGAGCAAATCGATGTGATGTCGTTGAAATCTAATTCCGAAACACAAAGAAGCGCTGGTTACCTGACCTTATCCGCGATGGATTTAATTGGGACAGCCTCTTCCCTTCCAAGGAGGAATGATAAGGACTTATGCGATAACGTTTACAAATTCGACTCTGTACAAAATGCGCCCGTACCTATGTTTTCATGAAAATGGAATCCAGAATAAAATATTCTCTCTGTGTCTCTGTTGTTTGGAATGGAATATATTGAAAACAATTGTTTAAACTTTCAGAGATCCAAAGTGGAAACACCACACAGGTAAAATACCTATCGCATACATATCTGATGGTACTGAATGCTGCGATTGGAGAAACGAGAGGAAGAGTATAATATGTACAAAGTCTGATGAACTTGTTCAGCAGTGTAAGGGCAATATTCTGGTTGAGTATATAGACGAAAACAATACAAGATGGGTTTATTGTTCAGGCGAGACCTGGTACACCCCTCACAGGAATAGCTTCTTCATTGAGAGAGTTGAAACCAACTTTCAGCGGCCTGGAAGGCGGCTGCACGGACTTATCACTAACGACTGAAGGAATGTTCAAGTCTGGATAGATTTATTCACTTCGTCAATGCATGATTGACAGAACTTAGGAGCAGTTTTTGTATAATGGACAGATTCTTTTTTTCCAACCTAATCCAACAGTTTTTCTTTGACCTCAGGTTTCCAGTTTCCAAACAATGAAGGCTTTCAGAAGCACACCGTTTTGAAAATGCATGGCCAATAGCTGTTCAATTCTGGAAAAAACCCCAAAGTAATTCAGACACTGTCTAGTGAAATACATAACCTTAAATATTATAATCATATGTTTAAGTACACAACACACAACCCAGCAATTCTTGTGAGACTTTTTATTTCACCCTCTATTAACAGAGTAAATCATATTTGGTTGGAATAACTGACATTTTCACTTCAAGCCGTGCACGACATTTTGTTGATTTATATGTATACTACCGTCAGAGTGGGGCTATGTCACTTCATAAGTACGAGGTTTCAAATTTCTAAAACAAATTATCTTATATAAGAACACCACCAGGAAAGGCTATATTCGACCTGCGATTCGGTCGTATTAATCATAAGTGTCATTCTTTTATCTGTATACGATCTACTATCAGACTATGGCACCAATTCAAAAGGAAGTACACCATATTTCGATTTAAGTACGAACGCATAAATACGCCATTGTTTCAGAAAAATCATTCAACAGGGGTGTTATATTATTAGCGATAGCTCATTAATATGCCATAGAATTTTTAATAACATATAATGTATAATAAGATGATATACTTGTAAATGAGAAAACATAGACCTTACCTCTGCCATGTTGGTGTGTGTACAAAATTTTAATCATGAACGCCGAAAAACTTGCAGTCGCTGTCGAATAATGGAAGTGAAAACTCTTCTAGTGAACGCCCGATATCGCTCACAACAACAGATTTGGTTCCAAATGTATGCCATAATATAATTGCATAATTAAATCGTTCAAAGCCAATCACTTTTCAGAAAATGATGTCATAAAATGCAAAACAGCACAGGGCGGTGGGATGACTTTCATGGGTACCTCAATCGAAGTGCGCCGTACTGGGAACGAGGTACGTACCTCGATCGAGGTACGTACTTCCTTCTGCGGTCAGTCCGCGACCTGGTTATCGTCATATATATATATATATATATATATATATATATATATATATATATATATATATATATATATATATATATATATATATATATATATATATATATATATTTATATATATATATATATATATATATATATATATATATATATATATATATATATATCTCTCGATTGCAACCATTCGTGGACTCCAACCTTTCGTGGACAAATTTTTATAGTACATTTTTGCTATCATTAATTATCAATTATTTATTCGGCATCTTTAAATTGATACAATGCAATAGTTTTATGCGAATAAAAATCTTTTTGTCACTTTTTATTCCTAATATATACTTTTGGTCCTCGAAAAGTCGCCCACGAAAGGTCAAGACATTAATTTATAGTTATAAATCCAACCTTTCGTGCCCATATATATTTTTGAATATTTGCGGAATACCCAAATATTTAAATCATTTTCTGTCATCATGGATTATAAACATAATATATGTTGCAGATGTGATCATTATCAACTTTTGGTAGCATTTCGCGATCTAATTCAATGTTGTAGATTGATGAATAAGGAGAAAAATGGAGTTTTTTGGTAATGAAATTACAAAATAAATCAAATATTTAAATTTTTCAAATAAACATATCCAACACTCATGATTAAACATTATTTCGGCAATTTGGATCGAAGTATATTTGGTTGTATAGAAGATATTGAGGTGTGCGGGTTATGTCAACGAATAGTTAGTTGTTAAAATTTTATTTCGCTATTACATTCAAAATCCAAAAAAATCACGCGTGAAAGAATATCGTTGTACGTTACTAAGACTAGACTATCACATTTGAATGGTCAAACCAAAATATTTTCAATTATTTTGGGCGAAAATGTGCGTTGACTTAATGTGGACATACTGGTATATCCTTTCGTGGACCAAAGTCTACGAATTTATCCGCTGATATCGTGTACCATTGGTAGCATGGTTAATATGCACCAACTGTATCCCTTATTAATAATATTTTAGCAGCATTCGAATTCAAATGGACAAGGGTGATAGCATCGTTTGTGTAGTAACCCTGTTGAGATGCATTAGAGGAAGGCATGATTGAGTTAGCCTTGTAAGTATTATGTTACCTACTGATGTAAAGCAGACAAGCCGGTAAGTTACTTGCGATATGCAATAGACGTTTCGGAATATTGGCATTAGCACATTGCCAGGCGTTGTGAGCATTCCCTCTGTTGATGGCCTGCTTAAAGATGATAAATAGCGGCAGCAATAGTATTTTGTCTTTATCCTTGCCACGGGTACAGTTTTTGTTCTGGGCAAGATCCCACTCGTTTTGATCATTGCATCAGTTGATGGACTGCGCAGAGCAAATGAATAACGGCAACACTGGTTCCTTGTAGTGGTTAGAGTTTATCTGAGCTAGATACCTTGTTTTAAGCAATAGACAATTTTTCGACATCGTCTTGAAAAATCATTATGTGTATGTAGAATGTAAGGTTGTATTGGTCAGCTTGAGTATTTTAAGCGTTGTTCACCGACACTCGCCGTGTGGAGTTGTCATTTTGAACAGCGGATTTATCGGATTTCTATGAGTTGAGTAATCCGGAATAATTGGCCCCTTTGTTGGCTGTTTATTTTGCTTCCTTTCCACTTCTAGGTGATACATGGTTTCCAGAGCCTATTTAGCCATCGACAGACCTTCAACCAATACGCCATTATAAGCGCCTGGTAATGCGGTCACTTGATGTAACTCTTGCGAAGGTAATCAATTTTACTATCCGCAATCCCGGTAGAATCATCCACAATGCATTAGCTGCTCATAAAGGCAGGTGGAATATGGGCCGTTAGGAATATGCCCAATGTGCTTCTGGAGACGTCATAAAATGAGATGGTATTTGCTGGTCAGCAAAGGAAGATCTCAACGCCATTGCTTATCATACAAAATGGCTACTTGCAACAGTACGGACACATGTGCGCAATAAAATTACATTTTGTCAAACAGTTGCGTATCTGACAGTGTGCCTATAATTAATCCACAAGCGCTGCTACCTTTCACTTTAAAATGCGGATCTATTCGAAGGGAAACATCAACGTTCTTCTATCGTGTATGAAGTATATCATTAAAATAAGCTCTATATTTCGGTCAGTGCGGGCGCTAATCGATTAATTGCAAAACAAGAGGCAAATTACCCAAGGGAGGTCCTTTAATTGATTGCGCATTTCCGTCGAATCTACTTGAAGTTGCTATTGATACCAATAAGTGAATATGTTTTTCGAACCGTTGCGCTACGTACCTAATCAATACGAGAAATTGGACTTTACAAAAGCCATAAACATAGCCGGGGTACATGTTGGCAATCACAAACATTTCCAGATTGCAGCACGTAAAAAGAAGGCAATTTTGACAAATGGGACAAGCAAAGCAAGAGGTCATTTCCCTACAAATGTCTAAAATGTCTAAATTGTCCCTTTATCGTAGAAGGAAAATTTAATTCGGGGTAGAGATTCATAAATACAGATCATAATGGTGTGTATATAATAGTGCAAAGATTATATGAATAGCGCGGCAGCAACCTAGATTGCTATCATCACAACGCTAGATATATTAGTCAACACAAGCCTCTGGCCATCTTCGCAAGTCACCCCAGACCCATGATTACATGAGCTCAATGTACCACTAATGTCAACATGACATCCGTTGACAGCCTAATTCGATCGAAGTAGACGAGCGACGGGACATGTGTACTGATCCAAGTTTACTTACTTGGTGGTGTCTGTAAAGCACATTGTATAATCGGGAGAGTCCTATCTACCAACAGCACCGTAGGGGTTCAAATGAAGCTATGTACAGCTAAAAACCTCGGCTGAGCGCGTGAGTTTAGAATCTTATGGTAACGTGGGCGATAAACAAAAGAACATGGCCGATATGGGAACTAAACACGAGGTATAACATTTAACGCATTAATTGATACATAAGGACGGAAAGTGTTTTATAATGTTGCAATCAAAGTATAACTAAGACCCATTTAATATGCTTGTACACCGTTTATGTGAATTGAAGTTAACAAACCACAGCTTGCAAACATCCAATTTGTTCAAATGTTAACATTTTATTCAGCAAAGCACCTAAGATGGTTGTTATAATTTGTCTGTTGGGTGCAATCGCTAATACATGGTTGCCTATAACCGATTTGCTATTCCCTGGGGAATATATCGAATGCCATGTATTTGTTTTGTCATCGTCAGCAATTATCAAGCCATCTAGCATCGTCTAGTTTCTTCGCATTTGCACCTGGTTACAATGAAGGGATGACAAGATAAAGTTGTCGATGCTGTGAATTGCGAGAATCAAGCGGATAGGGCAGCATCAAAGGAAAAGAAGCACCCTTTACTGCAATATTGATTGTGAGGGGCGAATATCTAAGAGATGTCAATTATTTAAAGTAGGCCCAGTAAACACACTAGTGATGCCATGTTTAGTTTCCTTACCGGAAACCATTACTGCTCTAAATATAAGCTGCATGTGCCTCTTGGGCCTACGCCATGAACTGGTAATGGATTCCATTAAGCTTGCCATTTTGAAAACATCTAGCAAATGTGAAAGCCGCTATATTTTATGGTTATATATTTTATGATCACTGATCGACTTAACATACACAGTGTACGATGTAAACGTTGCGAGCTTATGGTAGCAGCTTATGATCGCAGCGCATGGTAGCAGTTTATGGTAGCAACTTATGGTAGCAGCTTATGGTAGCAGCTTATGATTGCAGCGCATAGTAGCAGCTAATGTGTCATGCAACCGTTCTTGAAAGCTATAAGCCAGGTTTGAAGTTCAGTGTCATTTGCGGTTTTTTCGCACTACGAAACGCTCACTATCTATATATGTTATGCTAATCAACTACGGATATAAAGCAGACAAGCACGTTATTTGCTTACAACAGGCAATAGCCTTTTTTTAAATATTGGCGCAGCATTAGCGCATTGTCATTTCCTGATGGTCTGTTTAAAGGCAGCGATATTTCTGCGTCTAGTTCCTTGCCTGGTGAGCAAGCTGGGCCTTAGGTCTTCCTCGTCGCAACTGTTACTGACGAAAAGTAACCATTTAACAAATCCGAGTTCTGAAATTGCATTGTTTAATGTCAATGGGACGAATTTCCAATGCGTCAGCTAAGTTAACGGATGACGCATGGTCTCAATTTAAGCAAATTTATTGCGCACTCGAGGAACCTTACTCCAGACCAATCAAGATAATGATGTGACATATTAGATCAAGGAAATCGAAACGACATGAACAACTTTATTATGACAAAAGCGACTAGATTCCCTGTGAAGTTTCAGTCGTGGCTTGGAGATTACATAAGGAGGAGTGCCTATTCTTGCAATGTCAATGTGCTCGGATGTTGAGGTGAAAATAAATTTGACGTGATTTATAAACGCAGGGATATATATTACCATTCGAATTGATGTTTACAGTTATGGTGAGTGTGCTTGTGGAAGTTGTGACTACCCCCTAAGTCCCATCGCCTTGTTTTCTCGAGCTTAGAAGTTAACTCCGATCGTTATGTAAACAAAATGACCGTTCTCATTTATTTTCACTGACATTGCCACATGATGTTAATGCACCAGAGTACTGGTGTATACCGATGTACGCCATTAAGTCGGATATAGAAATCAACCGAGCTTATGTGGTTATCATATATGGCTCCGTAATGACACAGTGTACCGAATAGTTCCAAGAACCAGATGTATTTTTAAACGGCAAAGGGTTCAGGTTCGACAATATGTTAACCAGATTAGGTTATGCCATTCTTTATAAATATTGTGGTATTTGAGGTCTCCTAAGCCATCAGCAACCTGGACAGGGCCCTTGTTAAGCAAACCGTCATCTTGCAACAGTACAAGTGCATTAGCAGCTACCTAAACATCACGTCCTTTGCATTCATTACCAGTTATAAAAGCGAATTGGACCGGCTGTGGAAAGCGACAAATAAATCAGACGGTGTTAGGTTAAGCCAAGGGTCACAAATATTACTTATGGTAATATCCGACAATTCCACAACAAGGGCCAGGAGTTTCTGTAGATGCACTGACACTACTGTTGTCTTTTTCCTCATAAATGTATATCATGAGCAACAAATACACTGGTAGGGAAAATGACTGGTGTAAATACTAAAGACAAAGGCGATTTATTTGTGACTGTTCTTTCTGAGGTTCAGTGATGTGCATTTATGACTACATATTCGCGGGAACAAAGCATTGATTTGTCGTTTACGATGCAGTGCTTATTGTATTCCATGGAACTACGTCCTCAATCACATATTCACTGGCAAGTAAGCCGATGCTATATCCGCATTTGCGTTTTTATAAAGAATCAAACAATAAGTAATTGGTATTCCTCACTGCACCCTTATTACAGGCTAGAAGTAAGTTAATTGTCGATCGATCCCAAATAAACACACTCTGCCAGAGATGATTATTGTGGCCACAAACCATTCATCAACATGAGCTCTTCCCTAAGTGTGCAGCTGTTAAATTAAATGAAACAATAGGAAATAATCTGTTAACATGGAAATCGTATGGTCAGAAATAAACGAATTACATTGCAGTGGCTAACATACCAATCAAACACTTAATCAGAGATAGAAGGAACGCATTAGACTTTCAAAGAGTGGCATCTTCTTTGTATACGATTCATAGGTCGGAGGCATATCAAAGGTTTTCGAGGAAGAGTCAGGTTGGTATACAAGTTCATGGGTGCAATGACCTGGCAAGCTAATTAACGTGGACAAATTGAAAAACAAATTTTGTTTCCTTTTTAGAGGCAGAGACATTTCGTTGTGTAGAAACTCGCCATCGTTAAAGTTTATCATGATGCTCAGATCTATTCTCAAGAATATGCGGATGATGCACGGGCCAAATTAGAAAAAAAATCATGTGACAGATAGGATCATAGATGGCAAACTAATATCTAAGATAAAAACTGAGATTCTGTTTTTTGCATCTCGGTTAAAATGCCATTCTTCGTTTGGTCCAGTTCAAAGTGACAAAATAACTGTACCTTCACCAGATGGACTCACAATTCAAGGGAAAATCACATGTTATAACATCAACTCAATCTCTCTTTCATCAGATTAGAATATTGGGCAGCGTGAAAAGTACATGCACGGTCTCTTACACTGACTTTCAAGGCTCCGTTATCAACGTCGTTAATAAATATTTGCTAATAATTGACACCCCCCGTTCAGACAGCGCAGCGCAACGCTGATAACATAGGTTGGGGCGGGGAACAACCCCCAGCCGCATTTTGAGGTGGGGGCCGAGGCATCATACCTGTTGGAGAGATGGTTTGCCCCCACTGGGCAGGAAGTGGTTGCTCCCGTTCTTCCCTCGTGGGTCACGTCATCATCTGTACTCCCTTTGTCTTTTCGAATTAGCCTTCGACAAGACAACACCTATCGCCAGCCAATCTTAAAACCCACCCACCCCTCCCGTCTTTCAATGCAATCCCACCTTTTTCACATTAGGTTGTACATACTTACCTGTACTTTTCATGTAACACTTGCTATGGTAACAACATTATCGTATGTCTGTTTATGTATATCCACATCTTTTGCTATTTAGGACATCAATGTATACAATATTTCCTGCGTTGTGTAACCTAGCCGTAGGCAGTTATTGTACACACAAGCTTATCCAATACAAATATGTTACTTATGATAATTATCCATCACACTTATCTCTTATCTGTATTTTACCTGTTATCCGTGCCTTTTAAACTGGTATCACGTGCCCTTGTATATTCTTTAATATCTAATACCTTTAACGTTTTTGCCATAACAAATTATGATTGTTTTATCCCAATTTGTGTTGTTTACTCGGCTCCCTCAAAAAATACATTAAGTGGTAATAACGTCGGTAATATAACACACCATTGGGAGGATGATACAAACTAAATGGGGTTCAAGGTCACTTTCAATGGAGAGATGTTATCAGGATTGTGATATATGATGATGATGCGGTGCTTAGAGATAGCCCTTAAGTGCTATCGCCCTTTCGGCATAAACCTTCACCGCGTTACAAGCAAACAGTGCGGCACTTTTCTACGTTGTGCTACTGAACCACAGCTACAAGGCCTGGCGATAGAAGCAAGAATATCAATTAATAAGTTATGATCAATCTATCATCGGATTTATTATTGATTGACATAATTCAATGAACTAAACATGAAAATGGGTTAAACGTCAATATTTTGCATTAAGAAGCTTATGTAAACTTGTCATTGGTGACATCAATCAAGGGTCAAACCAAGGCACCGAAGACCAGGGTAGTTACTGATTCAACCTCAGTGTTCCACCGATTTTTTGCGGGTGTTTTTCGCGTTCGTTTGATAGTACCGACGTTAATATGATAGTACGTTAAGCTTGATGACATCCATTGATTATAGGATCAAACAAATGACAATGCTATAAACGCTATTCTGCTTGTTGCCGCAAATTCTCCAGGCAGAGAGTTTCAGTGGACAAATATACATAAGGCTTCTCTTGTACCTTTGCTGTAAATGACGTCAAGAATGCCAGCGACAGCAGATATTTGTGTGGGACAGTATTAGTCCAAGCTTCAACAAACAATAGCCAACATAAATTTGCATGACTTGAAGGAAGGTGCTTTGAAGGTTGTTAAGGTCGTCTCTAGGTCATCTTGTGCTTTGATGTCATCTCATCCGTCAATCAATACACCTACTTGATTTGATAACAAATCCTGATTCCTGTGGTCGAATAAATTGGTAAGTATTATCAAGCCTGAAGCTGATGCACCAGTAAATGTATCGGCATTGGCTTGTTCTGCTAAATCTACGCATGAGTCGAAATGAGGGTACATGAGCGTCATTTATATCCGTGTTGGTTCCATGTTATAAATTAATCAGAGTACAATCGTTGGTAATAAATAAGCTGATAGTTGATTTGCTGGCCATGTAATCATATCGCGGCACTAAATGTGCTGTAGCAAGTCATCCAACTCGTAAAACAACTACTGTAATAATGAATCATGACTGTTAAATCTGGACGATGCTTGTATGTCTTTGACGAGGCTCTTCAGATTTGTAGTTGAAGCACGAATACATTAGATATTACATCGTGTGTATGTGTCTCTGTGCGTGTGAGTGTGTATGTGTTTGAGTGTGTCTGTTTGTGTGTGTGTATGTGTGTGCAGGTGTATGTGAGTATGCGTGTAAATATCTGGGTGTATATGTGTGTGTCTGTGTGTATGAATGTGTGTTTATGTGTGTGTATAATTGCGTTTGTATGTGTGTTAGTGTGTGTGTGTCTTTGTTTGCGTGTTAGTGTGTCTGTGTGTTTATGTGTGTCTGAGTGTGTGGGTGTGTATATGTGTGTATGTGTGTGCATGTGTGTGTACATGTGTGTGGATCTGTGGGTGTGTTTGTATGTATGTTTGTGTGCGCACGCGCGTGTGTGTGTATTCGTTATGGTTTGCTTGCTCAAATAGACACATTATATACAAGGGTCACGATGAAGTGATGGAAATATTGCCGAATTAATCTAAGATGAAATCATAACTTTAAATACAGTGTTTAATGTAGAAAAAATACCATACCATATGTTTTTTCATGACATTTGAAGGTCGTTACTACTATGATGAATAATTACCAATATTAAACATTGTTGTCCATGTATAGTACAAGGTTGTTTAACCTCTGTGCTACTTCGAAGACACCATCGTTATGCAGAATATAAAATTAGTTTGTCTTTCTTTAATGGATACAACAGGAATCGGAGGCTAATGGCACATTGCGGTTGATTCATATAAGTGAAACACAAAAAAAGGATGGCATGTTCGAAAAGTGTAAATATATATGGGGCATTAACCATGCATGTTTCGATGCCTTCCAGTCACACTTTAAACCTCGCATATGGAGATGTACGCTGTGATGTAATAGTTAACTCAGTATGCCATATGATGTTTGTATATTCCATAAGATGATCTCTCCTGTGACCACTGAAAGCTGTTGATCATGATATCTACCACTCAACTACTTCTGCATCAAAGTAACCTCAACGCGTACAGTCTGTAATTGAAGGCTACGACTACAGCGATTACCCCCCACTCTTGCTAATTCAAGTGCTAGACGGAAATGTGATTTTGTTTGCAAGTCTTCTCCTGCTTTGATATCATATTATCTGTCACAGAAAATCACCTACTTCCTGATAGCAAGCATGTAATCTGGTTCTATGGTGAATCAGCGGGTTCAGCTGTATCATTCTCTAAGCTCAGTAAACACCAACGATGGCTTACTTAGCTTCCTCAAGGCAACCGTTATTGTCATAACTATGTGACCTTATGGCCCACTGTGATCAAAAACAATGAATGACCCATGTAGCACGACATGATCAATAGAAAATAAAAGCGCTCAGGAACACTTCTTAATCGATGGTATGTGGCAAGTGCCAAAGACAAATTAAGGCCGCTTTAGGTTTTGTTTCGCAACAAAACAGTGGTTATTAAAGATGATGATCGTGTCTGGGAAAGACAACCTGCTTTGCTTCACATATTGATACGGGGAACGTGTGGCCATGAACTCCTCATTCATATAATGCGTGCGGTGCTATAACAAATACCACACTGCTGAACCTCGTCTTGTCGTATTAACTTCAAGCTACCTAACTCTGCAATCATGACAACTACCTGGCTTAGGCAAAACGACCTCGTGAGAGTAATATTATTGAAATTCTAGCAGTCACTGTTGGAAAAAGTCGCTGTCCTGGTAAACGTTATTACTGTATCGCTTTGAACTTTGCCCCGTTTTTAGCAAACATCAATCTTGTGAATTGCAAGAGGCCTACCGATTCATAGACATATATTTGGTAGTGTTAATCTTCGTGGTCCATATATGGAACGATGTTGATATGTTCAACGTTGCAGAAAGCGACCTGAGAGCGGACACCATCCTCTTTCGATTTCAATGCATTCTTGTTCCTGTACGTTGGAACTATTCGAATACGGGAGGAGGTATAGAAGCGGATGTAACATGGATGTAACAACTGGTATCACATAATCGAGATGAGTTTATTCAGCGCCATTCGCCAGATGACGTCATGACAGGCAACTGACGAGAGACAAAACCAGAAACAATGCCACAGCATACAGCAGTCTGTAAAGTAAAACCAAACCAGCAACTTTACTTTATGTTCAGTCGTCACCTCGGGTACTGATGTACAAGCCACTTAAACAGATACAGTGGTCGTTTTCGCTACATGTATTGGATTGTAGATAAAGTGTTCGAAAACTATCAATAACAGGTTTATAATACAATATTTCAGCTTATTTAGAAGCACAATACTGGACTGCAGAATTGCTCCGGGACCATCTGCGCTCTTGTCTCGGCTTTTCGCAATAAGTGTCTTTTATATGTCGCCTTATAATTTTGTTTAATGAAAGAATAAAAGGAATTACTTGTCATGATCAAAGGAGCGACTGAGCGTTGATGAGACGATAAAACAAGTGGTGCAATGTACTAGGAATGGGTGTTAGCAATTAAGACACGTACATATATGCGTGTAAGTGGTCAATATTGAATCAATGCTATCACTCATTATCGTTATCACACGCTAGTCTTTCTCTAATCCCTTGAGGTTTTGAGTTCTATAAGTATATACACCCAGAATACACACTGGTGATGAAGTGGTTTACCTTCCTTGGGAAGGGGAGATGAGTTGGTGGTTCCAAAGACACAATTGAAGTTGCCCTGTTATCTGACGTGTGGGTGGTGCATCCGAAATGACCGGAAGTCTTACTTTAACCCTACAATATTAGACCGTTAAGATCGAAACGATTTGAATGATTCTGCTCACACAACCGACTAAACTTTCTATGTAGTGCCAGATGCGACAGCGACGTTACAAATTGCATAATAAGTGGGCTATGAAAGGTCCTGATATAAATCCTCCCCAGTTTCCCAATATCAGTGTGCTTGGGTATTGAGATGCTGCCACGTGTCATGTAGAATCGGTCATAGAAACAGTAGCATAAATGCGTACACGTGGGTTGCTAGAAGGTACAATCAAATGTGAATATATGTCGGGTGTACAATTGTTTTGGTTTTTAAAAGGTATGTATAATATAAAACATGTTCTCATCGTCAACGCAGGAATGACTTCAAATGGAAGAACAATTCTGGTAATGCTTATTAAGTAATCACGTTGAGCAACGTGGTTGAGTAACTGCTAAAACAGTTTGGGTAATGTATACGTCTGTAATTAATTATAACTTCGCGGGTCTATGATATTAAAAAAGAAAAGGATCAAAGCACACGCAGTGTTGCAGAGTGGTTGTCATCGAACAGCGGATAAACCGGATATGCCGTGTGCAATCACGTGACTTGAATAAGCGGAATAATTGGCCCCTGCTTATACTGACCGGCAATTCAATTTGCGTCCTTTCCAGAACTTACTTAGGCACCTACGCAGTTTCAACCAATACCCCATTATAAGGACCTGGCAATTGGGCCACATGATGTAACTGTCGAACAGGTAGTCACTCGCTCATAGTAAGATTCACTCAAGGCGCGGTAAGGAACAGGAGTTTCTAGTGATGCACTCCGTTAAATGTATACTTATCCGTACAAATATATAATTTACTCACAACCGATATTTAGTAAGGTTAAATGACGGGGCTAAATACTTTAGATGTGGGCGATGTATTTGTGTCTACAGTGATATGCATCGATGGCTGCCGGGAGCCATGAATTGATGGGTCGTTAACAATGTAGTGCGTCCTGAATTCCGTCGGTCTACTTCCTGCATCACTTATATATAATTTGAAGTAAGCATGTTCTTGATCAGCATTTGTTATTTTTAAGGAATTTAACAATAAGTAATTGATATTCCTCACGGAACCCCTAATTATTACAGTCATGGCCTTGAATTGAACGACAATTCACCTTCTGACATGGCCAACTCGTTAATCACCCGTAGGTCATATGTCGATCGATCCCAAATGAACACACTCTGCTTGATTCAATTACTTGACCTTTATTTCTATCAACATTAGTGTGTGGCTGTTAAATCAACAGGGACGACTCATTATGTTAAAAAGCACCTCTATGAGAAGTTTGCAAAATGGCATGGTCAAACAACTTGAAACATTGAGCTGGGAACGGAAATTATCTGTTTATTTGGAAATTGTACGATCAGAAAACAACGGATCCAGTTAGGAATACAGTTTTACATTGAGGGTTGCGTTATTCGTAATATATTTTGCAATACGTGTGAGTGGGACATGTCATCATGGACGCCACTTTTGTATTAAAACAAAATATATTGAATATGTAAAAGCAGAGCTCCAGTTGAACCACTGACGTTCTACCGTTTGATGCTTAATAACCATAATTGGTTTAGGTTAAGTGGTCAGACCGAAGTAGTGTTCGCATAACGTTACAACGACCAACAGACCAATTCAGCATTTTATCAGCGATAAGAGGCATTAAACTATCAACTAGAGGCATCTTGCTTGTATACAATTCATAAGTCAGAGGCATATTCAAGGGCTTCCAGGATGAGTCAGGTTGGTACATGAGTTCATAGGTGCAATCACCCGGAAAGCTGATTAATGGGGATAAATTGAAAAACAAATGATCAGATTGGAATGGATACGGATATAAAGCACTATCTTCATGGCAACAGAATGTTTATCGTATCATGAAAGTGACATGAGTTCATGCACTCAGTGTGAACCTTCTCTAGTACCCCCCTGTCGAAATGAACTGCTGATTTATATACGATGTAACCGTTGTCTATTAATCGATCACTGTAACATAAAGGTCACCATAAGCATACTAAAACGACCGGTTAAAAGTTTTCTTTGTACTGTGAATCACAACGCAACTGATATAACTCCCACCCTAATTGAGTGGAAGCATGAATAATCAACATTGTTACGTCAATGCTAAATGTGGTTCTTATATTCCTTACCTTGCATTACCGGTTGTTATTTGGACCACTATCTGCGTCGTAAATATAGAATGGAATTGTTCTTTATCTTCAGCCTTCAGTATTGTCTCGAAGATAGGCCCAAGTGATGTGAAAGGGATGGTTCTATAAAAATGGACAAAGCAGTGATATTATAGAGATGAAATATATTGCAATTGAACATGTAATCCTAAATCTTACTACTGAGCCTTACACACAAGTCTTGCTAACAAGGTGTGAGAGCTGCTCTAACAAATGAAGCTGTCTTCCTGTGGCGGTCAGTGGCACGTCGTTTGTCACAATTATAGAGGAGATAGAAGTGAAGGAGAACCAGCGGAGGTATGATCAGCTCTCAACGCAGATCAAATGAAGCTTTACTCAAGAGCGTGATATCATTTACCATTCAAATCCTTTTTATTTTTTTTCATGGAATTTCATTCACGAAAATAATATATTCTTCATCTTTTACACCTCAGCAATAACTCAGGTGTTCATTACGCTAAACCAACACGGGCTCAAGTAACCCATCAAACGCTAAGTATTTGTTGAAGCGTAAAATATTCGAGGACATATCCTGGGAACCTAATATCCCCTCATGGCTCAATTGACGTCAAGCTCAATTAAGAAATACTTCATCAAGGTCTCACGAAAATATACGGTTTGACGAGATAGTCACGTTGGAGATGATCGACCGCACTCGACCTAGTTAAGCCTATTCAGGTTATTCCTCTTAACAATCGCCATTATGTGTTACAGTATTATAGAGGATGAAGATCCATGGCTTCGTTATCTCTATTTAGATTTATATTTCCATAAACGGCTTCTTATCCCATTTATGTAAATAGCAAAAGTAAGAAATATTGTTAGTCTTCTTTGATGGCTTGCTTAAATGAAAAGACATATCAGGCATATCTTTAGGTAGAAATTAACATGGTATGATTGGATAACCGATTACAATGGACGTGAACGTTCTCTTGCACTGTTTAACAGGGTTCTCCTGAACGTTATAATCTTAGCATCAACTGGCGTATGTCCGGACTACATTTTTATAGATGCTTTATTTTTATAGATCAGAAATGCAGGTATATATTTATCTATAAATAATGACAGATTATCATCTTTGTAACTGGTTAGTGACTGCCACATGTAGATATCATAGAGCAACATAGATGCTATTTTGAATGGTACGTCGACACAGCGCATATCTTGCTTTATTGTCGACATCTGAGACTATTTGCTTCTTCTCTCACAGTAGTCATAGGATTGGGTAGAGAAATGGCCTGATATTCTGGTTGTTATGGTGACTATGCATCTAATTTTATTTCTTACTGTATTACATGTTTATGTGAGGACACACTATAAAGGTCAACAAATGCTTTAAAGGTCTATATGTGCTTTAAAGGTCAATGAGCTGTCTAACACTTATACACCAGTGCTACTGTGGTGGTACATAAAGTTTGAGATATGTCTCGATTGTGTTGATCTGCGTGTGACGATTACACTGCGGTGATGTGGATTCTCTTGTTTGTTGGAATCGTCCCATTTGATTGATGGCTGTTTTTGGTTGTTGCCTTTATAGCGGCTTTAACAAGCTGCTAAACACTCAGGAGTTCCTCATAGTTTTGTACTATTCGATTATGGGATGCATAGAGGCGTTCTTTAGGGATGTCAGTGTTGATATCATGTATGATGACATGATAGGGAATTGGCGGGAAACAACACCAGAAAGACTCGTCAGCTTGCGTTGTGAATACTGGTGTATTAATAATGTAACACCGCTCAGCGCTCTTGCCTCGGCGCATCGTGCTAAGCTTCTTTCATGAGGCGCCTTTTAGTAAATGAAAGAATACAAAGAAACTACTTGACAGGAGCGACCGAGTGTCGACGGAACGATAAACACTGGTTTGCTATATTGAATTAAAATTCTGACATCGGT
>CM067346.1:36165476-36215124 GCA_034190875.2 Urechis unicinctus
TCATATTACGTTATAATTCCATGTGTTACCGCCAACACACACAGACACACAGACGCAAACACACACTTGCATATGTTTATATAGTATATATACTCTCCATTGTAGTGTCATTTAGCATTTTTCTGACATAACAGGTAGCTTGCGTAGGAGCCGTTCCGTTAGGAGATCGGTAACTATTCACACTCAGAGGAACACATTCCGTCTGCTTCTATATTTTCCACAGGAATTCATTGCTATTCATTGGACGCTTACAAATGCCCATATTAACGTAGTCTGACACCACCGCAACAGGAAATTAAAATGCATATGAAACAACTGATACAGGGGCTAATGCTATCTTTATTAGTAATGCCCTTCACTCCTCGCTGCTCATCAGATCTGACAGACCCACACATACAGCAGGTGCTCGGCAACATCTATACTAGCGCGTCACAATCGGGATCGTTTGAACCCAGTGGCGTTAACAAGACGTATGCATTACGGGGAAGTACTAGGGGTAGGGGGTAATAGCTCATATACACGATACTGTAGTTAAATAATTGTGCTGCTTTCTGGTTCCATGATCATGTTATGGATTGCTTTTATGACCATGGATATACCCGTTGACTGCTGTATGAACATAAACATGACGTTAAGACGTGACTTCATTACCTTAAGAAAAAAGAATATAGTCGAATGGAGCTGTGTTATGGGTGCGATTAATTTCTGGTAATGGTTGAACATTTTGTGCTGATGGTGCCCGCTGTAACATCTACCACTCACGTTTTCTGGGTAATGTGCAATTATGATATCATCCTAATCATAGATCATCGTAGACGGATCACCAACTGTGATTGGCTCAACGGTACGATGTTGTGACGCGCAGCTTTTACGCGATCTTAAGGTTACTTACTTCCGGCGTCTGGTCGTCAATGACTTTTCACCATTGACGCGCGAATTTGTTGTGAAGTTTTATCCGTAGCTAATTCAATTCAGGTATGTTATTATTTATTTTTGGTTAGTCTTTACAGTATGTAGTTGATGAATGTTTGACGATATACCATTACGCATTTCTATTAACTATTTGATGTACATGATCTATTTATTGAATCTGAAATTTAAAGTGGGTCTCAGTCCACTAGACCGATTAACTAATAACTTGCAGGCCACTGTCTTAGGCAGTATGTTAGTGTTACTGTCACTTGAAGCTACTTCTTATTCTTCTTCCATTATATGGCCAACTTCAATAGGTTGAAGACTTTTGCCAATTAGGTTGCGCAATGAGAGAGGAAATATAAAGTAAAAAGTGAGAATAATGTACAGTGAAGAGTCAAGAGTTAAAAAAGTAGAAAAATTAGGAGTTAGGGAAAGTAGGTGGCAAGTTGAGTCTTGAAAGCGTCAACTGTGCCAACTGACACGACGGAGGTATCTAGCAGATTCCAGTCTCTGATGGTTCTCAGGAAAAATGATTGCTTGTGGCATTCTGTTCTGGATGGAAGTATATGGAAAGCATGAGATGGACTGTGTCTTGAGGTTCATGTTGGTGGGATGAGGTACTTGGATTTGTTGATACATATACTGTCATTTGTGATTTTAAACATCATAGCTAGTCTTGTCTCTTTATGCTGTTGTTCCAGTGACTTCCACTTAAGGTCCTCCAACATGTCTGTAACGCTTGACCGGTTATGGTATCAATTTTTTACAAAACGGGCTGCTCTTCGTTGTACCTTTTCCAGGCATTGGATGTCACCTTTCTCATGAGGGTCCCACACTACGCTTGCATATTCTACTGAAGGTCTGACTAGGCTGAAGTAAGCTTGTTGTTTTATAGAGGTAGATGAGATGTTTAGATTTCTTTCTCAGGAAACTGATGGTCTTGTTTGCCTTAGCTGATATAGAATTGATGTGTTGCCTCCAGTTCAGTTCGGAGTTGATGGCGCATCCTAGGTATTTCGCCGAGTCAACATGTTCTAGTAAGTGGTTATTAAGTTTGTAGTCATACTTGATTGGATGTTTCTTCTTGGAGATTGTCAAGACTTGGCATTTCTGGGGGTGAAATTCCATTTTCCATTTTTTTCCCATTTTGCAAGTTTGTCTATGTCTTCTTGGAGTACTTTACAGTTGGATTCGGAGGTGCTGGCCAGGTATACTATGGTGTCATCAGCAAAGAGGCGTACTGTAGATTTGATGGTACTAGGTATGTCGTTAATGTAGTAGAGAAGCAGGGATGGACCAAGAACAGAGCCCTGTGGAACGCCAGATTCGACTGGGACGGTGTTTGAAGAGTGCATACTCCAACAGCTGGGTCTCACATGATCGTTGCTTCCGGAAACCGTGTTGGAGGGGATACAGGATGTTGTTGGACTCTCCATGCTAAGTCATTAAACGGGTAAAAGTTATTTTGAAAGGCTTCCACCATCCCTTATAGGCATATAAGAGAAGAAATATGGTGTAGCATCTACCAATTTGACTTGTACAACTACAAATTGTAGTACAATATATTTGCAGAATACTTATTCAATTTGGAATCAAGCAGTGGATGCCTTATATATGGTGAATATTTACTAATTGTGCTTTCTAACCACCTAGTAAGAAATCTTTATTCCTAGGATACTAAATATAGCTCTTTGTGGTGATGTATTTTAGCCCATCAAAATAGTGGTGGTCAATGATATTTGTTGCTATGCAGGATGTGGAATCAATAGTAAAATAAGTAGATCAAGAAGATGAATATGAGCATACTCTGATGGTTATTAATTGATCTTGTGCTAAGTTGCTTATTAGTTTTGAGATAAGTGAACTTTCATATGTCACACCATACATTTATTCATCTGGAACCAAGAAATGTTGAATTTCAACTGACTATCTGCTTCAGGAAATAGATGATCATTGTTATGGACTGAAGGCTGAGGAAAAGGTAACACGATATCATGCGCTAGATTATTGTAAATCTTGATCATACATGCTATTTCAGACAACACAGCTTATTTTTCATAACAAAAACCTTTACATATGCAATAGGTGACCCATGACGATGTCCATAGAGGTATTGAACAACTGGAAAAGTTTGGAATGGTCGATGAATCTACTGCAAAGTGCCTGATGGATAATGGTTGGTACCACAGTCAATTCACTATTCCTTTGTTTATCTTGTTAAAAAAAAGTAACATAAGCTTGAACTAAGGGCCAACATTATTCCACTGTTTTCATAAACTTAAAATGACTTTATGGGTGGTATTGCTTCAATGACTGATCAACCTCTGTAAACACATTATTAAATTGTTTTCCACAGTCCCCGGATTAATACAAATGCTAAGTCCACTCAAAGATTGCTTGTGTGATGGGAGATTTCCTACAAGTGATAAATCATGGATTAAGTTTCATTCAGTCGTTACATCAGTACTCATTCAACCGCTTTCTATATGTCTGTCGTTTTTTAATTTAAAGTAACTGAATGATGGTGTATGTGAGTTTATTATCTTTAAGTTTGCTAAGTACTTTATCAAAAGATAATCCATGTAAGAAAGTTTCATACTTACTTCTTGCAACTTTTTTCTAATTGATGCTTGGTGGTGTAGGAAGTCCAGTATGAATGTGCCCGATAAGTGTTTTCTCAGTGAAAATTTGACGTCCAGATAAATATAGAAATCCTTGTTTTGAAAAGCCCTTGATACTATTTTGAATGTTCAGTTAGATACAAAGAATAAGTCCTGAAAAATTCATGTTGATACCTTTTGTAGTTGCATAATGGTTGGCATGGCTAATTCTATCACTTTCATACCGTTTTTGTATTTTTGTAAAATCATACACTAAATGCTTGTCAATTTCATATAATTCCATCTGTACTACTTGTAAGCGTACTATGTTGATTGTAAGCTTATATACTAATAAATACATCCTGAAAATTGCATGCAATTATCTTGTATCAGTTATTTGTTATTATTTTCTGAAGCTAGATGATTTTCTGCATTTTTTTATCGCAGGTCAGTTTTGCCTCTGGGAGCACATTTAGCATATATTTTAAGTCATTTCCCATTTATTAAAGACCCTGAAAAAAATAGAGGTAGAAACAACCTCCCTCTGATATAGGAAATGTGAAAAAAATAGGCATCCAGGAGTAAATTGTTGAATAATTTAATTTTCACAATCACCAAATCGTCTCTCGTCACCACACACCACCCTTTGGCATTCTTGGCATCTCTTGCAAGGATATCTGTGGTAATTTTTTCTGTTTTCTCCATGAAAAGTCACACCATCATGGAAAAAACACAAAATGAAACAATATAATGCAAGCAGAACAATCAGTCAGAAAGGTGAAGAGAAAAGCTCTGTCAAATTGTTAAAATCTTAATAGCCTTGTGAAAAGCAGCCAAACTTGCAATAAACATGTTTAATTAACTCTGGAAGACTCACTGGCTCCTTTCTACATGGCAATTTGGGTGTCGTTATACATTTTTCAGGCATAAACAAAGATGGCAAGCTGCCCTCTACCAAAGTCTGTTACCCAGTGTGCTCTGAAACAAAAATCTTGGAAGAATAAATACCCGAAACAATTTTCTTACATGTCATATATTAAGTGGCCTATGAACTGCATGGAACGACAATCCCCTACACTTCTCGGAGGAAGCATTCCACAATAGTACACTACATCTTCTGCAAATAGAATCAAATAATGATTTCATTTTATGATATGGGTAGTGTAATGCAGCTCTAGGTGGGTGGGATGCATCACTGATTTAGAATGCTGTTGCTAAATATGATCCTTCAAAATTTGCAATCTGAGAATCTGACCATGATTACAATTGCACTTTTTTTTAACCGATTATAGTAATAAGTAATTGGGTTCATAATAAATCTAAACTATAATATAATTGGGCAATCCTATCCAATCCATGGTATTGGCTACTCATTCAAGGATACGAACACCTAGCCGTGCACGACGAGGCTACGATCACCCATACATATAGCTGTACATAGTTTAATGTGCGTTACCCATACATAGCGATTACAGCCCATCCCATTATAATTTGGTTGTATTGCCATTGGTAAATGAAATATTAATTCCCATGTTTACGCCATGCTAGACAGAGCCCTACAAACATTAATTTATTGCGGGAAACTCCCTCTTCATGGAATGTATCGATATGGTTTCTTTTTAAATAAATATGTTTCAAATGCTTTTGGTGGCAAAATAATTTAAATGTGAAACTAGAAATTACTCACCAGTGTTTTAAAGATCAAGATGAACACAGACCTCTAAAGAACGACAATACAAAAAGGTAAACAACGTGCAGACGATCTTGTCATTGTCAGATCATAGCAACCAAGACACCGGAAGTAATGAACCTTAACTCGCGCCAAAGTCTCGTCGCCATAACATAACCGCGAGAAAGCACGAGTTATTCATCCGTCTACTATCATCTATGTCCTAATAGAGAAGACGAGCGTGTCTGAAGATCACGATGAAACACAAAGCAACGAAAAACGCTAGTGGCATTCTTTGGTGGCGCTTGCTGCAAGGCTTTTGTGGGGAATTTTAACTTTTGCAAGTATTAAATGTGACAAATGCGAAGGCAAATGCAAAATTATGGCGGATAGAAGTACTTCCGTAAAACAAATCGGTTCGTGCTATCTTGTCTTCGTGATTATCGCTTCCGAAGAAAACATCCGTTGGCATCAGCCATTAAATTCATGAACGTGCGACGTGTCACGCACACACGTTGATGTGAGAGCCCACCAGTGCCACTTTGCATGTTGTTTTGAGACAAGATGATGGTGATCGTCATAACAGCTGGGTAACTAGTGATTCAATACGTCTTAATTGGGCCTCCTTTGCGTCATAGAAGGTTTCAAATTACCGATTGTGCTTGCGGTGTCGTGTCAATAAATGTCTCCACAACATAACACATTATCTGTTGTTCCACCGCACGTCTCAGGGGACAATGCGACCAGGTTACTAT
The DNA here is from genome assembly GCA_034190875.2 of Urechis unicinctus. NCBI lineage: Eukaryota > Metazoa > Annelida > Polychaeta > Xenopneusta > Urechidae > Urechis > Urechis unicinctus. Next base: position 36,171,416 of record CM067346.1, read on the forward strand.
TGGGATGATATCGATGGAAACATGTAGAAATTAATGTGTTGAAAAAGCACCCCAAGTTGCAAAAATGTAATAATCACCATGTTTATTAGCGAATCTGCGTTTATTCGTGCTTTAAAACATTCTGTGAATCATTGGTATAGGTCATTGCTGTTTCACCACGCTGCGCTTTGTTCTTCATTCGGCGCATATTTTGTTAGATAGCGAATTACTGCGTAAGCTGATGCCATTAGTGATTGGGAACAAGTTGTAGTGGAATAAACAAGCGGCAATATAAACTCGCATCAGGATCGCTAGTGATTTATTGCATATACTCTTGGGCGTGCCGTGGGTAAATTCCCTCGAGCAAATAACAATGATGTAGCATTCCTTCAACGAACCATTACAAGTAAGTAGAATTCACATCAACGATGTTATAACACAAAATAATAATGTCGGGAAAAGTGTTGTTGTGGTCATCTTGCATTACTGTGACTGGAAGTGCCATGTGATGCAGTTTGTGAAACTGGGGTCAGCATACATTACTGTGACAGGAAGTGCCAAGTGATGCAGTTTATGAAACTGGGGTCAGCATACATTACTGTGACTGGAAGTGCCATGTGATGCAGTTTATCAAACTGTGGTCAGCATACATTACTTGGCCTGGAAGTGCCAAGTGATGCAGTTTATGAAACTGGGGTCAGCATACATTACTGTGACTGGAAGTGCCAAGTGATGCAGTTTATGAAACTGGGGTCAGCATACATAACTGTGACAGGAAGTGCCATGTGATGCAGTTTATGAAACTGGGGTCAGCATACATTACTGTGACTGGAAGTGCCATGTGATGCAGTTTATGAAAATGGGGTCAGCATACATTACTGTGACTGGAAGTGCCAAGTGATGCAGTTTATGAAACTGGGGTCAGCATACATTACTGTGACAGGAAGAGCCAAGTGATGCAGTTTATCAAACTATGGTCAGCATGCATTACTGTGACATGAAGTGCCAAGTGATGCAGTTTATTAAACTGTGGTCAGCATACATTACTTGGCCTGGAAGTACCAAGTTATGCAGTTGATCGCATTCTATTGAAGTTATCCAATTCATCACATGATCATCTCAACCCCCCCCCCCCCCCACCTACCCCCTACTTCATTATGCTTGACCTGTCGTTTTGATTCAAACTTTATCGCATATTTACAATAGAACCAGCATAAGTTCTTAGAACCATTACACATCGCTCTCCGGTTCCAGGTCGTGCGAACATTAACCTTAGTTGCCTTATTATTATCAAAATAATTATTCTATTCAAACTCGAGACGAACTTTCGGTGTGATGACATCAGCTGCCTTGGTATACTATCCGTACCATTCCGAAAATAGGATGTTTTGCCATACATTAGCATCGTACAATTCAACATCAGGTGGTTTTTGTGACTCATTGAATGACGGGATTCTCATGTTACAGAAACCCTGCTGTTCTCTGTCGTGCTCAAGCTAAATGAAAGCTGCTTTATTTCATCAACGACGGAAACAGGATCCCGTCTTTGTGTAGGAACTGCGCAGCTGCGCCAGTAACAATCAGAAAAGCCTTGAACAGAATCATTACCGACGGAATCATCAAACGGTGATATTTGATTTTGTCATATAAGTAATGCGTGGGTTGACCATTTCATTAAATTGTAGCTCCAATGTGTTCCCTCTATGATCCACATTATTATTAGAGAACTCCGAATCACCCTCGTTATCAATATTTCCTCTACAGACATGATAAAATACAAACATCTTTTCCGTGACGTCATGTGTTACCTTACATGTTTATCACATGTACGCAAACAATTTACATTTTGTCGATAATAATTTTGCGTATCTGACAATGTGCCTGTAATTAATCCACAAACGCTGCTACCTTTCACTTTAGAATGCGGATCTATTTGAAGAGAAACATCTACGTACTTATGTCGTGTATGAAGTATATCAATCAGATAAGCCCTAGATTTCGGTCAGTGCGGGCCCTAATTGATCAATTGCAAAAAAAAAAGAGGCCAATCGCCAGAGGGAGGTCATTTATTTGATAGCGTGATTCCGTCGAATCTACCGAAGAGCGGTAAGATTAAGAGATCACTGTCCTCTTCAAACAGCATTGATCATGAAGTTGCTATTGATACAAGAAAGTGAATATGTTTTTCTAACCGTTGCGCTACGTACCTAATCAATACGCGGGACAACAAGCGACCATGAGGGACCATAGAATACTGGATTGTGTCGCAATCGTGTTAAATGGTCCTAATTACCCAACCCGCGTCAATGGTAACCGTGCAGGCACAGCAGTGTTAGGAGAACAGACGACAGGAGACAGACCACTCGCTGAAACACACGACGGACTCCAACAGGATGAGGTAGCGTTATTACACATCAGATGGGGTAACAATCTACGATTATGTCATCAGTGAGAGATACATATTTCGGCGATTTGGAGCAATTTTTATTTTCCTTCCGTTTTTGTAATGTTGCTCAAATAACTCTGTTGTAATAATCTCTTGTTTTTGGGAACATCAATTTTCGATAATTGATCTATATAGGAGCATTGGAAACAGCCTCCGAACTTTGTTGCCACTAGTATTCAAATAAATAGCGACCTGGACCAGCATGCGCACTCCACCATTTTTCCGTATCATCACTCCTCCCGTTTCTAGCTTCGGGTGTTTTGTACAGTGTACCACTTGCCATATATGGTATTATATTCACGTCCCGTAAAATTTGAGAAATCGGACTTTACAAAAGCCATAAACATAGCCGGGGTACCTTTGAACTGTTGGCAATCACAAACATTTCCAGTTTGTACCATGTGAAAAGAAGGCAATTTCCCTACAAATAACTAAAATGTCCTCTGATCGTAGAAGGAAGATTTAATACGGGATAGAGATTCATAAATACAGAGCATACTTGTGTGTATATAATTGTGCAAATAATAGCGCTACAGCCACATAGATTGTTATCGCCACAACGCTATATATATTAGACAACACAAGCCTCTGGCAATCTTCGCAAGTCACCCCGGACCCATGATTACATGAGCTCAATATACCACTAATGTCAACATGACGTCCGTTGACAGCCTAATTCGATCGAAGTAGACGAGCGACGGGACACGTGTACTGATCCAAGTTAACTCACTTGTTGGTGTCTGTAAAGCACAACGTATGATCGGGAGAGTCCTATCTACTAACAGCACCATGGGGGTTCAAAAAGAAACTATGTACCTCTAAAATCCTCTGCTGAGCGCGTGATTACGGCGTGTGGGTGCCATCACGATAAGTTTAGTATCCTATGGTAACGTGGGCGATAAACACAAGGACATGGCCGATATGGGAACTGAACACGAGGTATAACATTTCACGCAATAATTAATACATAAGGACGGAAATTGTTTTATGATGTCGCAATCAAAGTATTACTTAGACATATTTAATATGCTTGTACACTGTTTTTGTGAATTGCAGTTAACAAACCACAGGTTGTAAACATCCAATTTGATGGTTGTTATAATTTGTCAGTTGGGTGCAATCGGCTAATACATGGCTGTCTATAGACAATTTGCTATTTCCTGGAGAACATATCAAATGCCATGTATTTGTTTTGTCATCGTCAGCAATTATCAAGTCATCTAGCATCGTCTAGTTTTCTCGCATTTGCACCTGGTTACAATGAAGGGATGACAAGATACAGTTGTCGATGCTGTGAATTGCGAGAATCAGACGGGCAGGGCAGCATCAAAGGAAGAGAAGCACCCTTTACTGCATCTTTGATTGTGAGAAACGAATATCTAAAAGATGTAAATTATTTAAAGTAAGCCCAGTAAACACACTAGTGATGCCATGTTTAGCTTCCTTACCGAAAACCATTACCGCTCTAAATATAAGCTGCATGTGCCTCTTGGGCCTACGTCATGAACTGGTAATGGATTCCATTAAGCCGGCCATTTTGAAAACATCTAGCAAATGTGAAAGCCCCTATATTTTATGGTTATATATTTTATGATCACTGATCGACTTAACATACACAGTGTACGATGTAAACGTTGCGAGCTTATGGTAGCAGCTTATGATCGCAGTTTATGGTAGCAGCTTATGGTAGCAACTTATGGTAGCAGTTTATGGTAGCAGCTTATGGTAGCAACTTATGGTAGCAGCTTATGGTAGCATCTAATGGCAGCAGCTTATGGTAGCAGCTTATGGTAGCAACTTATGGTAGCAGTTTATGGTAGCAGCTTATGGTAGCAACTTATGGTAGCAGTTTATGGTAGCAGCTTATGGAAGCAGCTTATGGTAACAGCTTATGGCAACAGCTGAAGGTAGCAGCTTATGGAAGCAGCTTAGGGTTGCAGCTTAGGGTAGCAGCTTATCGTAGCTGCTCATGGACACAGCTGATGGTAGCAGCTTGTTGTAGCAGCCTATGGTATCAGCTAATGGTAACAGCTTATAAAAGCTGCTTATGGTAGCAGCTTAGGGTAGCAGGTTGTATTAGCAGCTTATCGTAGCAGCTTGTTGTAGCAGCTTATCGTAGCAGCTTATGGTAACAATAATTATTGAATGGAATTTATACACTCAGACTGGAAACTTTCCAGCTCACAGCATGGTAATCCTACATGCATGGCCACACGTATACTCCCCTCACTCTATGATAAGGCTTCCCATTTACTACCGAATCCCACAGTATTGCTTACCATTGGGTATTGACTTGTCATTATTTTGTATTTAGTGTGTAATACTGAATTCGTTGCATGTCAACATTCATAAGTGTCCCCGTTATCTACAAATAGTGATTACTATGGGTAAATAACTTGTAATGTTATCGTTAAGTATTTCACCATTTGCTGTATAGTACTTAACCAGTTTGTTGCATGTCAAAAATGATCAGTTCGTGATAACAAAGAAAAGAAGACGGCGACTTAATCTTATGCGCATGACCTCATGTAGCCCCCTTGCTTGTTTGTATCGCCGTTGACCTCACAAGACATCATCCGCCGCTTCCTCTTCCCGTCCTTAGTCACAGATATAAAGGAATATCATGGTTATTGATGGTGTTTTATAGAACAGGTTGACATGACATCGTTGATTAAACGCAAACGATCCTGTCATTTAATGAAAAGGTGTTGTTGAAGGCTGTATATTTACATTGGTTTTCAATTCGAAGACATTTTTGTGCCCTCAGTCGACCCTGTGTAAATTGATCTGCGCAGTTACAGTTACAGCTGCTTGTGATATAAATGCAGTAAATTATTTACAGGTGCAGTGGTTTTTAAAGCAAACCACATTATTAGACTGATATGGCCCCAGTAGAGCATTGCATAAGAATATATTACTTATTTGTGTCCAAAATAGAGATGCTGTAGTTGGCATAATGTATTCTGGATAAAGCTGTGTTTTATTGATACCAGGACGATACCGTCAATATGTCAACTTATTTGTTCCTGTTCTGCACACTACTGATTCACAAAGTGCAATCGATGGTACTTTGGGTTTTGATATAGAGAAGATGGTATTGCTGTGGTTACTTTGTTTCCTTTTTAGGGGCAGAGACATTTCGTTGTGTAGAAACTCGCCATAGTTACATTTTATCATGATGCTCAGATCTATCTCATATTTACTTTCACGCAAGAATATGCGGATGATGCACGGGCCAAATTAGAAAAAATCATGTGACAGATAAGATCATAGATGGCATACTATTATCTAAGATAAAAACTGAGATTCTGTTTTTCGCATCTCGGTTAAAATGCCAACTCAATCTCTCTTTCATCAGATTAGAATATTGGGCAGCATGAAAAAGTACATGCGCGGTCTCTTGTACTGACTTTCGAGGCTCCATTATCAACGTCGTTAATGAATATTTGCTAATAATTGACACCCCCGTTCAGACAGCGCAGCGCAACGCTGATAACATAGGTTGGGGCGGGGGACAACCCCCCAGCCGCATTTTGAGGTGGGGGCCGAGGCATCATACCTGTTGGAGAGATAGTTTGCCCCCACTGGTCAGGAAGTGGTTGCTCCCGTTCTTCCCTCGTGGGTCACGTGATCATCTGTACTCCCTTTGTCTTTTCGAATTAGCCCTCGACAAGAAAACACCTAACGCCAGCCAATCTCAAAATCCACCCACCCCTCCCGTCTTTCAATGCCATCCCACCTTTTTCACATTAGGTTGTACATACCTGTACTTTTCATATAATACTTGCTATGGTAACAACATTATCGTATGTCTGTTTATGTATATCCACGTCTTTTGCTATTTAGGTCATCAATGTATACAATAATTCCTGCGTTTTGTAACCTAGCCGTAGGCAGTTATTGTTCTCACAAGCTTATCCAATACAAATATGTTACTTATGATAATTATCCATCACACTTATCTCTTACCAGTATTTTACCTAGCCCAAAAGACCAACGTCAGGTTCTATTTATCACTTTGTCGGTCCAACAGTTTAAGCTAAATTTGTTGGTCGATGCATTCGATCAACCCAGATCTCACCACTTTTTTCACGAAATATGCATGTTCCGACGAGTTTCGGGCGATCAGTGTCGAAAGTTATTATCTAATTCGGTTCGAGATAATGGTTCATATTCCTATCGTTTGCGGAAAACTATATTTTCGATAACTTTCCAAGTTTACCGGTGATATTTTCTTCCGAAATACAAGCGCGGAGGACGATATCCCAGACAGCCCCAGAAACTTCCGATGTAAATAAGGCGGTGAGAACATAGGCAAAAACTATGGCTGATAATTCCTGTCGCCTTTCACCAGGTTTTCGTTGCTTTCTTCGTGATTCGGTGTGATATTTGTGCGACAGTGAATGTGGCCTTTTCTACATGTTAGACAAGGTCATTTTAGCTTTTAGCTTCGTGCCACAAATAGTCCCTGTGAACCCGCGTCTAGTCTCGCCTATGTTCCAATTAGAGAATCCTCCTGCTGGTCAGTTTCCGCCGCCTTGCCGCCATGTTGCCAAGTCGGGCTCAGATATTACCGTTTGGTGTGTTTTAGGTCAAAATACTTATTCACAGGATACTGTTGTTGCTGAAATTCAGCTTCTGGTCCTATAAATGTTTGGTGAGTTGATTTTATTAGCTAAAACTAGCTAAAGCAGCGGAACTCTTGATGATTCCGTTGACTTATGCCGGGAATATGCATTGGACGCCAGAACTAAGAGGGAGTGCATGCATCACTCCCGTACTTAGTTCGAAAGAGCTAATTTTACCTGTTATCCGTGCCTTGCTCCAGCAGTTCAAACCTTTTATACTGATATCACGTGACCTTGTATATTCTTTAATATCTCATACTTTTAAAGTTTTTGCCATAACAAATTATGATTGTTTTATCCCAATCTGTGTTGTTTACTCGGCTCCCCCACAACATACATTAAGTGGTAATACCGTCGGTAATGTAACACCTCATTGGGAGGATGATATAAACTAAATGGGGTTCAAGGTCACTTTTAACGGGGAGATGTTATCGGGATTGTGATATATGATGATGATTGCTGTGCTTAGAGATAGCCCTTAAGTGCTATCGCCCTTTCGGCATAAACCTTCACCGCGTTACGAACAGCAGTGCGGCACTTTTTCTACGTTGTGCTACTGAACCACAGCTACAAGGCCTGGCGAAAGCAACAAGAATATCAATTGATAAGTTAATTATTGATTGACAGAATTCAATGTACTAAACATGAAAATGGGTTAAATGTCAATATTTTGCATTAAGAAGTCTATGTAAACTTGTCATTGGTGACATCAATCAAGGGTCAAACCAAGGCACCGAAGGTCAGGGTAGTTACTGATTTAACCACAGCGTTCCACCGATTTTTTGCGGGTGTTTTTCGCGTTCGTTTGATAGTATTGCTATTAATATGATAGTACGTTTAGCTTGATGATATCCATTGATTGTAGGACCAAACAAACGGCAATGCTCTAAATGCTATTCTGCTAGTTGTCGCAAATTCTGCATGCAGAGAGTTTCGGTGGACAAATATACATAAGGCTTCTCTTGTGTGGGACAGTATTTGTCCAAGCTGTGTATGTGTATGTGTTTGAGTGTGTGTATGCGTGTGTGTCTGTTTGTGTGTGTATGTGTGTGTAGGTGTATGTGAGTGTATGTGTGTGAATATGTGTGTCTGTTTGTATATGTGAGTGTATGTGTGTATGAATGTGTGTGTATGTTTGTGTTTGTGTGTGTGTGTTAGTGTGTATATCTTTGTTTGTGTGTCAGTGTGTCTGTGTGTTTATGTGTGTCTGTGTGTGTATGTGTGTATGTATGAGTATCAGTGTATGTTAGTGTCTATCTGTGTGTGTGTTTGTATGTATGTTTGTGTGTGCGCGTGTGTGTGTATTCGTTATGGTTTGCTTGCTCATATAGTAGGCATATGATAAACATGGTCACGATGAAGTGATGGAAATATTGCCGAATCTGTCTACGATTAAATCATAACGTTAATAAAGTCTTTCATTTGGACAAAATACCATACAAATGTTTTTTTCATGAGTTTTTGGACATTTGAAGGTCGTTATGACTGTGATAAACAATTAACAATGCTAAACACTGTTGTGCATGTTTAGTACAAGGTTGTTTAAGCTTTGTGCTGCTTCGAAGACGCCATCTTTAAGCAGAATATAAAAATAGTTCGTGTACGTTTAGTGCATACCAAAGGAATCGGAGGCCAATGGCGTATTGCGCTTGATTCATATAAGTGAAACAAAAAAAGAATAGCATGCTCGAATCAAAAGTGAAAATTTAGTATGGGGTATTAACCATGTATGTTACTCCTTAAACCTCGCATATAGAGATGTACGCTGTGATGTAATAGTTAACCTAGTATGCCATATAATATTTGTATCTCATATTCCATACAATGATCTATCCTGTGTCCACTGAAAGCTGATGTTCATGATATCTCTACCATTCAACTACTTCTGCATCAAAGTAACCTCAAACGCGTACAGTCTATAATTGAAGGCTATGACTACAGCGATTACCCTTCACTCTTGCTAATTCAAGTGGCAAACGGAAATGTGATTTGGTTTGCAAGTCTTCTCCTCCATTGATATCATATTATCTGTCACCGAAAATCACCTACTTCCTGATAGCTAGCATGTAATCTGGTTCTATGGTGAACCATCGTGTTCAGCTGTATCATTCTCTAAGCTCAGTAAACACCAACAATGGCTTATTTAGCTTCCTCAAGGCTATTGGCGTAAGTATGAGACCTTATGGCCCACTGTGATCCAATCAGATGGAAGAGATGGTTATAAACTTGCTAACAGCTTATTTGTGTGAGAATTTCACGACGACTGATGTTTCAAGACAGCTGTGCAGTATCTGGGCCATAAGCAGTGTCGTACGAGGCGAATCCAAAGCGGTATTCATCTCATAGTAATCAAATGGCGCATAAGATTCCAGATGCTTTGAAGTTCACTTATTTAGCCAGTTAAGAAACATAAGAATCGACTGATTTCTATCAGGTAAGCATTAGTCTTTGCAAAGGTATAAAAATGGTCTGCATTTGAATTTCATCGTTGGCATATTCGTCGCAACTAACGATAAGACAAAGAAGATTTAGCATGGCTTTACACGGAATAGATACACAAATTAATGCTGAATGCTTGACACTCTTGGATGAATACTAATGGCTTATATCAATGAAACATATGGGATCCGCATTTAATTGTAATGCCGAACAACTCGGACATGCTTTGTCATAGCGGTAGAAAACTCATCTTAAGCTATTGCATGCATATATATAATTATAAAAGGTAATAATATATCTTGGAGTGGACACGAAGCACTTAAGTGCATGATTCTTTTTATAACCACCACAAACCTGCTATTGCTTCGTCTTTGTTATTTATATGTTTTTAGTGCACATTGATTATCATAAATCAACTGTATTTAATAATAAAAACATCAATGGATATTTCGTATGTCAATAGGCTACAGATAAAATGTATTCCTAAGCACATTACAATCGACGGATTACCTAACGAATGCGTCATTAGACAGTCTTAAGTGACAGTGATAGATGAAGATGACTGCGTTGTTTAGAATGTGTGCCCTTTAGTGATAAACCCCATTCAACATACACACCACGTTACTAACGTCAGTTGATGATCGCTTCCAATGTGATATCACTTCACCATGGTGTCGAGACCTGGCGATGTTAGATATCTATAAACATTCTTTTTAACAAAATACACTTAAATAGGCCATGGATCATGTAAATGGCAATATTTCGCCATAAGAAGTCTATGCAGACCTGCCGCGGGTGACAAGAATAATCGGTCAAGCCAGCGCTCCCGATGTCAGGGTAGTTATCCAAGCAGTCAGCGTGTGCTGCACATCTTGTCCGGGTGGTTTTTCACTCTCGTCTTACAATGCTACGGTAAATGCCACAATATTCTCCAATGTTAAGTTATTATTGGACTGTTGTAAAAAGTTAGTCTTAAACACAATATACAATCAAAGGTCGTCATTCCAATATTTATTGTTGTTGCGGTATGTCCACGCAGAGAGTTTTGATTTGTTTATGACAATGAACAATTACTTCTGATTGTAATCAATCAAACACGCATGTACACGTGGTGGTAGCGGAAACTATGTACACAGACTTGTATCGTTTAAACAATAACCTGTGACATATCCAATTGGCAACTTGACGCCATTTATTAACATTGTTTTAACACTCAAGGATAAAAATACATTCTTTGTTACTACGACAGATTCAGAGTGGATATTTCAGAAAATTAGCGTCAAAGCACACCGCCGCTCCCAGATCACGTCTGGGAAAGACCTGCTTTGTTTCTAATATGGAAAAGCGGAACGTGTTGCCATGAACTCCTCATTCATATAACGCGTGCGGGGCAAAAACAAATACCACACTGCTGAACATCGTCTTGTCGTATTAACATCAAGCTACCTAACTCTGTAGTCATGGCAACCATCCGGCTTACGCAAAACGACCACTTGAGAATTATATTATTTAAATTATAGCATTCGCTCTTGGAAAAAGTCGCTGTCCTGAAAAACGTTATTACTGTATCGCTTTGAACTTTGTTCCGTTTGTAGCAAACATCAATCTTGTGAATTGCAAAAGGCTTACCCATTCATAGAAATATATTTCGTAGCATTAATCTTCGTGATCCATATATGAAACGATGTTGATTTGTTCAGCGGTGCAGAAAGCGATCCAAGAGCGGACACCATCCTCTTTCGATTTCAATAAATTCGTGTTCCTGTACGTTTGAACTATTTGAATACGGGAGGCATTTAAGCGTTCTTGATGGATGTTAGGATTGGTATCATATAATCACGATGAGTTTATTCAGCGTCATTCGCCAGATGACGACATGACAGGCAATTGACGATACACAAAACCAGAAACAATGCCACAGCAGTCTGTAAAGTAAAACCAAAGCTGCAACTTTACTTTATGTTCAGTCGTCACCTCTGTACTGATGTACGATCCACTTAAGCAGAAACAGTGGTCGTATTCGCTACATGTAGTGGATTGTGGATAAAGTGTTCGAAAACTATCAATAACAGGTTAATAATACAATATTTCAGCTTATTTAGAAGCACAATACTAGACTGTAGAATTGCTCCGGCTCTTGCCTTGGCGCTTCGCAATAACCGTCTTTTATGAGTCGCCTTATAATTTTGTTTAATGCATGAATTAAAAGAATTACTTGTCATGATCAAAGGAGCGACTGAGCGTTGATGAGACGATAAAAATATCGCTGTGCTACATTCAATTGAAACTGTGTAGACGGTCAGCAATGACTAGTTTGAATGTGAGCAGACACGCATGATCGGATTTCTTGGTTCTTGAGATTTCTTTGTCATATAGTTAGATATGAAGTGGTACAATGTAGTAGGAATGGGTGTTAGCAATTAAGACACGTACATAGGTACGTATAGCAGGTCAATAATGAATCAATGCTATCACTAAATATCACAAGCTAGTCGTTCTCTGATCCGTTTTTGCGATCTATAAGTATATACACCCAAAAAAAACACACTGGAGATGATTTGGTTTAACTTCCTTACTGGGAAATGGAGATGAGTAGGTGATTCCAAAGACCCGATTGAAGTTGCCATGTTATCTGACGTCTGGATTGTGCATCCGAAATGACCGGACGTCCGAAATGACTGGACGGTATTTTCACTTACTTCACAGACCCTAGAAAAACTTAGATTCGATTTACTTTTATTAATATTGGCATAAGCACATTTGTTATAATACTATTCTAGCTAAAGTTCCCCCTGCCTTCCCCATTAATTATCAGCACGATATGGCCTGCCCTAAATCCCGTTGGTTAATGGCTAACGACTCCACTGCCCCATGTGGGCTCGTTAGGCAAGAGGCCGTGGTCCAATAGCGTTGGTCAAAGGCCTCTGGGGAATCCAACTGCCGAGACATTATATAACCAGTCCGCTCATTGCGAGTCGGTTTGAGCATTTTCTTTGTTAATGAACTGCGTAAAGGTAATAAATAGGGGCAGAAATGCGTTTTTTCTCGTTTCTTACCCTTGGTAGAGTGTATTTGGGCTAGATGCCTTGTTTAAAGCAATGACGAATTTTTATACATCGTCTTGAGAGAAGGGTGTTTGTCTACATCTTCCTCATCGCAACTTTAAATGATGCATAGTAACTATCAAGCGAGTCCTCGTTGTCTTCTGAAATAAGCTTATTGGCGAGATAACCAATAGTGTTCCATTTATATTTTGCATAGCCGTAAAGTGTGCATGGGACGATGTTCCCACATATCTGTGTGGTTAACAGATGGAGTTCGCTTTCTATATCAGCAAGTATATTGCGCCCTGCAGCAACCCTACAATATTAGATCGTTGAGATCGAAACAATCTGATTGATTTTGCTTACAAAACCGACTAAATTTGTTATGTAGTGCCAGATGCGACAGCGACGTTACAAATTGCATAATAAGTGGGCTATGAAGGGTCCTGGTATAAATCCTCCCCAGTTTCCCAATATCAGTGTGCTTGGGTATTGAGGTGCTGCCACCCATCACCGACAAGTCTTAGGTGGCCGTCTTCATAAACCTTTGTAATGTAGAGTCGGTCATAGAAACATTAGCATAAATGCGTACACGTGGGTTGCTTGAAGGTACAATCAAATGTGAATATATGTCGGGTGTAAAATTGTTTTTTAAAGGTATGTATAATACCAAACATTTTCTCATCGTCAACGCAGGAATGACTTCAAATGGAAGAACAATTCTGGTAGTGTTTATTCAGTAATCACGTTGAGCAACCTGGTTGAGTAACTGCTAACACAGTTTGGGTAGTGTAATTAATTATAACTTCGCGTGTCTATGATATTAAAAAAGAAAAGGATCAAAGGACACGCAGTGTTGCTGAGTGGTTGTTATCGAACAGCGGATAAACCGGATATGCCGTGTGGAATCACGTGACTTGAATAAGCGGAATAATTGGCCCCTGCTTATACTGACCGGCAATTCAATTTGCGTCCTTTCCAGAACTTACTTAGGCACCTACGCAGTTTCAACCAATACGCCATTATAAGCACCTGGCAATTGGGCCACATGATGTAACTGTCGAACAGGTAGTATCATGGTAAGATTCACTCAATGCGCAGTAAGGAACGGGAGTTTCTAGTGATGCACTCCGTTAAATGTATACTTATCCGTACAAATATATGATTTACTCACAACAAATACTTGTGGGCGATGTATTTGTGTCTACAGTGATATGCATCGATGACTGCGGGGAGCCACGAATTGGTGGGTCGTTAACAATGTAGCGCGTCCTGAATTCCGTCGGACTGCTTCCTACATCACTTATTTACTTTGAAGTAAGCATGTTCTTTATCAGCATTTGCAATTTTTAAGGAATTTAACAATAAGTAATTGATATTCCTCACGGAACCCCAAATACAGTCATGGTCTTGAATTGAACGACAATTCACCTTCTGACATGGCCAACTCGTTAATCACATCTATGTCCCGTGGGAAGTAGGTCAATTGTCGATCGATCGCAAATGAACACACTCTGCCAGATTCAATTACTTGACCTTTTTTTCTATCAACATCAGCGAATGAAAGGAGCTCCTCCCTAAGTGTGTGGCTGTTAAATCAACAGGGACGACTCATTATGTTAAAAAGCGCCTCTATGAGTAGTTTGCAAAATGCCATGGTCAAAAAACTTGAAACATTGAGCTGGGAACGGAAATTATCTGTTTATTTGGAAATTGTACGATCAGAAAACAACGAATCCAGTTAGGAATACAGTATTACATTGAGGGGCGTTATTCGTAATATATTTTGCAGTACGTGTGAGTGGGACATGTCACCATGCACGCCACTTTTGTATTAAAACAAAATATATTGAATATGCGAAAGCAGAGCTCCAGTTGAACCACTGACGTTCTGCCGTTTGCAATTGATGCTAAATAACCAACATTGGACCCGGTTTAGTGGTCAGACCGAAGTAGTGTTCGCATAACATTACAACGACCAACAGACCAATTCAGCATTTTATCAGCGGTAAGAGGCATTAAACTGTCAAGGAGAGGCATCTTGCTTGTATACAATTCATAGGTAAGAGGCATATTCAAGGGCTTCCAGGATGAGTCAGGTTGGTACATGAGTTCATGGGTGCAATGACCCGGCAAGCTGATTAATGGGGATAAATTGAAAAACAAATGATCAGATTGGAATGGATACGGATGTAAAGCACCATCTTCATGGCAACAGAATGTTTATCGTATCATGAAAGTGACATGAGTTAATGCACTCAATGTGAGCCTTCTCTGGTACACCCCTGTCGAAATGAACTGCTGATCTATATATACGATGTTACCGTTGTCTATGAATCGACCACTGTAACATAAAGGTCACCATAAGCATACTAAAACGACCGGTTAAAAGTTTTCTTTGTACTGTGAATCACATCACAACAGATATAACTCCCTCCCTAATTAAGTGGAAGCTTGGATAAACAATATTGTTACGTCAATGCTAAATGTTTGTCTTCTATTCCGTTCCATGCATTACCGGTTGTTATTTGGAACAGGTCACCATCTGCGTCGTAAATATAGAATGGAATTGTTCTTTATCTTCAGCCTTCAGTATTGTCTCGAAGATAGGCCCTAGTGATGTGAAAGGGATGGTTCTATAAAAATGGACAAAGCAGTGATATTATAGAGATGAAATATATTGCAATTGAATATGTAATCCTAAATCTTACTACTGAGCCTTACACACAAGTCTTGCTAACAAGGTGTGAGAGCTGCTCTAACAAATGAAGCTGTCTTCCTAAGGCGGTCAGTGGCACGCCGTTTGTCACAATTATAGAGGAGATAGAAGCGAAGGAGAACCAGCGGAGGCATGATCAGCTCTGAACGCAGCACAAATGAAGCTTTATTCAAGAGCATGATATCATTTACCATTCAAATCCCATTTATGTTTTTCATGGAATTTCATTCACGAAATAATAGATTCTTCATCTTTTACACCTCAGCAATAACTCATTCAGGTGTTCATTACGCTAATCAACGCGGTCTCAAGTGACCCATCAAACGCTAAGTATTTGTTGAAGCGTAAAATATTCGAGGACATACCCAGGGAACCTAATATCCCCTCATGGCTCATTTGACCTCAAGCTCAATTAAGAAATACTTCATCAAGGTCTCACGAAAATATACGGTTTGACGAGATAGTCACGTTGGAGATGATCGACCGCACTCGACCTAGTTAAGCCTATTCAGGTTATTCCTCTTCACAATCGCCATTATGTGTTACAGTATTATAGAGGATGAAGATCCATTGCTTCGTATGATTGGATAACCAATTACAATGGACGTGAACGTTCTCTTGCACTGCTTAACAGGGTTCTCCTGAACATTATAATCTTAGCATCAACTGGCGTATGTCCGGACTACATTTTTATAGATGCGTTATTTTTATAGATCAGAAATGCAGGTATATATTTATCTATAAATAATGACAGATTATCATCCTTGTAACTGGTTAGTGACTGTAGATATCATAGAGCAACATAAATGCTATTTTGAATGGTACGTCGACACAGCGCATATCTTGCTTTATTGTCGACATCTGAGACTATTTGCTTCTTCTCTCACAGTAGTCATAGGATTGGGTAGAGAAATGGCCTGATATTCTGGTTGCTATGGTGACTATTCATCTAATTTTATTTCTTACTGTATTACATGTTAATGTGAGGACACACTATAAAGGTCAACAAATGCTTTAAAGGTCTATATGTGCTTTAAAGGTCAATGAGCTGTCTAACACTTATACACCAGTGCTACTGTGGTGGTACATAAAGTTTTAGATATGTCTCGATTGTGTTGATCTGCGTGTGACGATTACACTGCGGTGATGTGGATTCTCTTAATTGCTGAAATCGTCCCATTTGATTGATGGCTGTGTTTGGTTGATGCCTTTATAGCGGCTTTAACAAGCTGCTAAACACTCAGGAGTTCCTCATAGTTTTGTACTATTCGATTATGGGATCCATAGAGGCGTTCTTAAGGGATGTCAGGGTTGGTATCATATAATCACCAAGAGGTTATTCAGCGCCATTAGCCAGGTGATGACATGATAGGGAATTGGCGGGAAACAACACCAGAAAGACTCGTCAGCTTGCGTTGTGAATACTGGTGTATTTAATAATGTAACACCGCTCAGCGCTCTTGCCTCGGCGCATCGTGCTATGTTTCTTTTATGAGGCGCCTTAGACTTTTATTAAATGAAAGAATACAAAGAAACTACTTGACAGGAGCGACCGAGTGTCGACGGAACGATAAACACTGGTTTGCTATATTGAATTAAAATTCTGACATCGGTCAGCAATGACTAGTTAGAATGTGAGGCAAGGGCAGACAAGCATAACAGATGCTTTGTGTTCTTGAGATTTCCAAAGTGACCTGCTGTTAGATATGAAGTGGTTCCTTGTAGCAGGATTAGCAATAAGCAATTTAGACGTCTGCCGCTTGTCAATTTTGAATCTACCTAATCACTCAATATCACAAGCTAGTCTTTCTCTCATCACATGATGTTTTGCGGTCTATAACTATATATGGACCGACAATATTAAGAGCGATGTTAAACATATATCTCAGAGACGTATATCGCCTTCCATGTGGGGGCCACTGTGGTACTCTACATTTGAATCAATGTTGGGCCGTCAATTATGGAATAAAAAAGAGCATCTCATATAGGAGATGAGTTGGTGCTTCCATCTGACGCGCGAATTGAGCGTTAGAAATGACCAGACATTATTTCATATGCTTCACAGATCCGAGAAGGACTTCGTGAATAACTAATGCTTCAATTGGCGTCAGCACTATATAGCTCATAATCCATCTTCAATTGTTGAATAACACTTCAAGCCTTGCACTGTTTTTTCTGGATCCAGCGGGTGATAAGCGAAACGTCTACCAAAGATCCTGGTTACTTGGAGAGGATGTAAGGAAATGCTCCCTGCCTCGAACTTATCCGGGTGTAATTCAAGTCAGATGTACATTAAGGCATACAACATTGAGGTAGGTCTATCATGAACTAGGGTCTCTACATGGAAGGTTGTGTGAAGTCGAACCGGCATAAACTTAGGCTGGCAAACTGTTCTATGTGGTCGCAACCAAATACAAGAGGTCAGTTCTAACCAAGGTGCATGGATGTTTAAAAACAGGTAATCACTGTATGTGATCCATACGGAGACGTGTTCTTTTTAAGTCCTTACAAGTTTAATGCTTGTTTTGAAACACCTTGTAATTCGGTCACCAGAATCAACGCGGAATCAATCATAATGCTTTGACTGCTTAAACGAGCGATACCTGACCTGAATGTCCAGACAAGATGATTAACGAGGTTTTTGTTTATACCTAGAATGTGTATGGTTGAACATGTAAATAAGTAATTCAGGTGAACATAAAACTATAAACTTGACATTGTTTCGACCTTTTACTTGGTTGTTTATTGTCACATTTTGATAAAGTAAAGAAGAGGTAAACTTTGGCTGTGGTAGAACGATAGCAAGTCAATGAGGGTTACAGTTTGCTTTCAACGAAGAGATAAAGTTGGCAGCGTTGTTTTTAAATAGGGTCCTTATTCTCCAACACGGCATATACTCGTCGTATCATCAAAATATAAATCCCTATGTATGTATAATGTACAAGTCATAGTTTACATGTAGTAACTGGGATTATCAATTATCGTGATGGAGTCATGTCTAAGTTGCCGTTGTATTTCGAATGGCATATAAATATATATATATATATATATATATATATATATATATATATATATATATATATATATATATATACATATACATATACATATATATATATACATATATATACATATATACATATATATATATATACAAATATATATATATATGCATATATATAAAAATATATATATATATATACATATGTATATTGATGTATATTTAAACATATGCATATATATATATAGATATATATATATATGTATATATATATGAATATATATATATATATATTATATATGTATATATATATATATATATATATATATATATATATATATATATATATATATATATATATATATATATATATATATATATATATATATATATATATAGTTTGGCAGCGTTGTTTAAATAGGGTCCTTATTCTCCAACACGGCATATACTCGTCGTATCATCAAAATATAAATCCCTATGTATGTATAATGTACAAGTCATAGTTTACATGTAGTAACTGGGATTATCAATTATCGTGATGGAGTCATGTCTAAGTTGCCGTTGTATTTCGAATGGCATATAAATATATATATATATATATATATATATATATATATATATATATATATATATATACATATACATATACATATATATATATATATACATACATATATATACATATATACATATATATATATACAAATATATATATATATGCATATATATAAAAATATATATATATATATACATATGTATATTGATGCATATTTAAACATATGCATATATATATACATATATATATATGTATTATATATATAAATATATATATATATATTTATATATATATATATATATATATATATATATATATATATATATATATATATATATATATATATACATATATTTATATTTACGTGTGTGTGCGTGTGTGTGTGTGTGTGTGTGTGGGTAGGTGCGCGGAGTTATGGTTGCGCTTATCACATCAACTCCCCACTGTAAGATAATTGATCTGTTACTGGTATTACTTCCACTCCTGAAACGCTGATCAATTATCGTACAGTAGTCAGTTGATGCGATAAGTGCAGCCCTATTACGTTCTATTAACTGTTCGGGATGAGTTGCATTATGTCCTGGTTTCAAAGGCGACTATCCATCTCATTTAATTTACTAACTGTATTACATGGTAATATGGCAGCAGTTTACATGGTAATATGAGTAATCACACTTCTACACAGACATATTGTGTCATGTAGTTCACTGTGCTGCATTTACAAACGATGCAATATATGACACAATCGTGTTGAATGCAGACTGTTTGTTGAGTAAGCCTTCGTACGCTGGTGCGAATTGCTTATACCCTATTATTTCAGCTCATTAGGTAGCAAAATACAACACTGTGGAATAGCTCCGGGACAATCCGCACCTTGGTTTCAGCGCATCATTCAAAACGTCCCTTAATTGTGTGCTTGATTAAAATGAAAGGGAATAACTTGTTTATAAGAGCGACCTAGCATTCTGGGAATGACAACGCATCGCCATACTCCATAAAAGGGAGAGGTGAAGGATTCTATGGTGTAATGCTATGTGGAATGCAGTAGTACTGTGTGAGATTGTGGGAGGCCGCTGCTTTTTCACCTGTATTACCTGGGCGGTCTATAATCATAACGCCTTATCTTTGTTCACATTTGTTTTTTGAAGCCTGTTGACAAAGAGCAGTTTTTAGCTCGGATAATTTCGTATGTAACATTGATAAAGCTAAAGCATGTGTATGGTTGAGTCGAACACAATTTTAAACTAATTAATGCGGCTGTTATGCCCCTTTTAAAGGCCTTCCCTCTGTTGTTATTTTAGTTGCCATTGCGATTATGGAATTCGTGCTACGAACAATGTCAAATATACTTCAGCCTTAGCGGGATTCCCTGATGTTTCTGCCTCTGGACATACTCGGGACGGAATCTAATGTATCGAAATGTCGCCGAAGGTATTTCTTTTATACCAGTAATAACTTGAAACTATTCATAGCGTTGATGCAACATAAGATCAGTAATGACGACACATTCTGTCCTATTGCCTAGAATTGTAGCTCAAATATATTTTCATGACCTTTTGAAAGGTGCTTTGACGAAACGCTTTCGTCGTTTCCATGATATCTCCTAACTTGATTCCCTGTAACCAGTCCCCACAAATCACCGACTTAGCTAGGAATATAATCTCATTTCCTTGGTATAAGCAATATCAAGATTGCAGCAATTGCATCAGTAAATTCATGGGCCATTTCACCTTAATCCCCATATGAGGATAGAGATATAGGCTCATGACTTGACCCAATGTATTTGTCCTCGTATGAAGCAGTGCATAAGCAATGTTTGCTATGGATGCCTCGCACGCAGAATACAGATATCTGCATATCACAACTGAAGTACATAATTGCTACAGTTTCTTTTAAGCTGACCATTTGCTCAACCGATTCCCTAGAGAATATCTGGTCAAGTTTTGTCTTTTTTATCCAGCATTTGCTGCTTATGCGTTTGTTGTGGTAAATGTGTTAGTAATCAGTAAGCTAGGCACGTGTCTTACGTTCGTCAGGTATAGGCGTCGGCAATTAACACGTAGAGAAGGTATGCTGGTCATGTAATCATGCCGTTGCACTTAATTAACTGTTGTGAAAGACTAGTATGATTCCCTTTTAAAACCTAATGGTGTTTGTATGTTGTGCCTTTCATGAGATCCTTGTTGTTGACGTGCGAATACCGCAGATAACTGTATGTGTGTGTGTTTATGTATATATATGTGTTACTATTTGCCTGCTTACTTTTTAGAGATACAGCAGTTGTCATGACAACCATTTGTATGCAGTGTGAATTGTTGGTTTGTGGCGAACCATGTATTAATATAACACCGATAGTACACTCATAAATAATTTACTAATAATTGAAAATAGAACAATAAGATATAGAAGATCTAACATAATGACATGACACTGCACTAATATAGGTGCGTACACTAATTAAGATAATGGAGAGCAGATTCGTATGCTAACATGTTTGATTTTTTATATTCTTTGAATGAAATCATTGATTTATTTCTATGGTATGTCTGTGCACATCCTAGTTATCCCAGGTTCCTACTTCCCAATCAGAGCCTAAGAAGCAGCATCTTAAGGTATTAGCTCACTTAGGCATATACATAACATCCTCATATGCATAATCCGTTTACACCTGACACAGAATCGTTAAAGCTTTGTCTTTGATATTCAGAGGTTTTTAATATACAATTTAACCAATCCATCAAGCTGACCTGGGTAACATTCTAACTAGATTCACCAATACTTGTTAATCGTGTATTGCGAATGGCAACATATATTATGCATTCAACGTTTATGTGAGTTCTAGTTGAGAGACATGCATCATGAGTATAAGAGTATCATCATTTCCTTCGTTTGAAGATTCTGACGGGTGATTAATGACTTTGGCACGGAATGGAGACGACCACTCAGAGTAAACGATGGATGATACAGCCAGGTATGTAAGTGACATGTTGTGTATCACGATCACAGCATGATAAATATGAGATGTTTAAAGTGGTGCTTTACTAGACTTGTATGTTGAGCATGTAATTAATTATTGCGATGCATTATCTAATGTTAGATTCATCTCAGTAGACACATAGCCAACATTTCAATGTTAATTGTTCGATAAGTAGACCTGTACTATTTGAGAACGACCTTCAGAGAAATAGACCGCAGGGCATGTTTTTAGTGATGGTATTGTCTAGAACATGACTTTTTTCAATAGATTGCTGTCCAGGGTTGTTGCAGCGCACATTTTGTCACTTGTGCCATACAAGATTGTCATTCGTCTTGTGTTGTCTGACCATGGTATACTGAATATTTATTCTCCAAGATCTATGGAATGCATTCGGTGCAGCCTATTTTGGCAAATGGTCTCGATCTTGGTATGAATTTGCGCAATACGCAATTAATGACCCTGTTTGTTTACAACTTTGCGACCTTTATCGGAGGGTATTGTGACAGCACCTGCATCAACTGGGGATAACATATGAGTGATACCAAATGAGATATCTTCCAAAGACGAACACAAAATGAAATTGAATGCCGTTTGAGTCGTTTTTATGCTAGCATGTAGGGCAAAGTGATGAGAAAAAAAAAGCATTTGAAAGAACCATGCAAGAATGATATTGATGCAGTTTAAAGGCAAACAATAGATTGCAATTAAACGATACAAAGTGAGCGAGGTATTCTTGGCCATCAGATCAACTGGAAATACTTCGTGAGAGATCTGGTCTTGATGAAAATAGGCAGGCAATGATGTCATGGCGAGGAATGGGCAGGGCATGGTGTAAGAACTGGGGAAAGAATGGCTGGACAGAAAAATTTAACTTGCAGGGGGGTGGTGCGGGGAACCCGGTATAAATCATGAACGCGCGAGAAATCATTTTCACATAAAAAAAATCTATTTGACACAATATGCTTTTTATGAAGGTCAGTAGGGTAGGGTAGGGAGGAATAGCATGTCTATCAAAGTGTCTTTTCGATGAACTCGCTTTAAGTTTATGTGCAAATAGCGGTAAAGGAGAATATATTCTTCGTTTACCATAAGAATAAGACAACTGATACGGTTAGCAATTGCTTGACTAAGCAATGGATAAACATCACATTCTTGAAATATCTTAGCACATGCTTTACTTAATTTTGCTGTAAAGTGTATTATCAAGTCATCAATGGTTCGTTATTAGTTTTTCACTCTCGACAACCGCTGATAATCCTGTGTGGGTGCGTTTAATGAGTTGATTACTCGTTACTCAATGACAGCAGTATCAGGGAGGTAGGTGGATGTGTAAAATCTGCTATAAAGACGATAAAAAATCTTGATTCTTAATACAATTGCTTTTAAGCGCATGTTATTTTTAGTTGGAAATATCAGATAATTTATTGCCTACTACCCGCATGGAACGAATTCACATATTGACCTTAGATACACCTGTCAGGTGGTGATCATTCTAAAAAATGGTGTCATGAGAAATAGAGTGACAAATTAGATGAGCCATGTTTGGTTTGGCAGTAATGAAATCAGAAACTGATACATCTGTTGCTTGCATTCCGTTAGTATATCTGTTCTGTTTTTGGTCCGTAATGGAATGTCCATGGAGTGATAAGGCTACTGTGCCTCATCTATTGGAAACCTGGATCCTACACAGTCGCCGTATAAAGCTGACCCTAACTGACTCGTTCTGGACGATGCAGCTACTTCATCGTCACATCGTCACATTATACTGATTGTCTTATCGAGTAGATTGATGATCTGTTGTATGCTGCTCGTTAATCACGTGGCCAAGGAACATATAAGCACCAAGAGCCTTGGTCACCTATGTTTTCACTGTGAACACACTGCGGGTAATAAGTTGTCCAAGCTGTCTTAATATGCTCAATAATAATAATAATAATGATTATAATGATAATGTTTATTTTGTACACAAGGTACATAAAACTCACAAAGCAAAATCACAATATACAGAAAACAAATAAATGTTACAATCGCGCTCATGGATGTCTGGAATCTATTGATTTTTGCATGAAATCTAATACAGCACCAGCGATGAATAATCGTCTGTCATGAAATTCGTTGTGTCATTTACACTTTTAAAACAGTGGATAATGAATCATTTTAAATATGAAACTGATCAATATCATACCTTGCACATATGTATGTAAGACTATTGCATGCATTTGACCGACTACCATAAAATGCTAGTCTAGAACATTATTTGGAATACATATTACCATGCAGTTGTGTCTCAACTGAAACATCATCACCGTTGCAGTGCTACAAATGGGTTCTAGGGTTCAGACCCATGAGCCGACAAATAGCCCCACGCCAAGCATCATAAAACAATCGACGGTCTCCTGATGAAAAGTCCAACAACTGACATGCAATACGATTGAAACAATTTTATAGATACCGAAGCATTATAGAACTTTTATACGAACAAATGAAAACGTCGGTAGAAATCTTCCACAGCAACCTTTACTCTTTACTTATCCATCCCGACTCAAGTGCATGATTTTGAAATTGCTGATAGCCAGACCAAATAATGTTACTCCCAAATACAATATGTATACTCTTGTCTATCTTGAATAATAAGCTATATTATTTGGGGAATTCCAGACATTCTGCTATTAAGATGTTAAATGGCATTCGAGATGGAGCAAGCATCATCTGCATTTCCTATAGCACCACAAAGTGTATTACCAATGTAACACCCTTTACAGGCTAACGAAGTCTTAGGTACAGGTCATCAATATAATTTACAAACATTGTTGGCGAAATTACACCTCCCTGCTTTACACCAGGGTGAAAAATACTCGCGTTATCTTTCCATTTAACTCTAATTTTCTGCTGCAAATACATATTTGACACTGTGTAGGTTATCATTGTAGATTAGCAAAAGTAACAATAACAGTAAATTTTATAATCCAATCTTAAGTATCATCTTGCCTTACTGAATATACCTGTCTGTGGATACAGTTAAACACTGACACGATTATCAGGGCTCTTGTTTAAAGGCTTGTAAACCCCTTGTAAAAGCGGATTCTGAGTCTCAACAACTCTTTCATCATACAGCAGATATTCATCATCTTTGATACTGTAATATATGACGGCGATTCTATAGCTGCTTGAGGGCTAATTTCAGCCGTGAGGAGATAATTGGTTTCCCAGGTTATGCAGTTGAATAATGCGCGTTTGATAACACTCAACCAGATACTTTTAGCATTTGATGGATTACACGAGCCGGCGATGGTTTTACGTAAAGAACTCCCGAATGAGTTCGTGCTGAGGTGTTAAAGGAAACGAAAAGTTTTGTTCGAGAGTTAATTGCCATGAAAAGTCTGCGTTATATTATCCTCCACTCCTGTTTTCTCACGTTTAGACGTCTCCAATTCGGCTGTGGCTTCTGTTTGTTAGCTGTGACTGAGCTGCCATAGGGTGACAGCAATATATATTGGTACTGACACCTACACCTTATTAGCCAGACTTGCGTGCTAGATTCAGGATTAAGGATTGTATATTCAGGTGCTATAATATCATTGTCAATTTTTACAAAAGTATTTCCAGAAAACCCCAATGCGCTTCAAGTCCCATGTGCCCTATCCTCGAGTCAATACTTAATCTGAAGGCAAAGGATATTACCATTTGCATATTCTTACAGCAGCGCGTTATATGATGATGCATTTTTTACACGGATATGACCTTCTGAACCAAACCATTGTCTACGGCCAATAACCAGCCTTCATTACAAGTTGAAATGGAGGAAACAAATCTTATTCATCTTTCGTCATTGCAAAGGTTACAGTACGTCATATTTACCATTACCAGTTACAGTACCAAATGAACAATAGTCCGAGGATATTGCGGACATAATTAAACTTTCAAACATCGGCCCCACTTGCCAGAGGACAATCTACTCCTGTCCCGTAGCATATGTCTTTCTATTCATGTTACATGTAATGCTTATATCATCAGAAATCATTGGGTTAAATAATTCACTTTTATCCTCTTTGTTCTGTTAAAACCATTGGGGTCTACTACTATCCCTTATCAAGTTTACCGGATTAACCTAAAACATTGGACAAACGTTAGTCATGCCATAAATTACATCGTTGCCTCTTTTATTTCAATTTGCGGAGGAACAGAAAACCTTGTATCTGCTGTGGAATGGTTAGATTGAAATCCACTTAAACATCAGTCATAGAGGCTAAATAAAAGAGATGTGGAGAATGGTCTTCAATACACTGGGCAAATAGTCGATCACGATGACAGCGATGAACACGGTGTCAATGTTAAGGTGACACATTCTTATTACAATGTCTAATAATTAAGTGAATGCAGAGCAAATGCTTTTGACTTGTCTGTTATGTATCATTTCCTAAGAGTAAACGAAGGTTGAACTAAAATTGGACATCTTATTCAGTAGTGATTTTTAATTACCGTTGTAATGTGACTCTTGTTCAACGCGAGAAAATACGCCGAACGCGAGTCTAAAGTATAACAGCTGATCCATATCGAATTGCTATGCATCCTTGCAGCTAATCATGTATGCTCGCTGAGCATCAGAATCATTCAGATTTACTGACGACTGACGACACATTTTGGTGGATAATTTAGGCTACTTTGAGTAATAGTATATCTTCATTTTCATCGGTGATAAGTAACAAGGTAAAAGATTGACAACTTCGTTCATGTTTCCGCGCAAAACGTCATTTTTATGCAATATCATTTGCTGATCGTGCTTGGGATACCAACTTGTAACAGAGAATTAAATAAAATGATTACACACGTCTACCACTAAAATAGCTTCAAGGTGCGAGAAGTTTGGTAGATGGTTATCATGTTCGCTTGGTGTACGTCACTCTTTATGCAATGTGAGTAATAGAAACTGCTTCGAGAAGATAAGTGCGACATTAACCACTTAAATATAAGATATTCTGTTCAGGTGTTTAACATATGCAATGCCATTATCAATGTCTTGATTAAGTCACCATGCATTAAGCACTCATCCCTTCATCCGACGAAGACGATTGAGTTATTTCTGGGCGGCACTATATTGCCATCCTTCACTACATCTGCCAAATGTGCCTTACCTAATGTACATGCGTTTTATTCAGTTGAACACGGACCTGGTAGAATTTGCCATATAATGACTAGTTATATTGCTTTATTTGACATATTGAACACAAAGCTGTAAAGTCACAATTATCCATATTATTATCCTACCTACTTCGGCTGAAACAAACTTCGAAGGTAATTCCTTTAAATTAATTTGCTTACAGTACGTCCACATATATTGAGGCTATGTTTCATTTGGTTTTTTTAATAGGAAAGAAGTCCACGGTAGCAATATATTCCAAGAAGCACATTGTCAATTGAAGCCAATTTATGTGTATGTCTGACAAAGGTTTGAAGGAAATGGCCATATTTGGAATTGACAAATTCGTTAAATACACAGACAAAATGTGTTTAACATTTAACCATATTGCTTGTTCAAACGCCAAATCAATAACCATATGTTCACATTTTGACGTCGGATCCCTATTTGGGGTAGGTTATGGTTAAATAGTGTTAAGGAACATGTCTGTTTGGATTATGTTGCAATTAGGTTTGTAAAGCCGACTGTATAGTGATGCAATCTATGCTTATTAAATTACTCGCATGGCATTCTAATTAGCATTAAGACATGTGTTAGAGCTTATTGAGAACAGCAAGTTGATACGAAACCCCAAAAAATGAATCCCTGCCATAACTACATAGCTTTTTGTCACACCAATCTTTGATGAATTTGAGCACCCCATGTTGAATTGTTTCTGCTTTTGTTACAATGGCAATTCCAAAGGATTCCATGATGACAATTGTCTGTGAGCTGTATTAAGGAATCTTTATTTGATGTTGTCATCGATTATTTCCGGCCTTTTTTTCAAGATGCTATGATATACCTCATTATACAAAGTCTTTGCGGTAATCCGTACTAATAAGTACTAATATTAGGTTAGGTTCTACCCTTTGCTGTTAGAATTGATCTGGTACCCTTATTTCAATGAACACCAACTGTAATATATAAACATTTTAACAATTTCGGATAAATTAACACTTTCATGATTGAAACTGATTAAACAGCTATATTTCCATGGTTGATGTGTCTACATTTTCTTGCCATTTCGTGTGGCCTACAATGAGTGAGACATACAACTCGAACTTATCGCATTTGGTCTGAGATGCTGTAAATCACCGCAACCGCTTATATAATATGGATACACCAAACACTGTTGACATCCATTCACATTTTAGAGCTAACTTTATCAATGGCAAATCAACTAGTCCATTGATTTGCACTTTCAGTTACAGATTATTATCTTTTTGTGAGTCACAACTGCCGACGAGTAGTGATGAATTCGCAGAATCATATTTACTTCCAATCTTATTGATCGCTACTTCCTCGGCGTTCGTCATCTGTGTGTATTAGAATGACCTGCATTGAACGTTAACACAGATGAAATCACAGTAAACACATTACATACAAGCTACCTAGTGCTGCGTAGTGCGTAGGTAATGGTTTGATAATGTCAGGTGATTACGTAGTTTAAACCTAATATTTACGCAGCTCTTGTACATAAGGCCTCTACGTAATTATTACATAACGACAATACGTCTTATATATTTATCATTCTGCTACTTAACTCAAATTAAGGTTATGACTATCATGTTGTTGCTAGCTGCAGAGCTGTTTTGTATATCCACACATCTAGTTCACATTTGAAGTATGATGGAAATCCAAGGAAAGAAAGTGGCTAACAATAAACAAATTGGCATAACATTTGATTACAAAGCAAGGATAATTTATATCTTCACTACGTTTTTTTTTCCTTTCATATAATTTCTGAGAGAGAATGGAACCTTTGTTGTGTTGCTGTGCCAAATTTGAAAAGGAATATTTGCAAAGTATGTATCTGAAGTCATCGCCTTATTTTTTCCGTCATCCTAAGGTATGTATTGAAAATATATGATGACTCACATGCACTATATGTTAATCCATCATCAAAACTTTATATATGTTCCTTGGAATTGGCTGTTATACAGTTGAATAGTTGAATAGTTGAAATTTTCCTATCGGGCATATCGTATCCCAAGTATATTTCTCGTTTTTAACATTATTGTAAAATGAATAACAGCATCATGCTATTTTACTATTCCGTAAAATATATCCATTCCTTGCATAATCTTGTATCCTATGTGTGAGCAAGCCAGACTTCTACGCCAACAAAGAAAAAACTTTCTGCCATTGGTCCTTCGGATTTTGAAGATAACCAGCTACATTAACCTCAAACCCTTCCCCCACCCCCTCCCACCCAATGCAAGCCAGGCTTGTCGGTACGGACAGCACCCCCCCCACTCACACCCCCGAATCCCTCGCTCTGCTCAAGGTCACTAAACCATGCCCTGTACAGTTCCATGTAATTACCATGTAACTCATGGTGAGGAATAAGTTAGCAGCCAATACGGGATATAACAGACAAAATATGGCAATTCACAAAAAGATAGAGGTTTTCTAGCAAAATGGTTGAGCAAGCTGTCAGCTTAAACGGAACTTAAGCCATGATGTATTTCGGTTTCGATGTGTAGATATCTGAATAATATGCGGGATGCATCAACAGCGACAATTGTTCATTGCAATGCTCCATACAAAAAAAAAGTGTGGTGTCATTAGGCTATATCCCTGTTGTCATTAATTAATTGGGAATTAAGGAGAATAATCCATTGTTTAATGTAATTCCTGCTGCCCTGGTATTTATAAGGATTTTTTTTTATTCCAGCCGATTTGGTGCATTTCGGATGTCAGGAGATCAAAGCAGGAGATTTCTTGGAAACGGCCATAACGTACGTCAAAACGTCTTCCAAAAAGTAATTCAAATATATTTGAGCTAATCTTCTAGGATGGGTCTGTATTACTGATTTTATGTTTCATCAGCGCTATGAATAATTCGTGCATAACCCGTAATGTGATAGTTTCGAGTTGATAATGGTATAAGAGAAAAACCATTTCGTCAAATTTGATCGTGTATAGTTTCAAATGACTTAAGCATGTGACTTTCTCGCTATGCGTGAGATAACTCGTGTTTGTAGTCGGAATTCTACAATCGAAATGGCTAAAATCGGACAGAGGGAGGATCATCGTCGTTGATAAACTTACAACTGAGTTCGACTCGCGCATTAACATGCTTTAACTTTATCAATGATATGTACGAAATTATGTGAGTTAAACACTGCTCTCTACCATCAGGCTTCAGGAAATAAACGTGAACAAAGATAAGACGATATGATGATAGACCGCCCAGGTGATACAGGTGAATAAGCTGTTTGACCAGGCGCGTCCTCCCACCATCTCACGCTGAATTACACTGCTGCACACCGCATTGCCTAATACCGTAGAATTTACTTTACTGCAATCACCTCCCACTAAAAAATTTCTTGCTTTGGCTAATGACACATATAGGATTAGAATCCCTTTTATGGCAAATACTAATCGCTGAATGGAGATAACGAAGCAATAGATCTACATCTTCTATATTACTGTAATACATAATGGCGATTGTGAAGAGGAATTACCTGAATACGTCCAACTAAGGGGTGTGCGGTCGATATTCTCCAACTTGACAATTTCGTCAAGCCATATATTCCCGCGAGACCTGGATTTGAAGTATTTATTGATTGAGCTCGAGGTAAATGCAGCAATAAGGGGATATAAGGTTCCCAGGATGTGCCGCGGAATAGTGCACGATTAAACCGACACTTAGCGTTTGAAGAGTTACATGAGCAGGTGTTGGTTTGACGAGAGCGGATCATGCCTCAGCTGGTTCTCCTTCACTTCTATATGCTCTTTAATTATGACAAACGGCGTGCCACTTCATTTGTTAGAGTGGCCCTCACACCTTAGTTGCAAGACGTGTAATGTTCAGTAGAAGGATTAAGGATAGCATATTCATTTGAAATATATTTCACTTCTATAATATAATTGATCTGTCCATTTTCTATCAAAGGCTCCAACGCTACTGGTAATGGCATTCTTAGTTCGAAACACATTACATCTTCATTCCGCTTTATTCTCATTCCGCTGTGTGTAATTTCCAATAGGGTACTTGAAGGAGAAAGTTCCCCCGAGGAACTTAAGATAGCATAAATTGTACCGTTTAAAAAATAAAACATAGACAATTAATTGCCAATTATTCAAGTATTTTCTTAAGTCCATGAATGATTTATTTATAAACGTCTTCATGCATTTTTATAGATTAATAATACATTACATGATAACCGATATGGCTTATGGGCCAAACATTGTACCACTGACGCAATAAGTTTACTGAATGCATTGCGTAGATGCCTTTCTCGCTCGCACCTAGGTATTTTACACGATTGGTCCTAAAATACTTTAGGCAAATATACATCACCGTTGCATTAGAGGCTTACCCCTTCAATGGTTCTAAAGTTACCTGGATAAAAGGTCGCACTATGTTACATGGAAGTAAGCTTCTTCGAGTGCACAAGCAAAGGTGGTGCTCCCCAGGCCTCAGTAATTTGTCCTCTTCGTCCTTATTAAAAGTGAATGATATGTAATCCTCTCTAGTACACCCCTATGCGAAACTGTTTGCGGATGAGTGTTTTCTTCTATGCACAGATAAAGATTAGCACACCTTTTATTCTAATATGAATACTGACCTAGATAACACCACTACGCGGTTTGCAGCGAATAGACCCTTTTGCAATACATCTAAATAACCCATGATTCAGGTTTTATTCGACCAATCATTGAATAAATAAACCTGCCATTATTGGCGACGTTAGTGACTGTCATATAAATCGTCATCACCGCATATCATAAAAGACTCTTATTATTACGAACAAACATCCGAACACACTGACATTGGGGGAATCGGATGACTTCACATCAGTCCCG
Source organism: Urechis unicinctus (assembly GCA_034190875.2). Taxonomy (NCBI): domain Eukaryota; kingdom Metazoa; phylum Annelida; class Polychaeta; order Xenopneusta; family Urechidae; genus Urechis; species Urechis unicinctus. The sequence continues at coordinate 36,203,199 of CM067346.1, forward strand.
TAAATAGGCACCTTCATTATACAATCTTCAAACCACGACTGAAGCTTCATGGTAAATCTAGTCGTTTTTGTGATAATAAGGATATTCACGTCGTTTCGGTCTCCTTGACAAAGGCGATCGTCTGTTGCCAGCAAATCAGACTTGTCTGCTTTGCATCCATAGTTAATCAGCATAACTTATATAGATGGTGCTGTGTGGGTAATGATAACTAAAAGCAGATGGCACTTAGCTTACAAGAACGCCTGCACAACGCTTTAGTATAGGGAAATAAACACATTTTTACTGAGGTCGACTGAGGATATAAAATGCCTAGTATTAATTTGATGTGGTGCTGCCAGGGATGTTCCTGTACGTCCATCCCTTGGGTGCGAAAATCAATGTCAATATATAACCTTCACGAATACTTCATCTAGCGACTCGTCATCAAATGTCGGGATTGTTCGCGTTCTATCATGGATGACATGTCAACCCATTCGAAATAAACTCATCAATAACCATGACATTCCCTCATATCAGTGATTAATGACGAACGAAAGCACTGTCCGCTCTGAACAAAGTCTGAATTTTTATCACGTCAACTGATTACCGTAACGTAATTGATTAGCACTCCTGGAGAAAAATGTAAGTAGTCTTAGATGCAACGAATAACCCAACATTTGAGCAGTTTATATCTATGCCAATCTAATTACCACATAAAAGAAAACAGTGGTTGCGTCGTGTGTGACCAACACATTGCCGCAGATGACTTGGTTATATTAATGAACATTGGAATAAATACTATTAAAAAAGAAAGGATTTGGGCATGAGATTTTGAATGACATCATATGAAATTACTCAGATAAAAAGCAACGATACATTTGGAATTATCAAACTGTATTATATTACTCAACTGCACACAAAGACAAACGCTTCCAGGAACCAGAATGTGTGGGAATTGAAACTTGTTTTCGACAACTTTTGAAAATGATGGTGTCTCCGATACAAAAGGTGAAGGAATAAAATATTCCTTTCAGCGCAGTTGGTCATATGAATCTCATTTCCATATATTGATGCTAAAAGTCCATGCCACATGACTTGTGTTGATATGTGGGTAGGGATTCAATTCATGCAATTCAAAAGCTCTTTGAGTAGGTAAGGATACTTATCAAAGCAAAATCGTTTTTACGTAGGTTTGAACGTCTTATTTCAAGAAGGTATTAAATCAGAATAATTTCACTTACATGAAAGCCTGCACAACGCTTTAGTATAGGGAAATAAACACATTTTTACTTAGGTCGACTGAGGATATAAAATGCCTAGTATTAATTTGATGTGGTGCTGCCAGGGTTTGTTTCTGTACTTCCATCCCTTGGGTGCGAAAATCAATGTCAGTACATAACCTTCACGAATACTTTATCTAGCGACTCGTCATCTAATGTCGGGATTGTTCGCGTTCTATCATCGATGACATGTCAACCTATTTGAAATAAACTCATCAATAACCGTGCCATTCCCTCATATCAGTGATTAATGACGAACGAAAGCACTGTCCACTCTGAACAAAGTCTGAATTTTTATCACGTCAACTGATTACCGTAACGTAATTGATTAGCACTCCTGGAGAAAAATGTAAGTTGTCTTAGATGCAACGAATAACACAACATTTGAGCAGTTTATATTTATGCCAATCTAACTACCACATCAAAGCACACAGTTGTTGCGTCGTGTGTGGCCAACACATTGCCGCAGATATCTTGGTTACATTAATGAACATTGGAATAAATACTATTAAAAAAGAAAGGATTTGGGCATGAGATTTTGAATGACATCATATGAAATTACTCAGATAAAAAGCAACGATACATTTGGAACCAGAATGTGTGGGAATTGAAACTTGTTTTCGACAACTTTTGAAAATGATGGTGTCTCCGATACAAAAGGTGAAGGAATAAAATATTCCTTTCAGCGCAGTTGGTAATATGAATCTCATTTCCATATATTGATGCTAAAAGTCCATGCCACATGACTTGTGTTGATATGTGGGTAGGGATTCAATTCATGCAATTCAAAAGCTCTTTGAGTAGGTAAGGATACTTATCAAAGCAAAATAGTTTTTACGTAGGTTTGAACGTCTTATTTCAAGAAGGTATTGAATCAGAATATTTTCACGACAAGAGAGTAATAAAACAAGAAGTAAATACCGGAAGACGATGTACTGTAGTGTTGTGGTGTTTTGGACCCCGCGCGCACTTAATAAAGAGTTTCATATCTTCGTGCTTCGCGCATCAATATTTGAAATGAAGCTGGTTGTCGGATCATATCAGCGCTTGTTAAAACTGCTAATTGGCCGGTTACTTTAATCGGTCGTGATCTAAGCTTGTTGTATATGCTAATTGGCTGGTTACTTTACTCAGTCGTGATCCACGCTTGTTGTTACGGTTAGTTGGCTAGTTACTTTGCCCGGTCGTGATCAACGCTTGTTGTAACTGTAAATTGCCTGGTTATCTAATTCGGAAGTGATCCACGCTTGTGGATGGCTCGTTATCTTACTCGGTAGTGATCCACGCTTGTGATAACTTCTGCATGTCTATTTATCTTATTCGGTAGTAATCCACGTTTGTGACTTCTGCATGTCTAGTTATCTTACTCGGTCATAATCCACGCTTGTGATAACTTCTGCATGGCTAATAATCTTATTCGGTAGTAATCCACGCTTGTGATAACTTCTGCATGGCTAGTTATCTTACTCGGTAGTGATCCACGCTTGTGATAACTTCTGCATGGCTAGTTATTTTTATTCGGTAGTGATCCACGCTTGTGATAACTTCTGCATGGCTAGTTATCTTACTCGGTAGTGATCCACGCTTGTGATAACTTCTACATGGCTAGTTATCTTACTCGGTATTAATCCACGCTTGTGATAACTTCTGCATGGCTAGTTATCTTACTCGGTAGTGATCCACGTTTGTGATAACTTCTGCATGGCTAGTTATCTTACTCGGCAGTGATCCACGCTTGTGATAACTTCTGCATGGCTAGCTGTCTTACTCGGTAGTGATCCACGCTTGTGATAACTTCTGCATGGCTAATTATCTTACTCGTTAGTGATCCACGCTTGTGATAACTTCTGCATGGCTAGTTATCTTACTCGGTAGTGATCCACGCTTGTGTGGCTGGTTATCTTACTCGGTCATAATCCACGCTTGTGATAACTTCTGCATGGCTAATAATCTTATTCGGTAGTAATCCACGCTTGTGATAACTTCTGCATGGCTAGTTATCTTACTCGGTAGTGATCCACGCTTGTGTGGCTGGTTATCTTACTCGGTCATAATCCACGCTTGTGATAACTTCTGCATGGCTAATAATCTTATTCGGTAGTAATCCACGCTTGTGATAACTTCTGCATGGCTAGTTATCTTACTCGGTAGTGATCCACGCTTGTGTGGCTGGTTATCTTACTCGGTCATAATCCACGCTTGTGATAACTTCTGCATGGCTAATAATCTTATTCGGTAGTAATCCACGCTTGTGATAACTTCTGCATGGCTAGTTATCTTACTCGGTAGTGATCCACGCTTGTGTGGCTGGTTATCTTACTCGGTCATAAATCCACGCTTGTGATAACTTCTGCATGGCTAATAATCTTATTCGGTAGTAATCCACGCTTGTGATAACTTCTGCATGGCTAGTTATCTTACTCGGTAGTGATCCACGCTTGTGATAACTTCTGCATGGCTAGCTGTCTTACTCGTTAGTGATCCACGCTTGTGTGGCTGGTTATCTTACTCGGTCATAATCCACGCTTGTGATAACTTCTGCATGGCTAATAATCTTATTCGGTAGTAATCCACGCTTGTGATAACTTCTGCATGGCTAGTTATCTTACTCGGTAGTGATCCACGCTTGTGATAACTTCTGCATGGCTAGCTGTCTTACTCGGTAGTTATCCACGCTTGTGATAACTTCTGCATGTCTATTTATCTTATTCGGTAGTAATTCACGTTTGTTACTTTTGCATGTCTAGTTATCTTACTCGGTAGTGATCCACGCTTGTATGACTGGTTATCTTACTCGGTAGTGATCCACGCTTGTGATAACTTCTGCATGGCTAGCTGTCTTACTCGGTAGTGATCCACGCTTGTGATAACTTCTGCATGGCTGGTTATCTTACTCGGTAGTGATCCACGCTTGGGATAACTTCTGCATGGCTAGTTATCTTACTCGGTAGTGATACACGCTTGTGATAACTTCTACATGGCTAGTTATCTTACTCGGTAGTAATCCACGCTTGTGATAACTTCTGCATGGCTAGTTATCTTACTCGGTAGTGATCCACGTTTGTGATAACTTCTGCATGGCTAGTTATCTTACTCGGCAGTGATCCACGCTTGTGATAACTTCTGCATGGCTAGCTGTATTACTCGGTAGTGATCCACGCTTGGGATAACTTCTGCATGGCTAGTTATCTTACTCGTATTTTCCAACAATTGTCAAGTGCAACCAACAAGAAGGTGTAAGATACGACGCGTCGGCATATATGAAGCGGTATAATTATACACCATTACCGCAGAAACAATTAGTAGAGCTTGCACTGTTTACATCAAAGTCGAGAAAGCAATCAGTTCGTTGCATTGGTCATATTAAAGACACAAAACGTTGTGTTATTATAGTTTATAGACGCGGGGCTCAACGTTTAAGGATACTACTATCTTAAGCATCCATTAATGTATAACATTAAGACATGTGGAATAATTAGGGAAATTGACGGAGCATGGAGAGAAGAAACATGACAGTCGCGAAATACCAGGATTAGACGAGACTGCCCCACTATAGATTGATCCATTGCTGATATATGTGTCAGCAAACCCCGCCGTGTATTGTTGCACCCTTACCTGGGATTAACTTCGCCATAGCTGGTACCTGCTGGCAAATAAAAGCAAGGGCTAGTGTTTAGTCCACCATAGTCATAGAATTAGGTCAAGTGCATATGGCGAATAACTTTAATAGTCAATGGCTAATACAGATAAAAAAAAATCCAAAGATCCATGGAACAATATATTGTCCATAGTAAAGGTTCGTCATGATTTTATAACTTACGCAACAGCACCTCCCTCCCACCCCCGTTGGACGGAATAATCCATCAGGGCCGTTAGGCTTTGAAAATTGTATAATCGTTGTATAGAATCAGGGAATAAAGATCCACGTGGGACTTTCCAATGCGTTATGCAATGCCAGACCTCAGATATGCTAATACATAATTGGTTGAACAGCAGCCTGGTCAAATACACCAACCTAGTCTAATCCTTTCAGTCACGATAGAGCGATGGTGCTCGAGGGGTAATATCGAAACTAACCAGCAGTAATCACCCACTATGGTTTGTCTCTTCTTCTTAACGAAGGAATACTTCACACGTAAGAGGCATTTGTTTTACACTATAAAAATATGATGTCTGACAGCCTTGAATATGTCTTTCAATTTTCTCCATGAATCATTCAATAATAAGAGGCCTCTACATCTTATGCATGTCAAAACTTTGTTTAGCATTGTTTATCAGTGAATTTTATTTGTCTTTATTTCAGGAATAACCGATATACCGAGAGTTGCTAATGTAAATGTGAGTTAAATGTTGTTTATGGGCGCTTCATTAAGTTAATTGGTACACATTGAAGCATCTTGCGTAACTCGGTATAATTACGACAACTGTCTATGCATTAGTTTGCCTTGACGAATCGCTCTCCTTGGAAATGGCTGATGTAAGCTCAGTGCCATGTTCAGATGTCGCGACGATAGCACGCACAATGGACTTAATAAATAAGTAACGTGTGGGTAAAAAATAAGTCATTTGATATCTTGGCAACACTGCTATACTTAGAAATAAAAGCAAAACTCTCAGAACAGCGATAACCGACGAAGTTCGGGGAATGCTTATAGCAGACACCACTTCATGAAAAGACATTTGCCTCGCAATGCATCGACTGGGTCCAGCATTGCAGCTCAACCAGAAACATTAGATACGCGATAGCATAAGTGGAGCATGAGTCACTAAGGGAATCGATAAATAACATTATATTTCTGAAAGCTCCGGGTAAACAACCAAAGCCCATTGGGAGTGTTGTTACGATTCAAATTCAGCATCAAATGACGGTTCATCGACCTTATTAGTTTATGTTGCATATGGCACTGACTGGTCAATCTAGAGCCACGACGCAAGCGGACGGAAAACTTTGGTAGTTGTGGTTTAGGCAGCGGCAATGAAATGCAATAGGTATATCGTATCCTACAAACTGGATAATTAACCTCTTCCAAAAATATCTCACTATTCATATCCTCTATCTCCATGCGCAAGAATTCGTGCTGGCTTTCAATTTAATTACTTCACTGGTACAAAGACCACGTCACGGCCAATTAAGCAGGAATGGTATGACACAGAACATTCTTAGATGTTCATATAAATATGAAAAGGTCACTGAAATAAGTTTAATTTAATATTGTTATGAGATCAAGTAAGCTGGATTAGGAGTTATTGTTCTAGTGTCTTAGACAAATTGCTCACAGACCAATGCATATATTACTGAGGGTGTAATACATTAGGCGTATAAGTGATATCCTCACTGCCAGGTTTGTACCGGCACTACATACAACCTAGAACGCCAACAAACAATAGAAGATCACATTGCTCTCAAACGAGTAGTTGTAATCTGGTTAAAGATAGAATTGGTATTCGATTTTTCATTTATTCAAAGTAGTAGATGATGAAATATGTAACCAATGCATAGAACGACGAAGAGTCAGGTAAGGGTGCATTCGATGTTTATGCAATATATTATGTAAGCGGATTGCTTAAAAGGAATTCCGCTTGGGTTTATTCCACGTGTCTTTCGAACCATTGCTTATTCGAGGACTTAATGTTGTTCGTTCATATCCCTGACGACTTTTCTAATGCCTCTAATGATAAGTACATGGATATAGGCAATATAAAATCCTAGTCAAACATATGGTTCACCAACAACATATGTGTCATTAATGTATGGTCTCTAATGATTAACGTATCGTTAATGCATATGATATCCATCTTATTGTCCTACTCTCATATACAAAAACTCGGTTATGATAGAGTGTGGGAATCGGACAGCATGTTGTTCCAAGACATGACACAAGGCAAGTACCATTCATGGTTGCAAACAGATCTTCTGCTTTAGTCTAAAGACGGCTTTTGTCGCAGTGCTAGAGGCGGTAGAAGGCAATCGCTTTAACGGCTTTTCCGGCCAATGTATTAGCTATGCGACAGCATCCCAGAAAACGTGTCATCAATTAATTTTTGTTTGAAATTTACCTATATATTAATTCTTGTCAGGGTAAAGCCCACGACATTGGTGTGTGCCAGCCAGCTGGCCCTCTATATAGTTACTGTGTTTGAGTACTATTCCATTTCCGCATAAACAGGCTAAATATACCACATTTTGCATACATTAACAAGAGCTCACAAATGCTACTACTTCTGTATACTTGCAATAGACCAGACGCTTATATATAAATTAGTTTGGGCCCGTTTATAGTTACGATTCACTGTTAGTGTATGTTATGTGGACGTTTTAGCCTTTCAAAAATACTAAAACCAACGCACCGAGATGTGAAATAGAATCTAAGTTTTATCTTTATTCGACTAATTTCGCCTGTGCATCATCCACATATACTTGTGTAGAAGTAAATGTTAGATATATCTGAGTATCATCGGCATATTGGTGGTCACATGCAACCCTTTTTGACAAATAGCTTACTAAGTTACTAATGCTCACAATTCAGTCGCAACGAGACAGCAACATTGTTAGGAGGAACAGTTGTTAGATATGTATGGTATGCGTTGTTTATTTCGTGATGTAACCTTTTTCCAGAATATATTGATTAGTATAGTATTGCATTAATATACGAGAAAGCGCGGCAAGGAGCAAATGAGTCAAAACAATGAGGAATCTAAGCTCCCCCACCATTCTGACAGTGTTGTGAAATTGATATAAGAATGTTTATATCAGCAGATCTCACATCCTATTTTCCCTATGTAAACCAGCATGGATATCAAAACTGGCAGAACCCGCTGAATTGTTTGGAAACACGTAGAACACTATCGTGTCCATGAAATCATATCCTGTTTATCCGCTCAAAAGTGATACAAACCAGCACCGAACTAGTCCATGTTACTTAGCGCAGAAGTAATGCAATCTATGACCCTTTTGTATCCATTAACACTTTTGGATGGTAACCTGATCGATCGCAGCTGTTCTGCTGATATGAGAATTCTCATTATTGAGCAATCAATGACGTTTGGAAATGCGTCCGCGTCTGTATGCAAATGATATTTTGACTTGACGAAGCATCGCTTTGCATTTGTCATAAAATGGCGCAATCTGTTTTGAAACTTTACGTAAATTGCTTTGGCCTTTTATATTGCAATGTAAACCACAGCGTCTCATTGACCCACCCAATGATACACCGTTGGTTCGCAGCAATGTGTATTAAAGCAAAGAATGGCGTGCTGTTTCGACTGTTAATAATATTCTGTATGGCCTGTATGTTAATCATAACGACTTCTTTTCGTGATATAGTATGCACAGACAGTAATATAATTTGATACAATCTTGCCGCCAGCTAACAAAACATATATATATCAATCAAAATGTACACCTACATCAATGTGAGAGAAACATCGCAGAGTGCATTTGAGGAAATCCATGCCTTTAATCGATGTATCAGACGTTTGAAAGACAATTTGGTAGATATTTGTAGTTTGCTCCGCGTGGTTAAAATTTGTGTAGCTTTTTTTTTGTCTCGCGATAGAGGTCGCAATATTTATTAGAGTTTATGACATTGACCCTTAATCAAGGTCATGATCATCAAGTAGAATTCTTAAATCATCCATATATCAATGGAAAATGACTCGGTCGTGTACATTTAACGGTTATTGCAGTTTAATTGAACTGGATGCTTTATTTTATAAATTTAAGTAATTGTATTATTTACCTGACAATAAGAGTAACGACGATCATAATGATGTTAATGACGATTGTGGTGATGAAGATAATTCTGAAGATAACCGAGATGATTTTGATTGTGATAACGATGATTATGATAAAATGAACGTCATTACAAATTGCCAGGTGGACTTGACAACTTGTTGGACAAACAAAAGTGGACATAGATGGAATTACTCTATTGTTGACAGCTTAAGGTACCTAGGTTGCTACCATATTGTGAAATTAGTCATCAACTGATAGCTGTTCTAACTTAGTAAATGTTGCGTATCAATCAATACCAGATACACAACTCATTTAAGCGGCAGGTCAATGATTCTTCATTGGCAATGGATGTGTTAATAAAGGCTTATACAAATCAATACTTATTTCAATCCGGCAATCATGTCAACAATCTAACGATATTTGTTCGATATCATGATGTCTTCATAAGCAATATGGTTACACATGATTTGAAGCCAATCCATTGTATGTGTTGTTTTCCTGTTTGCTGGTACAATTGTGCTCATATATATGCAGGCTCGTAGGGCTATGGCAGAATGTGTAAACTGGATATTGTTATACCCACTCAAATCTTATTATCATGAGGAAAGATTTCAAAGTTCCACATATATAAGATGCATATATGGTCAGAACGAGATATGCAGTAGTGAACGGCATCACGTTCGACAATTAGTTTCACGCGGGAGAGAACAAATGCTAAGTAATCATCAAGTGTGTGATCTGATTATATGACGCACTTGGGCGGTTTGTGAAGAGGGGCTTACCATGTTGGCATTTAGTCTTGGCGTTGAGCAACTGCATCGACACTCGTCGGCCACAAGACAAAATCGTTTTATTTGAATGGAGCATGTCGTTGTCAAGTGAATAGCAATGCTTTATGCTGAATCTATGTTCTTCGTCTTGTAGTTTCATATGCGCCATGTGATTCATAGAAATTTCATTTTCAACTTTTACACTTATGCTTATACGTCTATGATTTAGTAAAATGTCGATTCCATACCGGAACGGATGTTTTGGTGGGAATGAATGTTATATGTTGCAATACAATTGTTGCGGAGCGAGTGGAATACATTCAATTACGCTTTCAAGTCTGAGCGATGCGTGCTGTGAGTAAATGCTTCTGCTAGTATTTGCTAAGCTACCCTGTGTTCTACTTTCCTTTATGTATCTGTCTATCGATAAATTAAATAACACTTCATCGTTCTTGATTCAAGATAAGATGCAGTCCGCAATATCATGCGCATAATTCCTTATAAAAGAACTCGCTTCTATCTCAAAATTCTCCTTGCTTGGCTTACATCTTACGTTACTTATGTTCACTAATCCCCGCTTGGTTGATTTAGACTAAACAAATGCATTCCTGATGGTGAATGTAGACTCGAATCTCATAAGTCGATCTTTATGAACATATCTCAAAATATTAATACTGTTTTGCATTAGAGACAACCAAATACTCTGATGTAACTTTGTATTTTATACTGCTAAAATATACAAAATCCAGAACCCCTAAACGGGGTGTTGTGAGAGTATGGCTTTGTCGGGTCGTTTTGAATCTTCAATTACGTTAATTGCTTTGCGTGATGCTTAATACAAATATATGTTACTCGGGAAGAATATATTTGTAGAAAAGCTTTAAACCCGAGACTTACAAAGCATACTCACTACTCTTCTTTGTATCGCTGAGCATAGGTTGAGATATAGACGTGGTAAAACTGAATGGTTGATGTTCCATGGTCTAGGCAAAACATGGCCCCATTGAAGAATATAGATCTTACTTACATTTCTACTGAACCACAACCATTCGGACACAATTGTGAATATTATATTAGGATAAATACGCCAGTAAATATCAAATCCCTTTATGCACATTGGTATGCAAACTCACAGAGGTTTATTAAACTATATTTAGAAATGTTTTCTTTACATAAATTTTCTCAGTGGTACAATGCTGGAGATGACATTTACTGATGTCTAGTTTTTGAACAATTTACTTCAACCCTAGTTCATACATGCAATTTGAATGACGTATGTCACCTACTTTTCCAGATTTTATGCAATCCAGTTGCAGCATGCGATTGTCCTGATAGTGTCCAGTTTGCTGAACGGCCAGGATATTTACCTTTTCATTAAAGCAAGATTTATAAAGAGAAACATTGTTCCGCTGTTACTATGACAAATATCGTCATCACCAGAGGAAGGATTACCTGATTCTATAGTTACAAATAATGTATTCATATATATATATATATATATATATATATATATATATATATATATATATATATATATATATATATATATATATATATATATATATATATATATATATATATATATATATATATATATATATATATATATATATATATATATATACATGTCACAGTATTGGGGTTCAGCTTGTTTGCGCTCGAATTATGAGGGGAGGGGAGCTGTTAAACATCACATGTATCTTTACCCGCCATCAGATGGGCGTAGAGTATTAGGCCAACGTTTAACAATATCTTATTGCACAGAAGTCGTCTACATTATTTAAGTGTCAATATGTTAGTGAGCTTGCCCTCGTCGTTGTATCGGGTAAATTCCATGTCTATGTAAAACAGTGTGGTATATCTATAGTTTTGACAAATAATATGTTGACGTTATACCTGCAATAACATATATATCCTGTTACTGTATATTATATTAACTTATGTTGTCTCCGTGGTGTCAGTTTTGACCGGGCGTACCTAATCACGTGTAATCGAATAACACCTGCCTGATTTCAGCCAAATAGGCCAACAAATGTTGGGGAAGTATATACCATGTTAGTTGGCTGTAGTTGCAATAGACGTGACCCAACAATATAAATGGCGTGTAGGCTACTATATAATATGGATACCGCATAATGTTGCATACTGCCATGAGGTAATGC
>CM067346.1:36215224-36282724 GCA_034190875.2 Urechis unicinctus
GTTTAAAGTGAAGGCTATACTCATACGCTTTGGGTTAGCCATAGTGAGAAAATGAAATTGGATTACACCGGTTGTAAAAGAAGACATATGGTGAAAAATATGTACATAGACAACAATAGCTTTACGGCAGATATTACCTTATTGATTACCTACTGGACCGTTAGTAACGGCCTAATATGTTACTCAGCAATAAATGAATGATAAAGAGGGAAACTAAGGGAGCCTATTAAAAGATGCACGATTCCCGACCATGTATGTGTAAATCAATTGCGAATAAACATGTATATAGTTTGCTATGCCAAGCCACTTACAATGTTTAGTAGTTTTAGATGCTTAATCTACCTTCAAGATGGCAGACGAACACTATCGCACTCATTGGCGGCATTTCTAATGGCATTTGTTTTTGAAGAGGTGCCTCCGCAATAAAGCTTTTGTTATGTCCTAACACAATAACGGGTAAACCATGGCAGATAGTTGAACGTTGCTTGCATGATGATAACTAGCAAGGTACAAAATACGTTGCTTGCATTCATAAACAGAGCTGTGGGGATCTATTCGTTTCTCTATTGAACCTTTGGTTCTGCTGTACGCATATTATATTTTTAATGCTATAAATACCGTAAGCAACTTGTCATAAACACACCCACGCCCTCGACTGTATTACCCATTGTTCGCTCTGACTGGGAGCATGATTACGTAGCACATACATAAGTTCCTCAGTCCATGTCACCTCACAATTTCATTACTCACCTCCCGGTACCTCATTCAACGAAAATGCAACGTATATCTTCGCAACATATGTTTATGTGAAAGATAAAATAAATTATCATGTTTATCTGGGAAAGTGTTTTTTGCGTGAACAAATTAAAACATTGGATATTGCTCGAATCACAAAACCTTTCTTTCAGAACTACACATGCGTATTGCTTGAGCTACTTACAGTCATCACTTACTGTGCTCAAGAACACATACCATAACTTAACTCACAGATCGAAAACCCTTCTACATATTCATGAGTATAATTCGTTGGAATTGTACTCATGTCAGATTGATGGATCTTATGAATCCAGAAGTATTGAAGCGTGTATCAAATACCTCTTAACATTAACGACGAGGCATTAGCAATTTGTGTCGGCTAAAAACCGATTATCCATATGAGTATTTAATATTATTTGAGGAATGTCTAATATCCACAATGAAATTTAAGACCATTGCTGTTGTACAGATTATTGCCTAAATTACTGTATGCACATATATCAGTACGGTATGATGTCATTAAGCTAGAACTTCTGGGTTTTATGTTTTTTTCCGTTTATTCATGACCTAGTCATTAATGCACCATCATGTTATGCATGTTCTACCTACGCATAATTCGGCTCAACCATAAGTACCCATAGCCTATCCATTGTGTGGGTGTATCAGTGCAATCAACATATTCAGTCGGGGCGGCAAAACTAAGCAATCTAGCAATAATATGGGCTCTTCTTTATAGGAACGGAACTTGACTTCACTAGTACAATAGCATAAGTGTTCGCAAACATTCTAATCAGCGTGGAATATACGTGGGCCGCAGTTAGAAAGTGACCGTACCACAACACATCAACCACGATACCACCAAAACACAGCGTACACTCCTGGCGATATTAGCCTGATTTGAATGATCATTCTATCATCGGATTGATAATTGCTTGACCCAATTCACTCAACTAAGCCATAAACCAAATAAAAATTGGTTAAATGGTAATATTAAGATTCACAAAGTCGGTGTAATCAGTCACTTATGACAAGAATCAACAGTCAAAGCAGTGCCCCTAATGTCAGGCTAGATACTGATTCAACCCAAGTATTTACCTTATTTTCACGGGATTTGTTCCCCTAAAAGTCTTGTAGTTGTTTTTACAAGCAGCTCAGTCAGATGATATTTATTAAAGTCTGTTGTAAATTATAACTCTTCAAATGCAATATGAAAACAAAACGAAAGGCGTTGTGTGTCATTTACGCTTAAATGATACATATCTGGAATCACACATTGCCTCACTGAATGTAGATGTGTTTTTATACAGTGACAATCGACTGGAATGCTGTTGTTATACAGCAAGGCCAACACGAGTACATTTTGTGGAGTGAAAACGGAAACAAATCGTTATGGTTACATTAACAGACCCACGAAAATATGGTTTTGGTCGAGCTCGACGCAATGCATATAATCTACGCTATGGCGGCAATACTGTCGAGTAATCAGGAATACAAGTCCTAATTAATTGTTTAATCAAACTGTCAAGGTTTCTGCAATGTGTAAATTAATGTGTACGGCAATTTAAATTGATAAAATGCTTTAACTCTAACTTTTTTTGTAAATGTTCAATCAAATCAATGCATTAACATTGCACATAGCAATCATTTTCCTTTTGTGATATTTGTTTCCTGAACTCATACTGGTACCAGGATCTGATATATCTCGCGCAGGATGTACGTCAGTGAAACAAGCAAGAACATTTGAGAGAATATATGTATCAAGCGTGCCTTAGCTAAGAGGCCATTTGTGCAAATGGACAAGTAATGAATCATGGTGCTAGTGATGGGCATTGGTTGAAACAGTGCTACATGTTGTGTCGCTACCTCAATACTGGTTGATTTTTACAAGCCTGATTATGTCATCAATTATTTGTCACTAGAGTTTAATAACACAAGCATTATCTCACGAGAAGGCTGGTTCAGTTACAAAATCAGAACACTTATACGATTGCAATGCATCTATGCTGGTTGAATGGCCACATGTAATGACGTTAACTGTTCATGAGCAGCTTGTCAAAGAGAATATATATGATGAATTGTTATGTTTAATCAAGGTTGATATTACAAATATCCTCTTATTTGGAACTGTTTAACATGACCCGCACTGTTAAAGACTATATACACGACGAATCATGGCATTAGACGAGTAAGGCCACATTTAACTTTGCCTAATTCCGAACTGTTCCAAACCATGTTATTTGTGCATTGGTGTTAGAGTTAGTGTTGGAACATATTGAACTGTCAAGAGAACATTCCGACGTAAAATGGAAATAATCAAAGAAAACAAGACCAATGACGGTGATTTATTACACGGTGATAAATATACTTCCTCATTCTGGTTAGCGCCCTTTTATCCCGATATAAGCTCGTGCTTTGCATTTTTGATGGTTAGATTTAATGTATATACCGGAATTCAAACCTGCAATAGAAAAAGTGCTTCGCAATTTGCTCGGCTCAAAAACGTCATACGTTGAATATTAATCAACATTGTGTGTGAAGTGTGCAATGTCGTAAGTACTGTCTAAATATAGTTTTTAAGTGGATTTATCTTTTATGAAGGCTAAATATAAATCAAGCAAGGCAATATGCCTCTCTAGTTAATGTGAGCTTACTCTATGAGTGTCAAACTTACTTGCGCACATAACTTGCTTTTCAATGGTTCTGGCAACAGGTATGCAAAGTACATAGTTACTGACTTGAGGAGGTATAGGGCATTAGAATTGTTATGAAGCAGTTGGAACACTTCACTAAAATAGGAGAAACTCAAACGAATAATTATATATATATATGTAAATGTAGCAGTTGCATTGATTATGTCGCCCGCAGAATGCAGCAGCCTGTTGTCTCGTCTCTTGTGCTATCAAAGCATGGATGTGTAAAAGCAACGAAAGCGAAAATTACCTTCTTCATATCATTCAACTAAACGTTCTCGTTTTTAGACTCCAAATCAAAATATGCATCACATGAAACAGACAAATCTTGCTCTGTCGGCTTCATCGATGAAACGTGAATGTAAAAATATTATGGACTGAATGTTTAGTAAGTATTAGTTAAGTGTAACAGCGCAGATTAATATAAATCATCGTTAGACAGTACGTATGAATACATGGAGCAAACTCAGCCCATGTGGGTCTGTGGTGACTATTGGTTTTTAGACGTATATTCCACAACTAAGACAATGTTACGGTTATGAAGTGTAATTTTGTACGACGCATCTAATGTGATGGGAGTGAGTTTAAGTCGTAGGAATAGATAGAGGGGTGATTTGGAATAGTGTGTGTTGTTTTGCTATTATATATACATGTATTAATATAAATCGACATTCAAACTACGGGCTCATTTATCATTGTTATTCTGTCGCACGTACGCCGTTGAAAGCATGCTTTCATTTTAAGACACGATACAGTGTTGGCTAAAACAACAAAAGCTGCACAATCACGGCACTTCATCACTACGCACCTTCTCTGGTCACATCACCCTGCGGCTGTGCTATCACAATACACACAATCATCTTGGTTTATCATGCATCTGTCTATCAGGAGGTATATAAACTTGACAACTAACGTAGGGGAGGGGGAGGATATACATTTAGACAATCCTTAACAGAAGATGCAATTGAGTGCATAAACTATTAACTTAAGTCAGGTATATAATGTGCATCGGAAATGTTTGATTTATGTTGTCGAAGTGTAATATATTTGAGCTAACATTATATCCTAACTGCTGTTTTCATGTTGGATTTTTTGTACTTATAATTACCCATATCAATTTATTCCCCGAGCCCTCCACCTAACCACGTACTAACTCAGCAGCCCAAACACACCGACACACGCACCCGCACGTACAAACATTCAGTTAACGTTCAAATCACCAATATTAAAGCCTTTATTGGCCCATTAACTACCAATTGAAAATGGCATTACAAAGAATGGTGCGAGAGCCACTGGGTTGACCATATTTTTACTTTTTGCGGCCTTCATTGTAGGCATTTTATTAGTTGAGTTAATTGCGTCCACACATAGATTGGTGCCATGTGTGTACATGACCTGAGTGCTTTTATTGCGTGCATATAAACGTCGTGAAACTTTGAACGTTGAATCAGGCAGCAAAGTCATCATCACGAATATGGTCAGCAGTACAGAAAGTTACATCAATACAAAATGGAGCAATTATACCCAATTGGCGGGAAATGATCTCGAATATGCCACTGTGATGTTGTGACGTTTGATATCAACCGTAAACACTCTGGGCATTACACGAGGTGAACCTGGACAAACACAATTTACATCCATATTAAATCTTTCCGAAAATTGCTCAACGAAATCGTTATTGTTAAACTGACTGCATTAATCGCGTTGGTTTCGTTCTCGCTGTGGGGCTAATCTCCGGTATTTTCATACCCCAACATCATCATTAGTGTAAAATGCTGCAATAAACGCGGTGAGAAGCAGGTCCAGATGATGTAATTCACAGGAAGAGCATCAATTTCGAATTGTGACCAGTACAAATTAGGCCTTTTCATGATATGGGTGGCAGTCCACGTTCGCCACACACGTCAAAATATCGACCATTGTTCTAGCGTTAGATCAACAAACACATAGACTCGTTCGCTGTCCCTTTTCAAAATATCGACCATTTCTGTAGCTAAAGATCAATAAAACACACAGACTCGTTCGCTCTCCTAGTTGTATTTTAAACTAATCGACCATTGCTTCAGCCTCATACTGCGTAAGGTGGTCAATGACCGCCAAATCTGCCAGGGATTTTGCAATACTGATGGAAGTAATGGCCATCGAAAATACCAGAAGTCGATATATATTGTAAGGAAAAAATAATGTTGAAAGATGACTCTATTGTATGACGTTTTATGGACAGCATGGTCAATTCTTTTTAACCGAAGGCAGTGTATCCATGGAGGAAACTATGGTTTTGTCCGGTCTCGGTTGGCTAATTATGTGAATATTTGTTATCCATAAATAATTAACAACAGATGATGGATAATGTTAATTAATTCCTCGTTTGGCATTAAGTAATCTTGAACAGAGAAATTGAGCCTCTGACTGTTGCCAAACAGGATTGTTCTCGTTCTAGATATGGGTGGCGTGAACACATTCGCATCACTCCGCATTTAAATATCGATGTGGTTCACCACAGACCCTTACGTCATGTCACATGATTGCACCACAGCCAATGTTGAAGCCCCGCCAATTAACTAATACTAATACAGTACTTAACCCATGCTTAAACTGTACCACACAATAACCAGCACACAAACTGAACAAGTCTTGGCTCATCCCTCTTCATAGATATCAGAATCTTTCAATAATGAAGAAACAACGAACGGGTAGGGCTGGGGGCTTTTCATGAGTATTCGCTTTTTAATGATGTTCCCTTAGTCACATAATACGAAGCCATCCCTTTATCCTCTGGCATCGTGAGACGCTATCTAGCTAGGTAACTGTTGATTGGGAGCTTAATCAAACACTTTTGTTAAGACAATTCATATCTCCAGGATCCCCAATGAATACCGTTTATATTGCATACTCGGTAGATTATAAGTGTATAAAATATCACTGAGACCACATGAGTTGTGAAGAAAAAACCCTGCTGAGATTTTCAACATGATATGCCTAAGTATTTTATGGAATTTTGTTTGCTACGCATGTTAAGCAGAAAACCGGTATTTGTCTGGCTGCAAATGGACTGTTGAAAACAAATGTAATACGGTAGCAATATTTCCTGTTCCTCAGCTGGGTGGAGCTTATCTGTATCAGACGCCTTAGTCTATAACAATTAACTACTCTTGTACTTCTTCTTAAGAAATTGTATTGTGTTTAGTTTATCATCATCATCGCCACCATTACTGATGTGAAGAAACTTTTATGTCAATCTGAGCCTGCTCAGCACCTTCTTTTACACCCCTGTCGGGATGAACAAGTTATATTGAAGTTACCGTTGCCAATGGAATGATTGATAGGTAGGATAGGTTATCCTAAGTATGCTATTACCTTCACAATCCACTTTCATTCGTACAATACGCGCAAATAAAATGGTAACCAACCGACTGTGTGTGGTTCTTCTATTCCGTTAAATGCGTAATTGGTTGTTATTTGGACCCGGCAACCTTCTGAGTTTATAATGTAAAGTTATTCGGTATCTTTAGCCATCATTATTTTTCCGACGATAGGACCCCAGTTTTACGTAGCGCATGGGCTGTAACGGTAAATATTTACAGAGCAAGAACTATAAGGAGGTTAAATATATTTCTGAACCTGAAACTAATGCACTCCCCTGATAAATGGATGTTAAAGTTGTTAAAGATGTTGCTGATTTCGTACCACGGCTAAAAAACATGTTTTATATCACAAACATATGTCACGACTGACATCAAAGAAGTCCAAGCATAAGTATGAGAAATAACAAGCCCTGAAAGCATCTGCTGTCAACGCAGCCTAAAATGCATTGCAACACGCGCTTTACCCTATTGTACATTCCACTCACGAAAAAATAGATTATTCGTCTACTACACCTCTGCCCGAATTCAAGCGCATTGTTACTTGCTGTATGCAGGCGCCGCTGCGGGAGCTATTCGCTAGGAGATGACATAACGGGCAATTGAAAGGAGTGAATAAAAAAGTCTCATTAGCATGGAGTATGAATAAGAATGGATATATTATGATAAAAGCACCATTGCGTACACACCTTTAATGAACAAAACCCAAACTGACATTATGTTCAAACATCAACGCACTTAGCATGTACTTTTTTTGTATGATGCTGTTATGTTCGACGACGTGCAAAATATTGCTGTGCCTTAAAGTAAAGGGTGCTTTCACCATCGATCACTGCTATGTGCAATAGTGCAGTGTGAGGTTGCGCCTCATCATCATTGCACATTGTTATCATTCAGCCTGAGGCAAGAGAACACTAAATAAAATTCTTGATTTCGTACAGGCTCTAAAGGTAGATGATATAAGTGTGCGCCCGATTCGTTCACAATTGCTAATGTCTCTCCAGTATACTGGCAATTCCGGTTCCCCCTTTATCCTCAAAGCTTATTACGAGGTTCCCTCTATCCGCCTTTGTTTCAGCTTGATTGTGGAATTCCTACTTTAAGTCGTAAAAAAGTTGACGTATCCCTAGAGAAATTTTTCTATTAAAACATAGAAGTGTCACAATCTTTGCAAAGGAATTGTCCACGATAATATACATATTTGAACATTTACATTAATTTGAACCAGAACTAATCAAGTTTATGCACCATATATTTATAGCGTAAAAAGAGCAAAGCATTGTCCCCGTATCACCCATGACGGAGGTAAATTACATCAGACAATGTGCTTTTCCTCGCAGGAAAAAGTGCAAACTGCATTACGGAAATTTTGCACAAACTGTCCGGATCCTCATGGAGACGTCGGGTTTAAGGATATCTCCATCCTAATGTGCGCAATCTATGATCATTACTTCAAACACGCAGCTCGCCACGGAACACTACATTCTTTTAACTCTCTTTTTATACTTACACACGCGCACACACGTGCCGCTTCACACGGCATTGTACTGCGCAGTTGAATCTTACACTACAAATGATGATTGATGATCTCTCATTCTCACATTCAGGATAATCATGGCTAACATGCCATAGACCACACGTGATACATAGAGGCAGTTGTTACATTGTACTACAAATTCTCGGTCGCTCATTTGATCACGACACTTTCTCTGTCCTTTAATTAAACACGATTCTCAGGTACCGCATAAAAACGCTGACGCAAATGGGCAGTGTGTTCCTAACAATAGCGTCTATTACTAAAAGTGTTTCCAATTTGCCGAGGGAACTTTCATAATTGCGGAGGGATAGCGAGTGGGGGAGAGTGCACGATAGGTCTGAGTAGAAACTAACACATGATAATCTTTCCCCCCAAAGCGTCGACCAAATGTAATTTTATACTGCCAGGACATGTACTGTGGATTCGGTGAAGGACAATGCTGTTGCGCTCTATTTGAGATATCCCTTTTCTAGATGACGCATTTGCTTAAATCTAAGGCTACTAACATTACATTGTATCGCATGAAAATCCGCTCAACTCACCATACATATGCGTTCTACCGAGTGCCTGGCAATTCGACGCGGTCATCCATCAAAAGGATTTGTGCATTTGACAAATTTTCTGAACTCAATTAATTAATTAATGAGGAGCTATCTCGGCTCAAAATTACGAATTATAGGGATTGTCGCTGATAATAAATCACATAAGTGTTTAATCATCTCATGGGTCTCTTTTAGACGACAACCTATTAATGTGGATAAGAATGTGGCCCATCTTAATATAAGACAATAACATAGGTTTCTGGCAGTAAAGTTGAATTCAAACATGAATTGCACAATCTTGTAGAGTGAAAACAGTATTTTTTAAAATGGCCGAAGCCATCAGACGTCTGCGAGATGTGAAGAGATGGAATGAGAGGCGGCAGCAATACGAGTCGCAATTCACGACAACCAAGACCTGTAACATGCCGAATTCACACTAGTTTTATTGACTGATGGCGTGTTTGGTTGGTTTGCGCAACATTACTTGCATGTCTAGATTTTTTCACAAATATTTTACAGGCATGCTTGTTTGCGGATGACACGCGTCCATTTGCGAGCATCATTGGGGACTAAGGGACAAAATACGTCACCGCCTAGAACACCTGCGTTTGCGAGTTAATTTCAGATACCCTTTGACTCATACAGGCTTCCCTAGCAACACTCTACAACAACGAGGTAACACCCTGCAATAATGTAGACTATATTGTTTATATTTCCGGTGTAAGTTATTATGCTTTAATGCCATGTGCTTAAGGTCTAGAAAATAAAACCTGAGGTATTCTTTTAATAGTGTCACTGCAACGACACATGAGCCGAATGGGAAGTGACATTTACTGGAAAATGATATGCATTTATCTCAAATGTTTAACTAACTTTTATCAAAGCATATGTTTTTTTTTGTTCTATTACATATCTACAAAGAGCTTATCTTTATTTGATTCAAAGAATCCGAAGCTGACATTCACAGAAACGTTAATTCTGCTCTCCAGTTGAAATGCCAATTTCATCATAGACTATGATTGATGTTCCAAGTGATAAGATTATTTCTCTATGCATGTGATACAAGACATTCTCACAGAGCACATATCACATATCGGCCTAAGAGTTCACTGTTAATAAAGGGTCGCCTAATGGACTGCTTTTATTAACGGGTTTCTTTTGCACTGAAGTTTTGTTTTAAATATTAGATGGTATAAGTAGTCGCAAAGCAGCTTGAGCAGCATATTGTTCAGCAACACAGCGTAATTGTAGCACCTTTAATGTCTCCTTGTGAACACCGATAACGATGAAAATGTTGCACGCCTGTGATATTATTTTTCATGAATAGTGAGGAGAGCTTACTGAAGTTCTACTAGAAAAGCGCAGTCTAACATTCATGGTAAATAGTGTTTGCTCACATAGTTTTATACGGAACTCATTCTTAGTGGACATTTTGATCCAAGGAAGGATCACTTTATATCGTTACAAGATCATGAACGAGCCGGGATATAAACCATCTTGGTCCGATGTGTCAGCTCAGCGGTTGTCTTGTCTGATGTGATGTTGGATGGTGCTTGGTGGTGGAAGGTATTCGATAGAGATTCCGCCCAGCTACAGCATCACGGTTGTGATAAGCTGGCACTTAAAATAAAATGTGTCGAGATTTTGCTTAGTAAAACAACTGATGTGGCTTTGTGAATGACAGCTCGTCCACCAACAAGCAAAGCGTTCATGATAGCTTTTGGTGTATTCACTATTGATACTGATTCCCACTCAGTATGGTTATGCTCCCACACACAATGTACTGTGCCAAGTCTTAAGTAATGCGCAATGTTCGGTGCTTATTCTGATTGTAATTCACTCCATGCCCATGATTATTATTATAAACATTTTGTGGTGGCCGAAAATTAAGGTAAACGCCTCAGTTCGTGCATAAACTAAATGCAAACTCGATCAAAAAGGTAAACGGGGTTTCAATGGCCTAGCAGCAGAGCTGTTGATACCATAGAACATTGATGATTTTACTGTGTATGTGTAAGTGAAGCTGTATTGTTGATAATGTCTTCACGGTGTTGGGTAGAAAAATGAGATATTGCATCTATACCCGCAGAACATTCGGCCCGTAATAGTTATTTACCCATAATGTACAATTTGTCTAGTTGTGCAGCACGCAATCTTGTCGTCTTTCGATCTAGAAATTATCTAGGATAATTCTTGGAATTTGAGGTGGATGTACTGTACTTGGCAGTTAATGATTACGCTGTTAAATTTATCGGTCTGGGTTGTTCATGCGTCCCAACACTTGATTGCTGGAAACTGGTTTTGACAGCGTAATGTCACATGCTGTGATTAGCTGAAACTACATTTATGTCTTGGTTTCCGCATTCATGTATACAGGTTGATTATTCTCTAAGCAGACGTGCAATATTCTTTAATGCAAAGTGTCGTGTTGGCCATACATCTGTCTATTAGGAGACATATCAACTTGACAACTAACGTGAAGAGATATACATTGAGACAATCCTAATGAGAAGATGCAACAGCAACATCTATTAAGTATGTTATGTAATAAAGCTTATGTGTATATGTCCGTTAATAAGTACATTACCTGTTGAGACCTTTTTTCGTGTTAAATACCAAAAGAAATGTATCTTTTTGAACACTAATTTATTTGTAAAAGGCGCCATGTGAAAGCCATTTTGAGGCGAACTTAGCTTGGCATACAAATGAAGTTATCTCTGCATTAAATTATTATATGTAGATAATGCAATGTCCAACGACCGGCATAATTGAATTCACGATATAAGACATGCTTAGAGGTTATCAAAGGCACACGTCAGTCAAATTGTATGAAGGAGACTTTGATCAATATTTCTATAAGCAGATAACTTGGTCCGCTTAAGATATTGGCACATACTCTTTAGTAAAATATGCATTAAGCCACACTAGAGTAATACTGATTATATAATCCGCCCTTAAATGCATACGGTACGTAATTGAATATCTGGCTAAAGCGTGACGGGTTCGAGCTGATTTCAGTATCCTTGACTCATAGAAATACCAAAATACATTCGTATAATCATAAGATAGGGAGCTGTTGCAACTTAACCCGGGCTAAGGTCCCTATCCAAAATGAATCGCTGAATTGTATGCTGATTTTATAATGCCTGAACAGATAATTGCTGTTTCAATGCAGACGTGTACCAATGTGATGTTCCAAGTCATGAATGCTGGAAAAGCATGGCTGGAAAATTCAGTGGATAGTGGATACTGGGTATTCCTAAAAGTAACTGTAGTTTCAGCTCTTTTGATAAGTGGATAGTGTTAACTCACTGTTACTTTCCAAAGTGTGTATAAACTATTGTGTGCATAAACTATGAACTTAAGTCAGGTATATAATGCGCATCGGAACAGTTTGATTTATGTGTTCGAAGTGTAATATGTTTTACCTAACATTGTAACCTAGCTGCTTGCTGTTTTCACATTGGATTTTTTGTATTTATAATCACCCATATTACTTTTTTTACCGAGCAATCCTACTTATCACCCACTTACTCAGCCACTCAAACACACCGACACACGTTCCCGCACGTGCAAACACTCAGTTAACGTACAAATCACCACTTTTATCTCCTTTTATGGCCCATTAACTACCAATAAAAATGGCATCACAAGCAATTGTGCGAGAGCCACTGAGATGACCATAGGTATTTTATGAGTTGAGTTAATTGCGTCCACACATACATTGGTGCCATGTGTGTGCATGACCTGAGTGCTTTTATTGCGTGCATATAAACGTCGTGAAACTTTGAACGTTGAGTCAGGAAGCACGGGATATATAAAATAAAGTCATCGTCACCAATAAGGTCAATGGTACTGAAAATTATTTCTATACAATCATACAGAATCAGCGAGAAAGGATCTCGAATAATCCACTGTGATGCTGTGATGTTTGACATCAACCTTTCACACTGTAAGCATTAGACGAGGTGAACCTTGACAAATACAATTTACATCTATATTAAATCTTTCAGGAATTCGCTATACAAAATCGTTGTTGGTAGACTTACTGCATCAATCGCGTTGGTTTCGTTCTCGCTGTGGAGATAATCTCTGGTATATACATATCCAAACATCATTAGTGTAAAATGCTGCAATGATCGCAGTGAAAAGATGGTCTAGAATCTGTTATTGACAGGAAGAGCATCAATTTCGAATTGTCAACAGAACAAATTAGGCCATTTCATTTTATTTGCGACAGGTAACGTTCGCCACATACGGAAGTACGTAATGAACAAACCAACAGACTCGTTCGCTCTTTTTTCAAAATATCGACCATTGCTGTAGTCTTATATTGAGTTAGATCAACAAACACCCAGACTCGTTCGCTCTCCCAGTTGTATTTTAAACTAATCGACCATTGCTTCAGCCTTATGCTACGTAAGGTCAACAATGATCGCCAAATCGTCCAGGAATATTGCAATACTGTTGGAATTAATGCATATCAAAAGTCACCGGAGTCGAAATATATATTGCAAGGTAAAGGTAATGTTGTAAGCCGACTCTTCTATGGACAGCATAGTCAATTCTTGTTAACCGAAGGTAGTGTATCCATGGACGAAACTGTGTTTTGTCTCGGTTGGCTAATTATGTGAATATTTGTTTTTCTTGCGACGTCATTTAGCTTATGCAAGGATACATTATGTTAATTTGTTTATAGGTCTGGCGATCACTAATTGGAAGAGAGGCCGGAGAGGCGGGGACATTGTTAATCAGCTTTGATTAAAATCACCACGTTTAGAGTAAACTGTTCAATATCTCACGGCATTATAATTAATGTTGATATACAACGTAAAAAGAGAAAGCTAATGAATACATAAATTGGCCGGAGACAAATATATGCATTATGTATACATAGTCGGAATGACGATCGTTAACATGACTGCATAATATTGTTTGCCACGAAAACCGTCATATAGTGTTACCCGATTACACTCAGAAATGCACAATTTCCAGATTGCAATATGCCTTCTTTGAGTTGACCATATGGTATCAGGGAAGTTTTTAGTTACAAACTTGGCCGGACGTAAACAACACAAGTATGTGCATAATGTGCGACCGTACGGATTTTCCTTCAATCAGGTTCGCTATAGCAAACATCGAAGTGTCCCATGCCCAATAATGAGCGGTTGTTTGCATGTATTCTTTATATTCTACACTTGCAATAGTAACAGGCGATTACTTCACTGTGCACTACATATATTGTTGTTGGATTACCATGCTGGTAGATACTTCTAATAACTAACGATGTCAGTCAGTGATTTGTGGCTATCGTGAACTTATGTCCCTTTCGAACTTAGTTATTGATCTACAGCATTTTACGACTTCGTCACAATGAAGGACACTTTAACCACGGTCGTGTAACTTGCGCAACTCAATGATAAACGATATATTTCTATGCTGGCGCCATCTGCTTGCTGGGATGCCTCATTGGGACTTGCAGTAAAAATGTAGTGCCTAATGAGCAACGATGTATACAGTTGTTGGTTAATATGACCAGCACTACCTGTCTATGGTTTATACATACATGCTATTTAGACCTTGGCTTGATGGACCTACTTACGTACTGTAAGTGTACCTCCTGTAATATGCTGTCTGGCATTGTATTTTATTATAAATAAAGAATCCCTTGCGTCTACTTGTGTAGACATGGGACGAGAAGCAATTCGCAATTCACATCAACCAAGCACTGTAGCATGCCGAAGTCGCAGTACCTTTGTTGACTGTGCTTGGTTGGTCTGCGCAACGTAACTTGCATGTATGGATTTTTTCATAAATATTTTACAGGCATGCTTGTTTGCGGATGTCACGCGTCCATTTGCGAGCGTCATTGGGGACTACGGGACAAAGTACATTACCACCTAGCACACCTACGTTTGTGCGTTAATTGCAGATACACTTTGACTCATACAGGCTTCCCTAGCAACGCTCTACAACAACGAGGTAACACCCTACAGTAATGTAGACCATATTATATATATTTCCGCTGTAATTTATTATGCTTTAATGCCATATGCTTCAGTGGAATACCTCCTTATCACGTTCTTATTTCACATGCAGCTTTAACATCTTTTTTAAAACCCGAGGTACTCTTTTAATAGTGTCGCCGACACATGAGCCGAAATGGAAGTGACATTTACTGGAAAATGATATGCATTTATCTCAAATGTTTAACTAACCTTTATCAAAGCATATGTTTTTTTCTATCCTAGTACATATCTACAAAACGTTACTTCTGCTCACCTGTAGAATTGCTAATTTCATCATAGACTATGATTGATGTTCCAAGTGATAAGATTATTTCTTTATGCATGTGATACAAGACATTCTCACAGAGCGCATATCACATATCGGTCTAAGAGTTCACTGCTAATAGAGGGTCGCCGAATGGACTGCTTTTATTAACGGGTTTCTTTTTCACTGAAGTTTTGGTCTAAATATAAGATGGTGGAAGTAGTCGCAAAACAGCTTGAGCGGCATAATGTTCAGCTACAAAGCGTTATTGTAGCACTTTTAATGCCTCCGTGTGAACATCGATAACTATGAAAATGTTGCACGCATGTGATTTGATTTTTCAAACGGCACAGTCAAACATTCATGTTAAATAGTGTTTGCTCTCATAGTTTTAAACTGAACTCATTCTTAGTGGAATTTTTCTATCCAAGGAAGGTTCACTTTACATCGTTACTTGATCATGAACGTGCCGGGATATGAACCATCTTGGTCTGATGTGTCAGCTCAGCGGATGTCTTGTCTGATGTGATGTTGGATGGTGCTTGGTGGCGTGTGGTGATTCGATAGAGATTCCGCCCAGCTGAAGCATCACGGTTGTGATAAACTAGCACTTATAATATAATGTATAAAACAACTGATGTGGCTTTGTGAATGACAGCTCGTCCACCAACAAGCAAAGCGTTCATGATAGCTCTTGGTGTATTCACAATCGATGCTGACACTGCGCAGTGTTTGAGTTCGCCAGACGAAGAATGACCCGCCATCATTTTGTCACCGTTCACAAAATATATATACGATGCTCCTGCGAACACAAGTATAAGCAGTATAATAGAGTTGTCTGGATAACCTAATTAGGCTCGGCACAGTGTCTGGGTGCGGTTTATAAGAATGATATCACTATATTATGAAAATCTATGCTATCCTGTTCTTATATTGAGGATGAACATGACAATTTATATTAAATAAGCTTCAGAGTGATAAATGTTTTCATTGGCTTGTAAGTATCATAAGACGCGCTAACCGAACAGTAAGTGCGTGATGATAAGTGTTAAGCATACGTTCATAATCATAGACCTTTTCCAAATCACACTGGGTATATACCTATTTTCCTACCAAACATATTCACCTTTATACCTTTATATGTATATATATATATATATATATATATATTTATATATATAAACATACATATGAATATATATATATATATATTGATATATGTATATGCAAAAAATATATATATATATATATATATTTATACTTATATATATATACATATATATATATATATATATATATATATATATATATATATATATATATATATATATATATATATATATATATATATATATATATATATATATATATATATATATATATATATATATATATATATATAGCACCAGTTTAGCAATTTAATGATGCAATGTATATATTAAGGTGTGTAAGTCCTTGTTAAAAGCGGACACATCTAGTAATGACCTAAGAAAGCCTGTTTACATCCCCATTAAGTTTATTGACATCTAGCCACAAAAGGGACACTTCCATCCGTTAGCCACCCGCGTGATATCCTTGGATAAATTATGCCATTCATTATAGGACACAGTATATCGGACAGTCACCTCTGGCAATGAAGAAGATATGTAGGCCGTATGGTGAATTGAGCAGCAATTTTCAGATGCAATAAGCTACAAATTTACCATCGGATATGAAACGAGGGATAGAAATTTGTTTGGTATTGTTTGCTTACTTCTGTTTCATTGGTATTCAACAATAAAGTGGTGTAAAATTAATTAATTAGTGTTATTTCAATAGTTGGAATAGTGTGTACATCTAGACCTTTTCAAGATACAGTACATCCACCTCAATGCTATTCGCGTTATACCCTCTGTTTAGTGCGTGCTGTCGTGATTCAAATCTCCAAAGAGAGTCAGATTCCAAGAACAAACGAAATAACGCTAACTTTCAGGTCGAAAGACAACAAGATTGCACGCTGCACAATTAGACAAATTGCTAGCAAGAATTAGTAAATTGTAAATAATTGTTACTTTACTTTACTCGTATATATAGAACGGGCGATAATTCAATATTAATCCACCCTAACGATGGTTGTTCGATTATGAGTTACAAACATATATGTAACGAATGCATGATCAAATTGTGATTCTGATAAGAAATAATTGTAGGATAACGCAGACATCTTTTAGAGAAATATCCGAATAAAAACTGCGAAACTAAATTTCTTTTGAATAAAATTAGGCGGGGGTTATTTTTATTAGCATAGGTGCATGTTACTGCACAGCACATCAAATGCACATCACATGCTTAATGGCAAATTGCATAAATATACTAGCAATAAAATGGCAGTTCATCTTAATGGCCAGCAATTTACTATCAACGGATTTATGCGACATGCAGACATGTTATATAAATGATCTTCAACACGCAATATTTAAACTTAGCACAAGAAGTTTGCGTATAAAACGCCGGTATCGCATATAGGGGTTAATGCTTCAATTCAACTAGTATGGTATAATAATTATAATAAGTTAATTGCGTATCTCTATGCATATTCGATGTTGACAAGACACTAGTACCAGGCTGCCGATCAATTGTGCTTCTTAGCTATCACATGCTTCTCGCACCATTGTCAATTCATCATAATTACAATATTTGGTCATGGGAATATATACAATATATTTCGTTTACAATGGAAGACGGAATCAAAAGGATAAGTTACCACGCGATATACTCTGAGGCGAGCCTGATATTTGCGGGATCCTAATGCGAAGATACATTGCCGGTTAAGCAGATGTTTTGGCGATCACTATCGTCTCGTATCAAAACAACATGCATTTCTGGTTGGGTTGCCTTACATGTAGAGAAGGTATATGGCAGTGGAATTATTTTATGAATGACTTGAGTTGAAAAACATCTACATTCGGTGAGCCATTTGTTTATCTGTAAAATAATAGGAATAAGATTGGTGCTGGCAATCGGTTATGTGAGTTTCAAGATATAAACATTATCAGAGGTAGGAAGGTGGGCGTTTGATGTGTCTGACCAGAAATTCGCAATCGATATACCTCGCCATTGTAAGATTATTGTATTATATAATGCCTGCATACTTTCGGTGGTAATTGAATATCGAATGTCAATGTGTCATCGTCCGTGTGTTAAACATCAAGACGCTTAGCTGTCGTATCGTTGAAAAGAGACTTTAACTGAACTCGGAATTACTACATAAGCACACAGAAATTTCTCCAGGCAAAATTGCGGACATTAAGAAGATATCCTTGGTTTGTTGGCGGGCTAGTATGACGACAATTAGGAATGGATGATTGATATATCTTACTTTGAGAGAGACAATGATGGAGAGACGCATTTGATCTGAAAATAAGCACAACTTGCAACTGGGCGATGAGCATTCGTGCGAACATGATAATAAAACTGCAGCGATCACTTGGTAAGTGGTGTGAATGGTCTGCTAACAGAATGACCTCCATTGTTCGGCAACTGCAGCAGGTGCCTTGTATGATGACGTTTTCAGATCGCAGAGGCCTGTTTATAGATAATTGAAAACCACACTAAAAGACACGGTACAGCTGTGCCAGTAAGAATATTACGTCATTAGCGAGGGTAACAGCGGTTACATTCGGCTTTATCACGTCAGCGTGGGTTGAACTTTATAGAAATAAACGTATATGGTATTAAATTCATATGCTTGATATATTGTTGTACCTTTTGTGCCGGCATCATGCAAACACTGTAGCTGCAAGGAGACGACGGTTGGTTCACCTATTTATGTTTAGCAAAATCGCCAACGCCTTCATATTATAAGGCATATCATTGTTATATCATACAGATCAAAGCATATTAAAGAGTGCATTGACAAAGAAATCATTTCGGCGGTTGATATAATCATATTGTGTATCACTTAAATAGTTTGAACAGCAAAGTCTTGAGCATTTGTGTGCCGTGTGCGATTATGCCCTCATATATTCAGTCAATCCACAAAACAATAATAGTTAATGGTGATTGTACAGTACGGAGTTACGGATGTACGGGCTTACATGTAGTTGGTCTCGTTACATGGAAGGTAAAAGCATCGCTTTTGATTAAAAAATAGTGAAAGTTATTTTTGTACTCTGACCTAAACACTCCGGGGTTGAAAAGGGTCATACGAAATGTGATACGTAGATAATTTGTTATGCTACCATGCCGTGTATACTATTATCCAATGCATGCTATGCATATTTCATTATGCATGCGTTGCAATACCTGCTATAAATGTTTGAAGAGGATGCAGCGTAACATGACATTACCGTGAACTTTATTGGAATAGAAAGCTATGCAACCTACTGGGCCATGACGATAGTCCAATTCATTCTCCATACCAGACATTTTTATCGACGGCGTATAGCTATGAAACATGAGTCGCAGCCTTATTTTTCCAAATTCGGATTATCCTATCAAAGCGATGTAGGTTGAATAAACAAAGCTAGGATGACAAGCATTATTTAGCGTGACGATGGACTTATTCAGTTCCAACTAACCATACTAACTAAGGTGCATGGCGAATAAACATCGCCCTTGTATCAGCCGCAAACCACCTAGCCATCATTTAGCCTCGTCTTGCCATTGTTGAATCTTGTTCAAATGTTTTTCCACGCTAACGCTCTTGCATTACTTATATCGTGTGGAGTTCCTAAAAGATATTACTTCAATGTTAGCAACATAGGGTCCCATCGCTAACGTTTCCCATCCATGGTTTGCTAGCAACTTTACGACCCATTATATAAGTATTACTATATAAGTGATTGACTAAGTAATATGGGGCGATGGCGATATATGGCTTCGAATCAGAAAGAACCAGCGTCATTAGTGATGTCTCTCTGGGATCGGACCTATTCTCTGCTTAATCTACATACCTGATACAGATACTGCTGTTGACATAATACTAAAAATATGGCGATGACATCTACCTTAACTCCAGAGTGAGTACCAAAAGCCAAGCTCATAACTACAAAAAAAGCTTACTAAAAGAATAAACTTGGCAAGTGCATTTTTTTCTCGAAAGACTTGCACATAGGCCAAAAAAACGAACATGTTGATGTGTGCAAGGGAGGGGATTCCGATGTTGTTAATGATCAGTCATTCCATTATTTCAAACGATGCAGTGTAGAAGCAACAGCGGCTAGCAGAGTTCTCGGAACGATCAGACGGACGTTCACTAGACGATCCACGGGAGGTTTTGCCAAACTTCATGAGGCATCTGACCGGCCCGTTCCAGAACCCGCTATTCAGGCGTTGCCACCATACCCGCAAGGTGACATTGACGTATCAGAAGTATACAGAGATGAGCAACTACGCTCGTTACTGGTATGTTCGATTTAAGATACAAACAGTAGCCTGTTAGGACTGAAATATCCCAAATCACGAGATCTCCATCGATACAGCTCTTTTAAGTGTTGAATGGTAAAGCTATATGCCAGTAGTGATTGATTTATTCATATATAGACAGGACGGAACCAAGAAGAAATAGCTTTTTCCATCGAGTTATGACCCCAGTGAGCAATTAACTTGTCAATATATAATTAAGGCAACTCAGTGAGCTCGATGTGTTATTCAAGAATAAAAGTTTGATATCGCGTTTACACCCGGCCCTATAATGCTACGTAGATATAGACCCTGTCCATGGTGTTTGTGCCCTTGTTTCCTATTCCCATAAGGTCTATGGTGGCTACCGTTGTAAATACTTGTACATCATATCAGATAAGTATAATTTGATGACGCAATGTATGCGGAAAGCCTGATTTGGGCTAGATAACTCGCATGTTCGTCCAATTCCATACGTTATAACCTACAAGCTAATATAAATGTAGAAGCGTATGCCGACAATGCCTTCGATTTTCCATTACCTGCGACCAACATATGGTTTATCCTGGTTTATTTCCTCTTATCAATGAATTCCTGTACGATTGGGAGATATTTTTGTAGTCTATTGTTGCATATAGCCATTTTACTCGTCAAATGCGCTGCTGCAATGTTGTTTTTTTTTCATCAAGAATAATGCACGGTTAAAGAAGCTTCTTCTGCATCAACTTGAATATGTAATGCAACATGAAATATATACACATTATCACGTTTATCGCTATTAGTAAGTATTTTGGACGCTGAATTTCGTGTGATCTAAAACCTAATTGGTACTGTGTTGTGGTATCTTCAGTCAGTAATAAAGCTAAAACTCGGTGAATTAAATGACTATAAAGCAACCTTATATTATAAAATTGAATAAGTCACGACCATATCGGTTGTTGCAGTCACCATTCCTTCATTAAACATCTGCAATCGTGGCAATGTGTGAAGAAAACTAGCGGACAATCCATGAATGCAACCAGTTGCAGACATTATCCATCAATACTCATCGTCACATGTGTTTCCTCGAAGAAGCAATATTTTGCGGGTAATTCATTTCTATTGATAACCAGTAACGCTTATGTCTTCTAATGTGGTACTGTAGCAATTTCACCTGATGGCAACAGGCGGACAACTTATGCTAAGAGATGTACCTGTACAGTGTGAAAATGATTTCAAGAAGAGGAATGTTCAAGAATTTATAACGAATAACGAAATACCCCTTCATAAATGTGATTGACCTTGTAGAAAATAATCAACGATTGAATGTTCTTTGGAATGAAAGAGCATTCCATAAATCTAAAAGTGAAGGGTAAGTCAACTCCTACCTGAGCGGATAATAGAACAGTACGTTCTTTTCATGCCGATGTCAAGCTGTTTAACACCGAATCATGAGGCACATGTCCAGCTGCTTGAATGCCAGTAAAGCAAGTGACCTCGGTAATTGGTAGCTACACCATGGGTTATCTGGGTTAGAAAGACAGATACCGACCGTTGTGCGCGCAAGCAACTGGGGGTGAATGCCCAGAAACACACCAAAACACAAACGGTACAAAGTGTATTAATTTATCTCTTGCAATCTAATTTGAGGTGCCTTACAGGAGTTTGATTGTTTGATTGTATCACTTTCAGAAAATCAACTGAAATCCATTGTTCAAAGCTACAGTCCGAGGAAGCAAACGGAATAAAATGGCAAATACTTAGCTCGCATCATGGCGCACACTAAACATTTATACCAGAAAATGAATTGATGCGTCATGCATTGATATTTTTTCCTGGCAGGATAAAACTTTTGCTGGCAGGTCAATTTTGTAAATTACTGGTCTAGACGTCGTGTTGCATATTCTCATAGTTTCAAACCTTCCTATTTTTCGACTATAAACATTTAATTAGTATCATCGGCTTTTATGTATAATCAAACAGACAATATGTCGATTTGTTTTACCGTGAGACATGAGTTAGTGAGTGGAGTGGGTGGTGGGTTGGGGGGTTAGGATGAGGGTGAGGGTGAGGGTTCAAACGTTCGTCTACATATAATCATAATCATTGGTAAGCATTCGCTTTTATGGTGTAGTTATCGAGAATACACCTTTTATGTTGCCAGTTCTTGATGTATAACCTGTTTTGGTGGAGAATATTGATTAATGCATTTGGACAGGTTATTCGCTTTTATGAATGTATGGGCATAGTTGCCACACGATGTCAAGAGTGTGTCCTAGTATATGGAAATAAGCCAGAATAGTACTAATGAAGCAAATGTAATTCTCCAGAAACGTTGGTGAATGTGTCGTGACCTATAAATGATGTTGTTATGATGTCAGCGTATGCTAAAGTACACTATGGTTTGAATAGACAAATGTCACAGTAAACTGTTGATAATTTGGATTAATTGTTTGGTCTGGGCAGCAGCAACAGAATTTCCTCACTCTACATCGGTAGATTGTATGTCAAGATGTGGTACCTCGCTCGCTACAACCACATAATTTCAGCTGAAAAGTGACCGGAATGCTACATGTATTTCGCTTTTGTTATCTCATTATTTAGTCTGCTTAGAAAGCATGGTTTGTAAGGATACGCTGCGGTACGCCACAATATCCTACCTTACACCACATCACAACAAGTTTATTTATTTGAATTTATTAAATTGCACCAAAAGCAACGCAACTAAACAACCTTACAAACTGACGCCTCTACGATGGTTCGTTTTAGCCCCTTACTCGTAGCCCATCGATTTCGATCAGTAGTCGTAAATATTGTAACCATTATGAAGAGCGCGTTTCACTTTTTCAGCACTGTGAGCGTAAAATGCATTTTGTACCATTTTTATTTCGCTTCCATGCTTGAGTATTTGCTAAAATGATTCGTAAATAATTCTTACATTATACTGTAGACACCAAATAATTGATAATTGATCGATTCGGGCGCACTTAATGCTGCCTTTGAACTTCGCGTAGAAAAATATTTAAATGAATAACGATAGGCGATTTATGTTCAGAACGAAATTTCTTTATGAATGATAACTTTTATGTCGGATTTTATGGCGTAGCTCACAGCGACACGCGTAGTTTCATACTTATACCGATAATGTCTGCTTGTTGTGTATCGAATTATGTCATCATAGGTGCAACAGAAAAAAAGGAATATGAAATGTTAAACTGCTGATACAGCTAAGGCGGCCATTTTATGCATTGGAAACGTTTTCGTCAAAAAGGCATGTAACGTTAATTTTGGAGGTGATTTATATGGAGGATACTATGACAACGAAGCAGTTAAATAACGGGGATTGGTGTACATACCACTGATAAACAAATCTCTAGCATATTCCTGTTCTCATCTCAATGTTACCAGCGTCGGATCAGCAACTTACATCGAGTACGACGGGGGCTTGTTTAGTCAAATTGATCCTGAACACTTTACCTAGAAAGCATTTTAACGACCATTATAACGGCGGTTTTATGAGCAACTACATTTATTATCGACATTCTATGCGCATAGGTAGGGGTCTTTAGTACCATCAGTGTTTTCACCCACTAATGGGTATTAAATACTATGTTACCGATTGTTTATTTTATCAATGAAACCGCCACGTTAATATCTGCGATAAATGGCCAACCTTAAAGCGTGGTTGGGAAATCCTGGTCGTTAAAAGCGACATAATGAGAGTTACTACTGCTCGTTTGCGAGTGATATAATAAGCTTCTGGCCTTGGGTATGCAGTGAACTGTTCTATTTCAGACATGTTATATAAAGACCGCTTCTTGGGAACAGTATAAAAGGAGAACCATAAGTGTGCCACAATGCGTCGTTTGTGCACGGAGCAAGCGATATGCGTTCATCGAATTGTTCGTTGACCCCCCTCCCCTAGCTTAGTGTCGTGCTTTGTATAATAAGTTGTCCAGTTGTGGCTGAAATTGTGATTCGCTGAGAAGTGCATCAACACTAACACAGTAGTTCCGTAGTATCACTTGCTACTGGTGTGTATAAAATGAACAATTCGTCAATCAACTCTTCCAATAGAACTGGGTTCGAGGTAATATTTGGGCAAGCAAATATAGAATATGGGACAATTCTATTTATATAATGACTAGGGTATGGCTTTCTACGCTATATTACTTCGTTACGATGAAATAAGGAAGGTCATAAACCTCTCTCTTTGGTTCTTATAGTTTTTTTGACATTCAATTGGCAATAATAAGCAGGGTAATCAGTGAAAATAGTCACGATTTTCTTTTACACTGAATGATCCGTGGTTAGACAATCTCAATCAGCCTTCGTTCAATTGCTCAGGAAATTGTATCAATTGTAAATGTGTTTACTTAGAAATTTTCCGGTCTTTACATTACTGTTTGGTAGCACAGTTGCATTCACAGAAGTGCTATTAAGTTAATTTTCCATGGTATAGAAAATGCCCAATGGGGAAGGATATGATGCAATTGTCGGTTTGTTACTAACGTGAGAAATGATGTGTGGGTCGTGCTCATTGTCTGTATTGACATTGTTCGAATATCAAGCAGTAAACATAATAAGAAGGTCGTCCTTATATGACAATAAGATCTCCTGCGTTTCTGTCGTGCTCAGCTCCGACCATGCATATATGTATATGCTCTCGAGATCGTTTATATATGACTTAATATGTTTTCAAAAATAATTTATCATTTTCTTATTAGCATTTGAAGTGGGCTGGGATAATCAATTTAGGGTCGGCCAGATGAAGGAACCGCACGAACACTCTTATTTCTATATCGCACCTAAATGTGAATATTATCACTTTTATGGGTCCCGTGAATTTCCGTCGCCTTACAATTTTACGATTTATATTCAGTTAGTCAGAGGTTATTAACATCATCATTAAACTTCACTAAAATATTGTCCGGAACTATGTTATCTGATATCGGTAAACAGTGATGTGCGCGCATCCGCATGCAACTACTAGCCAGATGTACAAAATGATCCAATGCATCATTTGGTATAGAAGAATTTATGAGCATCAAGTGAGGTGTGCTTAACGAATAGAGTCCTATGTAATAGATAATTTCAAAGCGGAAGTGAGCCCGCTCATAACCCATGCATCATCTGGGGTACATAATCAGTGCAGCCATTGAACAGGAGCCCTCTCCCTCGCAAGGTCACGTGGTTGTTTTTGTCTAGATTAAGTCTTTTAACATAATGATGTCGGGTGTATTTTCGATTTTGCAACATCACACCCGCTGTAACATAAATGTCAAAGGTACATACATCGAGATTGATGATGGATAATATAGCTGAAATTATGATATGCGTGATCATATTGATCATGTACTATCACACAATGCAACTCCACATGGCATAACATGACATCACATAACATCACACATCATTTAACAATCCAGCGCTATTCAGCATCATACCTCATTCAAATTGAACTGGCATAAAGCAGCAGGGTTTCGATAAGGATCAAGATTCTACGTCGCAACGATGTGATGTTAAGATCAAGCAAGTTTTGGGAGCTCTGATGCGATGAATATATCGGCAGTCAAAACTTTCGAGTTTCGTATTATCGCTTTAGATTGACCAATAATTAATAATTGCGGCTGTGATGTAAAGAGGAGAGTTACCGAGGCAGCACAGTATAGAGTGATTAGCAGGATGGTTTTGCTTGCAACCAATAACAGCCCTCTTTCTGTCAGTCTCAACCCTTCTTCAGCAGTGTACGATACACTGCAGTTTCCGCTTCACATATCTATGCGATTTTTGTATTTTTTATCCACCTTATAAACACATTACTCGCATGCTTAATCGCGCATATTGATCGACAGGTCCATACGGTAGGGTGTTTCCTTATTACTCATGTCCTTGCATGACAGATGATTGGCAAATCAATCCAAAGTTAGCACAAAACGGCGCTATGTTTAACTGCCAATTGAATATGTAGCATATATGTGCGTCTGCATTAGAATTGGCCTGGTTGCATTTCCTATCAAATGCGGTAATGTATTGTGGGTAATGGTACTACGTTAAGTTAGTCTGCAGTTTGTAACGCGCGACAATGAACGCTTCTGTGGGATCGTGAGCCGATTTGCAGGAAGAGAACAGGTGATACAAGTGAATGGATAAAAGACTCTTTAACGGACGGTGTCATCAAAAATGAATGAGTCAGTTGCGTGATTTAGTGCCAGAATGGGAAGCTTTAGTGGGATAACGAGTTAATTGAGTCTTTTAAAGACAGCTTCTTCACAAACATCCCTTGACGTCAATGAGATGAAAGTACTGAGATGAAAGTGACGTGAATATCGCCTTGTTCTCTTTCACTATAATTATCGTACATAGAAATGCCTAAAGCAATGAATAGGGTCAATATGGGGTGGGGTGTCTTAGCATGTCGCCATACAGTAACGATTCATATATTGTCCTGTCCAAGAGGATTGTAATTAGCTCCGATAGGAATTATACCCTTGCTGTTATTGCTTGTGTAGCCAGCCCACCCAGCCATGAATCCACCTCTTTGCCATCTGCTCTATGATTACACTGAAGTTTACTTATTAAAGATCAAAACTAACGTTTTTGACATATCCGATTTTTATGTTTCAAAACGTAGGAAAATATCTTTTAATCTGACCACGGTAGATAATTTTACATTCTCTCAATTATTGTGGACATAAATCCGCTGAGAATGTGGTGCTCGGGTTTAATTCCGATTGAATTCCCTGAGTCCATTTTGCACCAGTTGGTCGCTAGGAGGCAGGTCGCGTGACGTCACGTTTGCGGCTCGTCCCAAAACAAATTCGAAGGTGGTATTTCGGAAGCTGAGAAAAATTATACGATCCGCGATTTTTTCCCTGCAACTTTCCTTTCTACTGATTGGTATCTATTAACATGTCGTCATCAGATGAAGATTATGAAGCCTCATTATGTGAAATGAGGACTTATGATGTCCATTGGTATTTATTTGAGCCCACACGATTGCGAATAGCAACCGAGTCAGATAATGATGTTGAGAGCTCAGAAACGGATTCCGACTCGGAAAATGAATGCAGTAAAGACGCTTTGACTTTCAGGCCAATGGAAGTGTGGTGGGTAGAAATTTTTCGTCTCTATTAGTCTAAATATCGAAATGGATTAGTATAGGTAGAAATAACAATTCCGTGTAATGGGGTCTATCTGGCCCACACACCCAAGTCAATAAATTCACCCAGCGCTTTCCCCGAGCGATAGTGACATGTATGATCACATAATTGACTTGGGTGCCTGCGAACTGGCCCCTTTCAGAATTTAGACGTCCTGTTAATATATCTCTCATCAGTGTTTATTTAAAAGACTAAGTCTACTCTTTTGCTCACAAATAAAGTCAGACCCCGTCAAAGTCAGAAGAATTTGTGAATCATGGACAAACATGGACTGCTGGGTCAGCTTTTGTTATGTGAATGATCTAACATGGAATTAAAAATGGCTAAAGCTTGATTTGGGCAACCTTTCAGGTGTAGCTGTAACAACTGCGATCAGATGACCACATTGCGGGAATGTGTTTGTTGTCAAAATTACCCGAAGACTCTGGCAACAATAGAAGAGTGGCCATGAATGACCGAACATCCAGGGTTCAAGTCAAACTGTTTCGACCGTAATGTCCTGCTTGCATCCAAATTCGAGTACATACAGATAGATGGACATATAGGGGATGAAGTTAACACAATTGAGTTAGTTATGCCTTTATTGAAGCAAATATAAGACACACAGCCACTTCTGGACATAGACAATGTGTATTCCAAGTGTCCATGGTGTGCAATACATTTGGTAATCACGTTCAGTGCTACATGACAACAAACAACAAAACCAGCAATACATTTATATCTGGAGTACATAGTTGACCAAAAAAAAAGAGTTAAAAAAACTTTATTTTCATATTTCCCTAAGAAATAATCAATTCTTTTTTGCTCCAGGTTATTCAGATATTTGGCCTATCGCTGTTTCATCTACTGGGTGTGGCACAGATTAGGTAGACATAACAGAAAAGTATTGCCATCATGTGTCTTAAACAAAATAAGATCTACATTCCTAGATCCAGAGGGCCTTTACAGAGGATACCTAGAAAGTAGCTGAGTAGATTTTCTTTGCATGATTGAAGCGGCATCGGTGTGCTCCCACAAGAATGTCCTTTGCTGGCTTTTCAAATTGAGCAGCAATAGGGGTGGATCACTCCTTTCCGCCGAAAGAACTTTCGCCAGTCTGTAACTGGGATATTTCTCACGAAGCAAAAAAACACTTCAGTAATGAGGTTGTCAACATAATCTGAAACATAACCAGTTAATAAAAGATTAGTAATAAATAGTCTTTGAATCATTAAATGGAATGTTTGGTCTTTTGTGCCAGTATAATTACCCTATGGGCACTGCGGAGACTCATAATAAATTTATCTTAATAAATGCCAGCATTACATTATTGTTTAACTCATATTACATATATTGAACAACAAATCCTGTGATATATACCAACCAAAAGTGATGGTAACTTTGACAGGCTTCGCCACTGGATCCCCCTGTCTGGACTTTGGAAAGGACACTCCCCATTGTGCCTGGCCTTGTTGAGTGACTGCCCGAGCTCTATTGGAGTTTTCATTAAAATGCAAAACTGCAAGGAGTAATCTGGAAGTAAAGCACCAACAGTAGCAGATATAGCCTGGTGGTCTGGTATGCCCTATGTGAGCTCACAATACACCAGAATCTCATAACTTTATAAGCACCAACATAAACCCATGTTTTAGATCAGGTATTTGCAATATATACCACACTACAGTCACAGCAAAGCTCAATTAAATTACCTTGCTTCCATAGTGGCAAAGGGAAAGTGTACACTCTTGGGTGCGAAGAAGATCACCACCTTGTGGAAAGATTCTAAGCTGGAAGTCTGCTCAGACGGAGATAATCTGCCAATGTCTTTCAGAAGGTGTTTGCTGTTCACGACCAGGGCCATCCTCCAGCTCAATGCCTCTATAAAACCAAAGTTGTAGGTGCTTTATTATGCTTATGAGAGAGCACTGATTTTTATAAGTATGCAATACAATTCCACTGTTTACAGGAGTATTTTCAAAGTAAACTATCACTTACATTTCCTGGTGCACTGCATGTTCATCCATATCATCCTCGTCACTTTCCATGTCGAATATAGACATCCAGGTGACTCAATATACCTACAAGCAAACATGTTTGAACTCCAAACGATTTGTGGGAGCCCTCTACCGGTTCAGTTGAGCTGGCCTCTATCTCGGGCACACCTGTCATCTCGTTTTCACTTTCACTGGAGGCATCAAGCATCTCAGCTCCAGTTAACATTTCATGCAGCACCTACAAACAGAGGCATCATGTGTTTCAGTGTCGACCAGTTGTACACCAATGATATTTCCCAAAATAGGGATCAAAATCACCTATATCAATATACTTCTATATACAGACTGTCTAATTTGTCCTATGACATCAGTAGTACTCCTCGTGTAAATGGACCAATTAAACACAGTGTGTAGTGTATCCAAATCCCTAAACAATAAACAGGCAAGCATTTTGAGATCACATTGAAACACCAGTTATTGAGCCATGCTCATGGGGCCTTTCTTCATCAGTGATGCCTTAGCCTTAACACGGCCATGTCATTTGGGTCGTATGATTATTCATATAAGAAATAAATTTTGCTGTCAATCAAACACAAAGGCACAACCATGACTGGGAATAAAAATTGAATGGTCCTAGCTATCTTACCTGTTGACGTCGTCTTTTCTCAAAGGCACCTCGACGTTTTACTCGATCCTGGTTCACACCCATGTAATTAAAAATCGTTGGCAAGGCACCTTGGCGGAGCCTAGTTTGTTTAGAAAAGCCCAGACTTCTGAGCAGCTCTGGGTCCGTTTCATAGGCGTCCCTCTCAAAGTGGTCGGAGCAAATGACAGGAGTTGTTTTGGTCGGCTTCCAATCCTTCCTCTTCACCTTTGCAATCCAATTCTTGTGCATTTTTCGGTCTTTCGGGAACCGAAAGAAACTCTTACCTGACCTCTCGGCGTTTCTACACTTAACCGACACAACAATAAGGCATAATCCAAACTGTGAGTGTAACAAAACCGTGAAGACTTTTTCATAAACCATCAACGATCCGCGACAACAATGGCGAAGCTTGTTGACATTCGTGATCAGCGAGCACAGAGCAGCGAACGTGACGTCACGGGCCAAATAATTCCGAACGTTGCCGAGCGGGATGTTCAACGAGTGGAAGACGAAAACAAACACTTTAAAATCATTTTTTAAAGGAATAGGGTGCTCCAAAGTAACCGCTATTGATATGAATACCATTATTGAAGTTTATTCTTTCGAATGTCGCTTTAAAAAAAAATTGTGTTTATGATCTTTAAGGTACAGGTACAAAGGTTTTATAAGAAAATATAAGATGCGGGTGTTACATTTGAAACGCTACAGGAATGTTTTCGAAAGATTAACTCATGCTTTGTTCATGGTACGATTCGAATGAAATGCATACAAATTGTCTGATCTTCCTGTACAACTACAGGTGTCTATTGACTTCGGGCGCGAGTTATTCACTCACCAAGAGGAACATATACTGGTTAAGTCAGTATGCTTATCTTAAGAACACTTGCACCTATAATAGTAAAATCAATACGCCTCTTTGATTCGATCAAACCTTCCCTTATCAGCAATCGCTGTTGCTGAACTCGATACTGTTTTGTTTTCAGGCAAAACCCACTCGCAGGGAAGTTTCTGTGGCGTTTTGACGATAAGTCCATATGCTGAATGACACATATACGGTCAAGACTGACGACGGAAAAGAGTTTGACTGACCCAAGTGTATGATATATCATTAGCTCTGTCCTTTGCTGTGAAATCGAATGATATATGGAAACTCAACCTGAAAATACCCTGACGTTTTCGGCTCACCAATGCATTCGCATAGTGGGTATATATATATATATATATATATATATATAGAGATATATATAGATATATATAGATAGAGAGAGATAGAGAGAGAGAGATATAGATATATAGAGATCTATATATATCTAGATAGATATATAGAGATAGATATACCTATATATAGATATAGATATATATAGAGAGAGATATATATATATATATAGAGAGAGATATATATATATATCTAATATATATCTATATATATATATATATATATATATATATTTATACATATATATACATATATATACATATATATATATATAAACACATACATGTATATATGTATATTTATATGTATATATATATATATATGTGTGTGTGTGTGTGTGTGTGTGTGTGTGTGTGTGTGTGTTTGTATGTGTGTGTGTGTATATACACCCCCTTGGATGTCGTTCACTCCCTTTGCCCTTCGACGCTGGTGTTTACAGCAGGCTGTCGTTATCTGTCAGAGAAGCCAGAAACGAAATGCGTATTTTATCGGATCGCAAAAGGGAGATACAGTAGCAAACAGCTTCAGGACACGAGCTCTACATCCACAAGATGCAGTGTGGCAGAGACGAACTTCGTTAATAGGTTATGATGCTTTTATCAACTTGACCGAGATTGACCTGCTGACTG
The DNA here is from genome assembly GCA_034190875.2 of Urechis unicinctus. NCBI lineage: Eukaryota > Metazoa > Annelida > Polychaeta > Xenopneusta > Urechidae > Urechis > Urechis unicinctus. Next base: position 36,247,373 of record CM067346.1, read on the forward strand.
TGCCAAGAGAAGATTGCTGTAAACAAGCCCTGCATTCAAGTTTCAGTCACTCACAACAACTTGCTACAAACTCAGCATCTTCTATTGATCCAGCCTCCATTTGCTAAACACGCATAGCTATATTAATAGAACAAAGTGACTTTAAAAACCAATGAATTAATTCAGATACTGCTTTGACATATTTTTTACACTGCATTAACACCGGTTCGTTATAAACGTTGACAAAAACCATTTAATTTCGGTGTCGGTGAGAATTATGGATGGGTCACGGAAGGGGTGAGGCGCCGAATATAATAAATCGTTTGTGCTGCAAATTATACTTGCTTAATGTCCAGTTCAAATGCTAATTCAACACGAGATTGATGTCTTGAAGCGCACAGAGCAGGAAGCGGAAACAACAGAACGAATTATTGCTGAGATACACTGCAACACTTTTGACTAGTGATCAGCTCCAACCAATACTATGTATCCACGATGTTCGGGAGAGGTGTTGACTATGAATCCCATAAAGTAACGAGAGCCACACAAACCATCATCGATTGATCTAATTTAATCACGCATTTAATGATTTCCTTTGGCACAAATTACGGGGCAGTTATATTGCACATCACCATAAACGTTGAACACTACTTTAAGTCAGCAATAAACATGAACAGCTTTCATATCTATGAAGAGCGCTCAGTAGCGTATTAGCTCTATCGATAGTATCAGAAATATCCTGCGTCATCCGTTTAAATACTCGGTATCATATTCTCTGCACATATCTATGTTTGTCTTTATTCAAACAAACATACACCACAGGCCTTTTTGTCACTGTATACGCCCCAACAATGGTATTTGCATATACAGCGTGTGTTAATGTAAGTAATAAAGCATTCATACCGAACATTTTCCCCGCGTTATAGCATATCAAACTATAAATTATCGATCGTAAAAGCCTATTGATTCGTGTTGCATGACGTAGGTTGTTCCTCGTTTACCACGGCAATATGGCATCATTGTGGAGCAATTTATCATAGCTTGGAACTGCTGTTTATCAATGATCCAGAATCACTGTGACCTTCGGAAAGATCGTGGTTTGAAGCAACAAATAATAATTACCAGGTATTTTACGCTCGTGAGCGAGAATATTTTTGGATGTTTAGATCCGTCCTTGGTCCCTTTAAACCAATACGCCATTCTCCATAATAATCACCCTAATGAGCAATTGATTAGGTGTCACCATAAAGAGCCCTGAAATAGTGAAGGGGTACTGCGTCGGTTATACCAAATGGCAAGCTCACGGTATTATTATGTCATATGTATGTATGTATGCTTGTGTTTGTATGTGTGTGTGTATGTATGTCTGTGTATGTGTGTGTGTATTTATGTGTGTGAATTTATGTGCGTGTGTATGTATGTGTGTGCGTGCGTGTGTATGCGTATGTATGTATGTACGTATGCATTCATGTGCGTGCGTATGCATTTATGTGCGTGTGTATGTATTCATGTGCGTGTGTATGTATAGATGCATCGATGGAAGCATGGATGCACTTATTGATGCATTGATGCACGTATGGCTGCATGTATGGATGTTTAGTTGCATGTATGGATGTAGGGATGCAGCCAGCGCCCACTTGGCACAAACCCTTTTCCCAGACCGGGCTGCGAAACCCACGCCGCTTGAACGAAGACCTAGCACGGTATTATTGAACTACCGGGTCGGATGCACCCCCTTGCAAAGATAGGACCGCCATGATTACGGGGAGTCAGCAAAGTTTTTACACCTTGGAATAGAACCCACAACCTTTGGTTCGAAAGGCGACACAGTTTACCACTACGCCACGGGGGGAACAGCTATGCATGTGTGTATGTATGTATGTATGTATATATGTATGTATGTATGCATGTATGTACGTATGTATGTATGTATGTATGTATGTATGTATGTATGTATGTATGTATGTATGTATGTATGTATGTATGTATGTATGTATGTATGTATGTATGTATGTATGTATGTATGTATGTATGTATGTATGTTTGTATGTATGTATGTATGTATGTATGTATGTATGTATGTATGTATGTATGTATGTATGTATGTATGTATGTATGTATGTTTGTATGTATGTACGTATGTATGTATGTATGTATGTATGTATGTATGCATGTATGTATGTATTTATGTATGTATGAATGCATGTAGGTATGTATGCATGTATGTATGTATGTATATATATATATATATATATATATATATGTATGTATGTATGTATGTATGTATGTATGTATGTATGTATGTATGTATGTATGTATGTATGTATGTATGTATGTATGTATGTATGTATGTATGTATGTATGTATGTATGTATGTATGTATGTATGTATGTATGTATGTATGTATGTATGTATGTATGTATGTGTGGGTGCACGTAAGTATGCGGGTATGTAAGTATGTTTGTATGTATAGAAGTATGTATGTTTGTACGAATGTATTGATATAGGTATGTATGTATGCATGTGTTAATGTATTATTGTTTGTATGTATAAATGTATGTTTGTATGCATGTATGCATGTGTTTTGAAATATATAGGATGCGTAATTATCACAGAAACATGAAAGCTTTAATTGCCACCGTGACAGACAGGCTGTCTTATCAGGCCGCATTGTGATGTACTTCCGATACATTCCCAAAGTGAAACCACAGCGCGGAACGAGCCAAAGGACATCGCACGGCGTTCCGCTAACTTTGGTGGTCATGTGTTGTACAGGAAAGAGGCACATCCTGGCGCTATGCCACAATGCAGGATGGGATTGATCGCAGTGCTAGAGGAGCGCGCGGAGGCAAAATGCTGTCAGTGGCTGGCAGGGGGCGACATTGTCCGTTATATAAGGAAGTGGACGAGCCATGATGCGTTACACTTCCAACATAACATGAGAAAGGAACGACGTGTTTCTCAAGGGAGCAATATAGGCAGTATCTTGGCGTGCACTAAACGCAGAGACTGCTGTTAGGCACATATCCGAATCTATTTAGCCTTACATGCTTGGCTTCATTGTAAGCATGCGCTGCAAACTTCGGTCACTTCTTTGAAGCAAGTATGGATTTTGCCATTCACGGCAACTCCACTTCCACGGATAGCTTGTTGGCCAGAAAGCCGGTCATTGCAGTGCCCTATGTGTGTTACTTTCCACCGCAGCATTCGTCGGAAGTTTGGGGAATGTGCTGGTGATAGGGACGTTATGTGGCTGCCATAGAAGCGTCTCGCGGGGTCAAGGCAAAAAGTCGAGTATTACCAAGAATGTGGGTAATGTATTGATCGGCAACCTGGCTCTCTCGGACATGATCGTCACCCTTATCATCAATCCATTCGCGGTATTTGGTAAGTCATTTGATTTAGTGCACGAATATAGTATAAAAGTTCCCCTTATTTCCTTTACCGTATATTACCTACAAATTCTAAAACCATTTGCGTCGTATTGACCGTTGCACATTGTTAAAGCCATGCAAATGATCGATCTCGTGCAATCAATTATCACTACAATCAGTTGTGTATTAGTGTTTTCAAATAACTTAATATACTGTTCTCAAAACTGCATAAAATTGTTTCATTTAACATTTGTTTTTCTGTTTTGTAGGTGTCATTCAAGGCAGCTCATTATTCGACACTCATTTCATCTTATGCCGCGGTTTGGCTGGTCTGTGCATCGCCAGTTGTGTGGTGTCGTTGCTCAGTATCGGCTGTATCAGTCTAAACAGATATTTCTTCATCTGTCACCATGCTTATTACAGCAGGATCTACACCCCATTCAACACCCGATTGATCTGTGTTGTCACATGGTGTGTCGGATTTCTCTTTGATGTCCCCAGCTACAGCGGATGGAGTTCCCACGCGTTCGACCGAAAAACACACAAATGTCTCTGGGACAGGAATTTTGCGTATTCGTACACGATGTTTTTTGTAACCGGTGGAGTGTTGGTGCCTTTGTTTGTGATCACTGCTTGCTACCTCGCCATATTTTACCATATAAGGAAGGCGAAGTCGAAGCTCATGCATCTGTCGAAACAACAAAATCACCGTAGACGCGAGGCCCTGTTCAAATCTTTGAGGCAGGCCAAGCTCATGTTTGTCATATTTGTGGCCTTCACATTCTGCTGGCTGCCTTACATCACAGTACTGGTTCTGGACAAGGATGACCGATTTCCCCTTTGGGTCCATCTTTATTCCTCTCTAGTTGCACATATCCACGCCAGCATCAATTTTCTTATTTACGCAATCGGAAATCGCAATGTACGAGTCGCATATATAGCGTTTATCAAACATATAATATGTGTCATTCCCCGTGCCAAGTGCTGCAAAACACGGACATATGTGAAACCATCAGATAATGCTCTGCACTTAGACGGAGTCAGCCATTTTGAATCGATGACATTTTTCACAGTTCATCCACACCCACACACCACTGTGAGACATCACGGATCTTTGGGATGCTGTTGTGCTTGCTTGGAAAATGACAAGGCTTTAGTCGTTCAAATTCAGTCTCCAAGCAAAGAACATGATCACTCGGATCCATTCCAAATGGAGCTTCCCGAAACATCAATGCTTTATGTTCCCCGACACTCCCCTGATGGATCCGCCAACGGGACGCCTACTTCGCTGACATTATGCCTACCATCTGTGCAGTATCCTTCGCACTTATAACAGAGCAACTCATGAAGGAAGACCATAAACACTTCCTTAGCCGTCGGTGGATCATACTTAACGTGTAGATGTGCCTTGGTTCTAATTACCTCTTATCATACAAGGAAGCATTGTACACATTAACCGATTACTGCCTTGATGACGGTGATTGGCAGAGCTCATCCCTAACATACACCATGATTGGTTGGTTAGCGGTTCTAGCCACAAGGCAAGGCGCGGTGGTAAGATGCGAACATATTGCTCGTTTTGATTACCTTTCGTCACGGATCAGAATATGAATAAAATCAAACTTATTTGGCTTGCGCAGGTCTATTTGTAAATCAGTCGATGTGTGTTAAGATCAGTTCGACATCATATTAATGCACACTGAAGACGTCAGCATCTCTAGACGGCAATAATTGGTGCAATCAGATCGAATTCTAGACCAGACTCTGGTTAAATTAGTGTGCTCCCACGAACTAGTTCACCTGCCAGATGTTTTATGTTATAAAACCAATTGTACCACAGAGCAGCTGGCGGCAGTCACGCAGCGCAGTGCGACAATCGATACACACAGACGTAAACACCTTATATTCTTAAATACTTGGAATCGATATTACGAGAAATAAAAAGCAAAAAGCATGAAACGGAACGGATTTAACACATTATAGATGTATGAACATACGTTTTTGTAGTTACGATTCGGAACATCCATATGGAACTACATGATGAAGAATGTGGATTCGACATGCAGCAATGCAGTTCGCATAACACCTACATGCTCCATTCAACCAAGGCGATTTTGTCACGTAGCTTTTTTTTTCACAGATGTTGGGGTATGGCACAGATGTTGGGGTATTTCTGAGATGAACATACTGAGTTGATACTGAGTTGACTTCTTAGAACTTGGCATCATCTTAAGCTTTCTGTGCTGTTTTTTTACGATCATTCGCTGATTCAACATCAAACCAAGCCGAGCAACCCCTTTCGTGATCCCTACTGAAATTTGACCCACAATCCGAAACGTCAGATATGGATTCTGACTAAAACCACGAATGTTGGCCTAGTTATGATAACCTTGAGCTCAATTCAAAGAAAATAAGCATGTCCATTGACCCCATTTGTTTGCGCGATGTTGAAAGTAGCCTGTAAGCATCGACGTTTGTTATTAATGGAAAGCCAGCCAGCTTGAATCATAGAAGTCATCTGGGTTTCGTTATGATTCAAACAAAGGTATACAAAGGATTCATGCAAAGAAACTGTTATGTTTCCAACACCATAATCAATAAGTGATAAAACTAGCGTTGAAGTATCACAAAAAGTTTAGGTGCATGATGTCCAACACGCTACAAATGAGATCATCGTGTCTTAATAAGAGTGCGGGTAGCGCAAAAAAATTTAATGTAAGTGAAGCTCACGCAAGGCTAGTCCATTTGCTACGCAGTAATGTACGCTGCATTACCTCATGGCAGTATGCAAATTATCTGTTCAATATTATATAGTCTTACACGCCATGTAGAATTGAGTTAGACCCAACTAACATGGTTTATACTTCCCCAATTTGTTGGCCTATTTGGCTGAAATCAATTCGATACACGTGATTAGGTGTCACAACTGACACCACGGGGACAGCATAAGTTAATATAATATACGTAACAGGCATAGTTATTGCTGGTATAACTATAGATATACCACACTGTTTGCATATGGACATGGAATTTACCCGATACAACGACGAGGGCTACAGCTCAGTAACATATTGACACTTAAATGATGTAGACGACTTCTGTGCAATACGATCATTGTTAAACTTTGGGCGAAATACTCTATTCGATTACACCAACTGATGGCGGGTCACAAAGATACATGTGATGTTAATAACAGCTCCCCTCCCCTCATAACTCGAGCGCAAACAAGCATGGAAACCCCAATACTGTGACAGTGTATATAATATATTGATAGATGAGTAGAGATCTAGATAGAGAGAGAGATAGACGCCCAACTGAGAGAGAGATACAGAGATGAGAGAGAGAGAGAGAGAGAGAGATAGAGAGAGATATAGAGAGAGATATAGATAGAGATAGATAGAGATAGATAGAGAGATAGAGATATATAGAGAGAGATAGGCAGATATATTTAGAAATAGAGATATAGATATATAAACTAGAGATAAGAGATATATATATAGAGAGAGATATTAGATAGAGGTAGAGATGAGGAGATATATATATAGAGAGATATATATATCTCTATATATATATATATATCATATATATATAGAGAGAGATATATATTTATAGATAGATATATCTATATATCTTTCTATATATCTATATATATATATATAGATATATATATATATATATATCTATATATATATATATATATATATATATATCTCTATATATATATATATATATCTATCTCTATATATATATCTCTCTATATCTATATATATATATATATATATATATATATGAATAGTTTATTTGTAACTATAGAATCAGGAAATCCTTCCTAATGACGATATTTGTCATAGCAACAGCGGAACAATGTTTCTCTTTATAAATCTTGCTTCAATGAAAAGGTGAATATCCTGGCCGTTCAGCAAACTTTACACTATCAGGACAATCGCATGCTCCGACTGGATTGCATAAAATCTGGAAAAGTAGGTGCCATACGTCATTCAAATTGCATGTATGAACTAGGGTTGAAGTAAATTTTTCAAAAACCAGACATCAGTAAATGTCATCTCCAGCACTGAGAATATTTATGTAAAGAAAACATTTCTAAATATAGTTTAACAAACCTCTGTGAGTTTGCATAACAATGTGCATAAAGGGATTTGATATTTACTGGCGTATTTATCCTCATATAATATTCACAGTTGTGTCCGAATGGTTGTGGTTCAGTAGAAATATAAGAAAGATCTCTATTCTTCAATGGGACCATGTTTTGCCCAGACCATGGAACATCAACCATTCAGTTTTACCACGTCTCAACCTATGCTCAGCGATACAAAGACGAGTAGTGAGTACGCTTTGTAAGTCTCGGGTTTAAAGCTTTTCTACAAATATATTCTCCCGGAGTTACATATATTTGTATTAAGCATTACGCAAAGCAATTAACGTAATTGAAGATTTAAAACGACCCGACAAAGCCATACTCTCACAACACCCCGTTTAGGGCTGTATTCTGGATTTTGTATATTTTAGCAGTATAAAATACAAAGTTACATCAGAGTATTTGGTTGTCTCTAATGCAAAACAGTATTAATATTTTGAGATATGTTCATAAAGATCGACTTATGAGATTCGAGTCTACATTCACCATCAGGAATGCATTTGTTTAGTCTAAATCAACCAAGCGGGGATTAGTGAACATAAGTAACGTAAGATGTAAGCCAAGCAAGGAGAATTTTGAGATAGAAGCGAGTTCTTTTATAAGGAATTATGCGCATGATATTGCGGACTGCATCTTATCTTGAATCAAGAACGATGAAGTGTTATTTAATTTATCGATAGACAGAAACATAAAGGAAAGTAGAACACAGGGTAGCTTAGCAAATACTAGCAGAAGCATTTACTCACAGCACGCATCGCTCAGACCTGAAAGCGTAATTGAATGTATTCCACTCGCTCCGCAACAATTGTATTGCAACATATAACATTCATTCCCACCAAAACATCCGTTCCGGTATGGAATCGACATTTTACTAAATCATAGACGTATAAGCATAAGTGTAAAAGTTGAAAAGGAACTTTCTATGAATCAGATGGCGCATATGAAACTACAAGACGAAGAACATAGATTCAGCATAAAGCATTGCTATTCACTTGACAACAACATGCTCCATTCAAATAAAACGATTTTGTCTTGTAGCCGACGTGTGTCGATGCAGATGCTTAACGCCAAGACTAAATGCCAACATGGCAAGCCCCTCTTCACAAGCCGCCCAAGTGCGTCATATAATCAGATCACACACTTGATGATTACTTAGCATTTGTTCTCTCCCGCGTGAAACTAATTGTCGAACGTGATGCCGTTCACTACTGCATATCTCGTTCTGACCATATATGCATCTTATATATGTGGAACTTTGAAATCTTTCCTCATGATAATAAGATTTGAGTGGGTATAAACAATATCCAGTTTACACATTCAGCCATAGCCCTACGAGCCTGCATATATATGTGCACAATTGTGCCAGCAAACAGGAAAACAACACATACAATGGATTGGCTTCAAATCATGTGTAACCATATTGCTTATGAAGACATCATGATATCGAACAAATATCGTTAGATTGTTGACATGATTGCCGGATTGAAATAAGTATTGATTTGTATAAGCCTTTATTAACACATCCATTGCCAATGAAGAATCATTGACCTGCCGCTTAAATGAGTTGTGTATCTGGTATTGATTGATATGCAACATTTACTAAGTTAGAACAGCTATCAGTTGATGACTAATTTTCACAATATGGTAGCAACCTAGGTACCGTAAGCTGTCAACAATAGAGTAATTCCATCAATGTCCACTTTTGTTTGTCCAACAAGTTGTCAAGTGCACCTGGCAATTTGTAATGACGTTCATTTTATCATAATCATCGTTATCACAATCAAAATCATCTCGGTTATCTTCAGAATTATCTTCATCACCACAATCGTCATTAACATCATTATGATCGTCGTTACTCTTATTGTCAGGTAAATAATACAATTACTTAAATTTATAAAATAAAGCTTCCAGTTCAATTAAACTGCAATAACCGTTAAATGTACACGACCGAGTCATTTTCCATTGATATATGGATGATTTAAGAATTCTACTTGATGGTCATGACCTTGATTAAGAGTCAATGTCATAAACTCTAATGGATATTGCGACCTCTATCGCGAGACAAAAAAAGCTACACAAATTTTAACCAAGCGGAGCAAACTACAAATATCTACCAAATTGTCTTTCAAACGTCTGATACATCGATTAAAGGCATGGATTTCCTCAAATGCACTCGATGTTTTGCGATGTTTCTCTCACATTGATGTCGGTGTACATTTTGATTGATATATATGTTTTGTTAGCTGGCGGCAAGATTGTATCAAATTATATTAGTATCTGTGCATACTATATCACGAAAAGAAGTCGTTATGATTAACATACAGGCCATACAGAATATGATTAACAGTCGAAACAGCACGCCATTCTTTGCTTTAATACACATTGCTGCGAACCAACGGTGCATCATTGGGTGGGTCAATGAGACGCTGTGGTGTATACATTGCAATATAAACGGCCAAAGCAATTTAAGTTAAGTTTCAAAACAGATTGCGCCATTTTATGACAAATGCAAAGCGACGCATTTCCAAACGTCATTGATTGCTCAATAATGGGAATTCTCATATCAGCAGAACAGCTGCGATCGATCAGGTTACCATCCAAAAGTGTTAATGGATACAAAAGGGTCATAGATTGTATTACTTCTGCGCTAAGAAACATGGACTAGTTCTGTGCTGGTTTGTATCACTTTTGAGCGGATATACAGGATATGATTTCATGGACTCGGTGCGTTGGTTTAAGTATTTTTGAAAGGCTAAAACGTCCGCATAACATACATTAACAGTGAATCGTAACTATAAACGGGCCCAAACTAATTTATATATAAGCGTCTGGTCTATTGCAAGTATACAGAAGTAGTAGCATTTGTGAGCTCTTGTTAATGTATGCAAAATGTGGTATATTTAGCCTGTTTATGCGGCAATGGAATAGTACTAAAACACAGTAACTATGTAGAGGGCCAGCTGGCTGGCACACACCAATGTCGTGGGCTTTACCCTGACATAAATTGATATATAGGTAAATTAAAATTAATTGATGACACGTTTTCTTGGATGCTGTCGCATAGCTTATAAATTGGCCGGAAAAGCCGTTAAAGCGATTGCCTTCTACCGCCACTAGCACCGCGGCAAAATCCGTCTTTAGACTAAAGCAGAAGATCTGTTTGCAACCATGAATAGTTCTTGCTTTGTGTCATGTCTTGGAACAACATGCTGTCCGATTCCCACACTCTATCATAACCGAGTTTTTGTATATGAGAGTAGGACAATAAGATAGAAAATACCTACTGATCTGCACGTAGCCACGCTATGGATACCATATGCATTAACGATACGTTAATCATTAGAGACCATACATTAATGACACATATGTTGTTGGTGAACCATATGTTTGACTAGGATTTTATATTGCTATATCCATGTACTTATTATTAGAGGCATTAGAAAAGTCGTCAGGGATGTGAACGAACAACATTAAGTCCTCGAATAAGCAATGGTTCGAAAGACACGTGGAATAAACCCAAGCGGAATTCCTTTTAAGCAATCCGCTTACATAATATATTGCATAAACATCGAATGCACCCTTACCTGACTATTCGTCGTTCTATGCATTGGTTACATATTTCATCATCTACTACTTTGAATAAATGAAAAATCGAATACCCATTCTATCTTTAACCAGATTACAACTACTCGTTTGAGAGCGATGTGACCTTCTATTGTTTTTTGGCGTTCTAGGTTGTATGTAGTGCCGGTATAAAACTGGCAGTGTCACCAATGCGCCTAATGTATTACACCCTCAATTATATATGCATTGGTCTATGAGCAATTTGTCTAAGGCAGTAGAACAATAACTCCTAATCAGGCTCACTTGATCTCATAACAATATTAAATTAAACTTATTTCAGTGACCTTTTCATATTTATATGAACATCTAAGTGTGTTCTGTATCATACCATTCCTGCTTAATTGGCCGTGTCGTGGTCTTTTGTACGAGTGAAGTAATTAAATTGAAAGCCAGCACGAATTCTTGCGCATGGAAATAGAGGATATGAATAGTGAGATATTCTTGGAAGAGGTTAATTATCCAGTTTGTGGGATACGATATACCTATTACATTTCATGGCCGCTGCCTAAATCACTACTGCCAAAGTTTTCCGTCCGCTTGCGTCGTGGCTCTAGATTAACCAGTCAGTAGTGTTGCTGCATTCATTCGCTGCGCTTGACGTGTAATAAGTAAAGCATGATTAATGAAATATAAGGTACGGTTAATATTACTTGTAGGATAGCCTTGATTCGATCTGAAGTAAGAGAACACTCTTGATTGTTCTCATTCATTTATCTGCCTTTCAGACAATGTAGTGTCAAATGAACACATACACTTTAAATATTGTCACGTCAAGAAAAACTAGTGTTGGGTGCCGCACCGTGCCATATGCAACGTAAACTAATTAGGTCGATGAACCGTCATTTGATGCTGAATTTGAATCATCACAGCACTCCCAATGGGCTTTGGTTGTTTACCCGGAGCTTTCAGAAATATAATGTTATTTATCGATGCTCCACTTATGCTATCGCGTATCTAATGTTTCTGGTTGAGCTGCAATGCAGATCCATTGCAAGGCAAATGTCTTTACATGAAGTGGTGTCTGCTATAAGCATTCCCCGAACTTCATCGGTTATCACTGTTCTGAGAGTTTTTCTTTTATTTCTAAGTATAGCAGTGTTGCCAAGATGTCAACTGACTTATTTTTTACCCACAAGTTACATATTCAATAAGTCCATTGTGCGTGCTATCGTCGCGACATCTGAACATGGCACTGAGCTTACATCAGCTATTTCCAAGGAGAGCGATTCGTCAAGGCAAACTAATTCATAGACAGTTGTCGTAATTATACCGAGTTACGCAAGATGCTTCAATGTGTACCAATTTACTTAATGAAGCGCCCATAAACAACATTTAACTCACATTTACATTAGCAACTCTCGGTATATCGGTTATTCCAGAGATAAAGACAAATCAAATTCACTGATAAACAATGCTAAACAAAGTTTTGACATGCATAAGAAGTAGAGGCCTCTTATTATTGAATGATTCATGGAGATCTGGAAGCTACCGATGAAAATTGAAAGACTTATTCAAGGCTGTCAGACATTATATTTTTATAGTGCAAAACAAATGCCGCTTACGTGTGAAGTATTCCTTCGTTAAGAAGAAGAGACAAACCATAGTGGGTGATTACTGCTGGTTAGTTTCGATATTACCCCTCGAGCACCATCGCTCTATCGTGACTGAAAGGATAAGACTAGTTTGGTGTATTTGACCGGGCTGCTGTTCAACCAATTATGTATTGGCATATCTGAGGTCTGGCATTGCCTAACGCATCGGGAAGTCACACGTTGATCTTTATTCCCTGATTCTATACCCAGTACAACGATTATACAATTTTCAAAGCCTAACGGCCCAGATGGGTTATTCCGTCCAACGGGGGGTGGGAGGGAGGTGCTGTTGCGTAAGTTATAAAATCATGACGAACCTTTACTGTGGACATTATATTGTTCCATGGATCTTTTGATATTTTTTTACCTGTATTAGCCATTGACAATTAAAGTTATTCGCCATATGCACTTGACCTAATTCTATGAATATGGTGAACTAAACACTAGCCCTTGCTTTTATTTGCCTGCAGGTACCAGCTATGGCGAAGTTAATCCCAGATAAGGGTGCAACAATACACGGCGGGGTTTGCTGACACATATATCAGCAATGGATTAATCTATAGTGGGGCAGTCTCGTCTAATCCTGGTATTTCGCGACTGTCATATTTCTTCTCTCCATGCTCCGTCAATTTCCCTAATTATTCCCCATGTCTTAATGTTATACATTAATGGATACTTAAGATAGTAGTATGTTGAGCCCCGCGTCTGTAAACTATAATAACACAACGTTTTGTGTCTTTAATATGACCAATGCAAAGAACTGATTGCTTTCTCGACGTCGATGTAAACAGTGCAAGCTCTACTAATTGTTTCTGTGGTAATGGTGTATAATTATACAGCTTCATATATGCCGACGCGTCGTATCTTACACCTTCTTGTTGGTTGCACTTGACAATTGTTTGAAAATACGGAATAGTCCATTCAAAGTTCAAAACTTCAACACTTAATTAGGACGCATTTTGTCGGTATTAAAATCACCATAAAAAGACCAATCAATATATTTGAATGCAGGGGATAGATTATACACAATTCTACCGGGTCGGCTTGCATGATACATCACCTAAACGTGAATCAAGCTAGTTGATCCAACATGAAGATGTATTACATCAATGTGTTAATGTGGTTGAATGTTGCCGACGGAAGGAAAACTTCCAAAGCGTGATGATGTCAGAGTGTATAAGGGATCCTTTGTTACTGTCCTCATGCTGCAGAGAATACTAGAATTAGTATATCTACTAGGCCTGTCATATGACACAGCCAATACCGGTTTTCACAAGCGTGGATCACTACCGAGTAAGTTGACTAGACATGCAGAAGTTATCACAAGCATGGATTACTACCGAGTAAGATAACTAGCCATGCGGAAGTTATCACAAGCGTGGATCACTACCGAGTAAGATAACTAGCCATGCAGAAGTTATCACAAGCGTGGATCACTACCGAGTAAGAAAACTAGCCATGCAGAAGTAATCACAAGCGTGGATCACTACCGAGTAAGACAGCTAGCCATGCAGAAGTTATCCCAAGCGTGGATCACTACCGAGTAAGATAACTAGCCATGCAGAAGTTATCACAAGCGTGGATCACTACCGAGTAAGATAACTAGCCATGCAGAAGTTATCACAAGCGTGGATCACTACCGAGTAAGATAACTAGCCATGCAGAAGTTATCACAAGCGTGGATCACTACCGAGTAAGACAGCTAGCCATGCAGAAGTTATCACAAGCGTGGATCACTGCCGAGTAAGATAACTAGCCATGCAGAAGTTATCACAAGCGTGGATCACTACCGAGTAAGATAAATAGCCATGCAGAAGTTATCACAAGCGTGGATCACTACCGAGTAAGATAACCAGCCATGCAGAAGTTATCCCAAGCGTGGATCACTACCGAGTAAGATAACTAGCCATGCAGAAGTTATCACAAGCGTGGATTACTACCGAGTAAGATAACTAGCCATGCAGAAGTTATCACAAGCGTGGATTACTACCGAGTAAGATAACCAGCCACACAAGCGTGGATCACTACCGAGTAAGATAACTAGACATGCAAAAGTCACAAACGTGGATTACTACCGAGTTAGATAACCAGCCACACAAGCGTGGATCACTACCGAGTAAGATAACTAGACATGCAAAAGTCACAAACGTGGATTACTACCGAATAAGATAAATAGACATGCAGAAGTTATCACAAGCGTGGATCACTACCGAGTAAGATAACGAGCCATCCACAAGCGTGGATCACTTCCGAATTAGATCACCAGGCAATTTACAGTTACAACAAGCGTTGATCACGACCGGGCAAAGTAACTAGCCAACTAACCGTAACAACAAGCGTGGATCACGACTGAGTAAAGTAATCAGCCAATTAGCATATACAACAAGCTTAGATCACGACCGATTAAAGTAACCGGCCAATTAGCAGTTTTAACAAGCGCTGATAGCATCCGACAACCAGCTTCATTTCAAATATTGATGCGCGAAGCACGAAGATATGAAACTCTTTATTAAGTGCGTGCGGGGTCCAAAACACCACAACACTACAGTACATCGTCTTCCGGTATTTACTTCTTGTTTTATTACTCTCTTGTCGTGAAAATATTCTGATTCAATACCTTCTTGAAATAAGACGTTCAAACCTACGTAAAAACGATTTTGCTTTGATAAGTTGCTGCGTTGCAAACTTCATAACTGGGCATCTTTGACCCTAACCAACCTAGCTTCGGGTTCTTATCCTTACCAACTCAAAGAACTTATGAATTGCATAAATTGAATCCCTACCCACATATCAACACAAGTCATGTGGCATGGACTTTTAGCATCAATATATGGGAATGAGATTTATATGAACAACTGCGCTGAAAGGAATATTTTATTCCTTCACCTTTTGTATCGGAGACACCATCATTTTCAAAAGTTGTCGAAAACAAGTTTCAATTCCCACACATTCTGGTTCCTGGAAGCGTTTGTCTTTGTGTACAGTTGAGTAATATAATACAGTTTGATAATTCCGAATGTATCGTTGCTTTTTATCTGAGTAATTTCATATGATGTCATTCAAAATCTCATGCCCAAATCCTTTCTTTTTTAATAGTATTTATTCCAATGTTCATTAATATAACCACGGTTATTGATCAGTTTATTTCAAATAGGTTGACATGTCATCGATGATAGAACGCGAACAATCCCGACATTAGATGACGAGTCGCTAGATAAAGTATTCGTGAAGGTTTTGTATTGACATTGATTTTCGCACCCAAGGGATAGAAGTACAGAAACAAACCCTGGCAGCACCACATCAAATTAATACTAGGCATTTTATATCCTCAGTCGACCTCAGTAAAAATGTGTTCTTGCCCTATACTAAAGCGTTGTGCAGGCTTTCTTGTAAGCTAAGTGCCATCTGCTTTTAGTTATCATTACCCACACAGCACCATCTATATAAGTTATGCTGATTAACTACGGATGCAAAGCAGACAAGTCGCTAATTTGTTGGCAACAGACGATCGTCTTTTTCAAGGAGACCGAAACGACGTGAATATCCTTATTATCACAAAAACGACTAGATTTACCATTAAGCTTCAGTCACGGTTTGAAGATTGCATCATGAAGGTGCCTATTTACGGGATAGATGTGAAGTCATCCGATTCCCCCGATGTCAGTGTGATCGGATGTTTGTTTGTAATAATAAGAGCCTTTTATGATATGCGGTGATGACGATTTATATGCAAGTCACTAACGTCGCCAATAATGGCAGGATTATTTATTCAATGATTGGTCGAATAGAAACTGAATCATGGATTATTTGGATGTATTGCGACAGAGTCTATTCGCTGCAAACCGCGTATTGGTGTTATCTAGGTCAGTATTCATATTAGAATAAAAGGTGTGCTAATCTTTATCTGTGCATAAAAGAATACACTCATCCGCAAACAGTTTCGCATAGGGGTGTACTGGAGAAGATTACATATCATTCACTTTTAATAAGAACGAAGAGGACAAATTACTGAGACCTGGGGAGCACCACCTTTGCTTGTGCACTCGAAGAAGCTTACTTCCATGTAACATAGTGCGACCTTTTATCCAGGTAACTTTAGAACCATTGAAGGGGTAAGCCTCTAATGCAACAGTGATGTATCTTTGCCTAAAGAATTTTAGGACCAATCGTGTCAAATACCTAGGAACGATCGAGTAAGGCATCTACGCCTTGTTTATTATCATTCAATGCATTCAGTATAATTATTGCGTCAGTGGTACAATGTTTGGCCAATAAGCCATCTCGGTTATCATGTAGTGTATTATTAACCTATAAAAATGCATGAAGACGTTTATAAATAAATCATTCATGGACTTAAAAAAATACTTGCAAGATTGATATTGGTCAATAATTGGCAATTGATTGTGAATCTTTTAGATTTTAAAACGACACAATTTGTGCTATCTTAAGTTCCTCGGGGGAAGTTTCTCCTTCAAGTACTTTATTGGAAATTACACACAGCGGAATGAGAATAAAGTGGAATGAAGATGTAATGTGTTTCGAACTAAGAATGTCATTACCTGTAGCGCTGGAGACTTTGATGGAAATAATTATTTGCTGAATTTCTTTTATCAGTTGGAGTGAAGTAAATAGAAGCCGCGACAGGGTTGGAGAGATATGTAGTAAATGCGGCCGTAGGTGGCAGATATTGACGTAAAGCACTGTCATTGTGGTAAATTAATGCATAAGCTATTATTTGAGGATCAGCAAGTGTTATATCGCTTACCACAAATGAACCTGTCATATTGGACATACCATAAAATATATGAGTCAAGGAGTTAAGAGTTTGTTGATTAAATATCAATCCAGCCTATGTTATGTTAATTCAAAGCCTTGGCTATCCGCTTAAGGATAGCGGTGACTAGAAAAAGATCTTTTTTTACTTTAACAACTACCAGAAGATCACGTCAATCGCATTTATTACCAATCATGAAAGCGACTTGGACCGACTGTAAAACAAAAGTCGCTAAGTTAAGCCATGCGATCGGTCACAACCCTAACGTATGGTAAGATATGTACGAAGCGCAACAGGAGTTCCTAGTGATCTACCGAAGCAATTTCCACGTTAAATTATATTTTATTTATGCAGCAAATACCTTGTATGGTTAATTGAATCGAAACAATACAATAGATGAGGGCGGTGTATTTGTGCCAGCAGTGATGTGCAATGATGAATAAACATCCATGGGGAGCCAAGCAGTGATATGTAGTTTACGGTGTAGTGCACATCGAATTCCATGGTAGTACTTCCTCAATCACAAATGTGCTGGCAAGTGAGCCGATGCTTTATCAGCATTTGCGTTTTTCTAAGGAATCTAACATTGAGTAATTGGTATTCCTCAAGACACCCTTATTTAAAGCTTGACCTTCAATTGAACGACAATTCATCTTCTGGCATGACACACTCGCATATATCACACCAATATCCTTAGGGATGTTAGTAAATTGTCGATCAATCCCTAATTAACACATTCGGCCTTGCATTGATTTGGCCACAAACCATTCAATTACTTGACCTTTTTTACATCACAAAAGCGAATTAAATGATGTTTCCCCTAAATGTGCAGCTGTTAAATTTACTAAAATTAAAAAACCATCTGTTAATTTGGAAATCGTTCGGTCAAGAAAAACGAATCCAGTAAGCAATACAGTGTTATGTAAAAGGTTACGTAATTGGTATTAGATTTTTTTAGCGATGAAATAAATAGCATTTTCATACCCAATCTTAAATCCTACTGCTGAACCTTACAGACAAGTCTGGCTAATAAGGTGTGGGGGCATCTTTAATCAATGTGGCTCTCATTCTAGTGCGGCCAGTTGCACGTCTTATGGCACAACTAAACTGCACATAGCAGTGAAGGAGAGCAAATGATCAAATCTCATTGCAGCTAAAATGGTGCTTTTCTCAATAGCATTTAAAACTCCGCCAATACTCATTTCATTGCCGAAATAATAGATTCTTACCCATTTTACACCTCAGCAAGAACTCATTCAGGTATACATTATGTTAAACCAACGTCAGCCTTATGTAACCCATCGAGCGCTCAGCACCTGCTTAGGCTATATGAAGCGTACATCATTCACCAAAGTAAGAAATCAGTAAATAATTGTTCGTCTTCTCCTAAAACTTTCAAAGACGAAAAGACGACCAGCACATCGGGCTTATCTGTAGGAACATCCTAACATGGTTAGATTAGATGACCGATATTAATGGTTAATAGTTGGCGTAAACCTAAACGTCCTCTTTCACTGCTTAACAGCGTTTACCGGAACTTATACCTTACATAGACGAAAGGAAGACCAGCATATCGGACTAATATGTAGGTAGATCCTTACATGGTTAGATTAGATAACCGATAATGATGGTTAACATCTCTACCGTGGGGTGGCGTAAACCTAAATCCTCTTGCACTGCTTAACAGGGTTCTCCTGAACTTCACAGTCTTAGCGTCACCTGACGGAATGTCCGGACTACATTTTCATAGACGATTTGCGTTTTGTGTTTGTACGCAAAATGTGTATGGTTGTTATAGATCCGAAATTCAGGTATACTTAAATATATATATACATATCTGTAAATAATGACAGGTTATCAGCCTTTTAATTGGCTATTGACTGCCACACAGAGCAACGTAGATGTAAACCTTTCTTTGGGCGGACAATACCAAGTCAATGAGGTTTACTGTTGCTGTAAAAGAAGAGATGTAGATGACAGCGAAGTGCCCGTAGTCTCCACCTCGACATTATCTTGTTTCATCACCTCAATTATCAATCGCAACGTGATAATAATGTAACAATATCTGTTGGGCATAATTATAGCAGTCATTGCATTGATAACGTTACATATAGGTAATCACTTCACGTTCAGACGTCACCACTGTTTTGTGTGTGAGCCACTTCAAAAGGCGCTTCATTTCAGCTTGTTTGGAAGAACAATACACAATAACCACTCTCGCTAGTGTTCTTTATGATGCGCCTTAGAATTTTGTTTAATGAAAGATTAAAAGAAATAACTTGATCTAACAATAAACATCGCCGTAATATATTAAAATAAAACCCTTGTAGACGGTCAAAAATGATGAGTTCGAATTTGAGGCAAGGCAGTCGCAAGCACGACAGGTGTTTTTTTGTTCTTGAGATTTCTATCGTGTCATGAAGTTTGATATGAAGTGGTACAATGTAGTAGGAATGGGTGTTAGCAACTAAGACACGTACATATATGCGTGTAGCTGGTCAATATTGAAGCAATGCTATTACTCAATATCACAAGCTAGTCGCTCTCTGATCCCTGGATTTTGCGGTCTGTAAGTAAACATGGACAATAAATATTCTAAGCGGTGTTAACCATATATCACAGATACGTATATTTTCTTGTATGGGGTCAGTAAACACATTAATGATGACGTGTTTACCTTCCTTAAGGGAAACCTTTACCTGTACATTGTAAGTGTACGTGGTTCTATAGTACACCACATAAGAATATTCATTTTGGGGCCGTCCATTTGCGAAGAATGTAAGATCGTCGTAATAGCTCAGATATCAAGGCCTCTGTACATTATGATGACCAAGGCATCTCACAGGGGCAATGAGGTATTATCTTCAAAATAAAAACACACTTAGAGTTGACCTGTCATATGACGTGCAGAATGCTGGATTATTTGCACTTAATTCATTGATCTAAGAATAACTGATATTTAAATTGGCGTCAGCAGTCTTTCGCTCATAACCCTTTTTCTGAATAACACTTAGAGTTTTAGGCTGTTGTTCTGGATCCAGCGGGTGATGAATAAGCGATACATCCACCCATGATACTTGTTGCTTGGGCAAGATCAAAGGAAATGACTCCTACCTCTATCTAACCCGACCGTCATTCAAGTGAGATGTTCATAAAGGCAGACAACATTAACGTAGGCCTAATATTAACTTCATTTTCGTCAAAGTCAGAGGGAACATTGTTAAACGCAGTGGAGCATCAAGGGATATATCAGTCGCGTTGATAAACTTATAACTGAGTTCGACTCGAGCATACAAATGCTTTACCTTTATCAATGTTATGTACGAAATTATGTGAGCTTAGAACTGTTTTCAGGCTTCAGAAAATAAATGTGAACAAAGATAAGACGTTATGATGATAGATCGCCCAGGTGATACAGGTGAAAAAGTAAAACCTACATAAACCTTCAGTAACTGCTGAAACAGCCTTGGTATATGTATGCGTTTGTAAATTATTAACAACTACACCTGCGTATGATATTAAAATAGAAAGGAACAAAGCCCACACAGCACGTCCCACTGTAAGAAGGATTAAAATTCATGACTGGTTTTGCTCGGAGCAGGAACATTATTATTATCCAACGAACAATATACTGTGTGGTATGCAACGCTCAGCACAATGTAAGCACAAAAAACGAGGAAAAGCATTCCAACAGAATAATCGAACTGTGTATGTTGAATGTGTTATGCTAGGTATTGATCAGCTTGAAATTTATAAGCATTCTATTCGCCAATACGTGGCGTCGGGAGTGGTGTTTTCGAAAAGCAGATATGTGTTAATTGAGTTAACCGGAAGAATTGGCCCACTGAGAGAACCAACTGCTTAAACTGGTCCGTGATTCAATTGAATCCGTGCCACAAAAATGATTTGCATGGTTTACACAGCCTATTAAGCCACCAAAGCAGTTTCAACGAATTCGCAATATGAAGCACCTGGTAATTTGGTCACTATCTGAATTCAACATTAAATCCGTCACAATGCTGTGGCTGCTCAAAAAAACATTACCACAAATCACAAATGCAGTACGGACCGTTAGGAATTTGGTCAATGTGCTTCAGGCATTTAAAAAAAACCGAGCAGAACCACATTAAATTATTCAATTGACCCATGAATCATTACATTAAATGCAAGATTTTGCCGCTGTTGTTTATCTTACAAGATGGCTACTCTATCGCATTTATTACAAATGGGAAAAGCGACTTAGACCGGCTGTAAAAAGTGACGAGTAAATCAGACGGCGTTCATTTTAGCGGCGGGATTGGTCGCAAACATCGCCCGTGTTAAGATCCATTCAAGGCGCGGTAAGGGACATTAGTTTCTAGTGATGTACGCCGTTAAATCTATAATTATCCATCCAGGTATACCATTTACTCGCCAAAAATACTTTGAAATATTGAATGACTGCTCTAAATACTTAACACCAGGGCGATGTATTTGTTCCTGTGGTTCATTGATGACCACGCATCCGCGGGGAGCCAATCATAGATGGGTCATTCACAATGTAGTGCTTGCTGAATTCCATGGGATTACTTCCTCAATTACATATTTACTGGCAAGTGAGCCGATGCTTTATCAAAGGAATCTAACAAACAGTAATTGGAATATACAATTAATCTTCTGTCATGACACACTCGTATATCACACCAATATCCCGTGGGAAGTAGGTAAATTGTCGATCGATCCCAAATGAACACACTCTGCCTGATTCAATACTTTGACCTTTTTTCTATCATCACAAGTGAATAAAAAGAGCTCTTGCCTCAATGTGTAGCTGTTAAATAAACAGGGACGACCTGTTGTGTTGAAATGCAATTCTAGCAGTAGTTTGCAAAATGGCATGGCCGTGCCGCAAATAAGCCGCCGAACAATCTGTTACTGAACAGGGAGCGGAAATAATATGTTAATTTGGAAATCGTACGATATGAAAAAACCCAATCCAGTTAGCTATACACTGTTACAATGAAGATTGCGTTATTCGACATATATTGTGCAGTACGAGTGAGTGGGACGTGCCATCATAGACGCCTTGTTTGTATTAAATCAAAATGTGTGTAAGTTGCAAAAGCAGAGCTGCTGATTTATATACGATGTGACCGTTGTCTACGGATTGATGACTGTAGCATGCAGGTAACAATAAGTAAGACGGCCGGTTCAAATTTTCTTTGATCTTGAAATTACTACAAAACTGATATGACTCATCCCCCTCAATACACGAAAGCATGTTTCGTCAATGCTAAATGTGGTTCTTCTAGTCTGTTCCATGCATTACCGGTTGTTATTTGGACCAGGCCACCATCGGCATTGTAAATATAGAATGGAATTGTTCTTTATCTTTACCCTTCAGTATTGTCAGGAGGATAGGTCAGAGTAATGTGAAGGGAATGGTTGTTTGAAAATGGACAGAGCAATTATATTAGAGAAGTGAAATATATTTCAAATGAATATGCTATCCTTAATCCTACTACTGAACCTTTCTGACAAGTCTTGCAACTAAGGTGTGAGGGCCACTCTAACAAATGAAACTGTCATCCAATGGCGATCAGTGGCACACCGTTTGTCACATTTAAAGAGCATATAGAAATGAAGGAAGCTGATGCATGATCCGCTCTCAACACAGCTAAAATGGCGCTTTTCTCAAGAGCATGATATTTTTCACCATTTAAATCTCACTCAGAACACTTTCATGCTTTTCATGGCATTTTTGTTCTCGATATAATAGACTCTTCAATATTTACATCTCAGCAGACACCCATTTAGATGTTCATTTCGTTAAACCAACATCTACTCATGTAACCCCTCAAACCCTAGTATCTGTTTAAGCGTGCACTATTCTGCGGCATATCTAGAGAACCTTATATCCCCTCATGGCTGAATTTACCTCACGCTCATTTAATAAATACTTCAAATCCAGGTTTCGCGGGAATATATGGTATGACGAGATAGTCAAGTTGGAGAATATCGAACGCACATCACCTAGTTAGGTAATTCAGGTAATTCTTCTTCACAATCGCTATTATATATTACAGTAATATAGAGAATGAAGATCAATTGCTTCGTTATCTCTATTTAGCGATTAATATTTGCCATAAAGGGATTCTTATCCTATATGTGTCATTAGCCAAAGCAAGAAATATTGTCAGTCTTGTTTAGTGGGAGGTGATTGCAGTAAAGAATTCTACGTTATAATGCAATGTGGTGTGCAGCAGTGCAGTGCAGCGTGAGATGGTGGGAGGCCGCGCCTGGTAGAACAGCTTATTCACCTGTATCACCTATGCGGTCTATCATCATAGCGTCATATCTTTGTTCACATTTTTTTTTCTGAAGCCTGATGGTAGAGTAGCTAATATAATTTCGTACATAACATTGATAGAGTTGAAGCTTGTTAATGCTCGAGTCGAACTCAGTAATAAGTTTATCAACGCGTCTGATATACCCCTGAATGTTCCACTGCGTTTAACGATGCTCCCTCTGTGCGTTTGTAGTTGCCATTTCTATTGTGGAATTCCGGCTACAAACAAGATATATCTCAGGCTTAGCGAGAAAATCACATGCTTCTGTCTCTTCAAATATACTCGGGACACGACGAAAAGTGACGAAATGTTGCCGATGGTATTTCTTTTATACCAGTATTATCTCGAAACTATCGAATTAATGCACGAATTATTCATAGTGCTGATGCAACATATATAAGTAATACAGACACATCCTAGAAGATTAGCTCAAATATATTTGCATGACTTTTTGGAAGGTGCTTTGACGTACTTTATGGCCGTTTCCTACTTTGATTTCCTGACATCGGTCACCTAAATGCAAAAAAAGTAGTTGGAATAAAAATCCTCATTTCTTTGGTCGGATAAATTGGGAAGAAAAACCAAGGCTGCAGCAGTTGCATTAGTCAATGGATATATAGGCTAATGACACGCACGGAGCAGTGAAATGAACAATTATCGCTGTTGATGCATTCCGCATATTATTCAAATATCTGCACATCGCAACTGAAATACAGTATTGCTTTAATGAGAGACCTCGAGTTTTGATCCGCTACGCGGCGCCACGGAGCAATGCGGTCCTTCGACCGCTTCCAGTATTCTAATACACACAGTTCACCATAGAAGGTTGCGCAACATCGTTATTTTTGATTGAAACCTTTCGAGTTATATGGTTGGTAACATTGGAGCAAATCATTACTGATGGATAAGTACGGCCGTCTGACCTTACATCAATTGAAAATAGAGCTGAAGAAGCGAAATACGATTCTTAGCGGGCAAAGAATTGAGCTCCCGGTTTGGCAGGATATGCAACGCAACTATCAAAACAGACTTGGTCCTTATGGCGAAGTCGCTGACCTGCGTCAACCAGATTCGGGTCAAAGCAATTGACCACGGTATCCGTAATGAGCCTGTGGCTCTGAGGAATATGCAGAGTTGACTGGGACCGAAGTCAAGCCATGTGGGATTGTAGTGTGTCCCAAACACAGCCCTACCGCGCATGCTCACCAGATGGGGTTGTGTCTGATGACATGATTGTTGAGGTCAAGTCAACTTTGAGGTCAAGTCAACTTTGTCATCTTGTGGTGTTTACGTCTCAGAGTATGGAGATTGTTCCAGTTACCCGTGACGATGAGTTTATAACAACTATGATTTCAAAGTTAGATGTGTTTTTCAGGGACTATTTCAAAGATGCTATACTTGATTCAATGTTTTTTTCACAATTTCTCTTACTGAGTAGTCTTGTGCACTGATTTCTTTTTTCTTTAAGGAATCATTTACCTGCATATTGCATGTGGTGGAATGTATAATAAACTCTTGAAACTTTAAAAGTACAAAGTGTTTTAATTGAACTATAAACAATTAACCCATTGGGGGTTCCACAGTCACCTATTCAATGAAAGGGAAAAACATGAAAAGGGTGAAAAAACTATTTTTTCTTCAACAGTATTCACGTGAAGGGTTATTATAGATTACATTATAAGGCACATGGTATAAAAAGACTACTACACATCACCTTTCATTGAGATTCATATAATATCACACCCTGAGTGGGATGGACTTAAAACATACACAGTCACACTTCACAAAAACTAAACTTCACCTTAGGCAGTTGTGGGGACGATGCACTGCCGAAAGTTTCATAACATATAACAAACAAAGATTATGTCAGAGGAAATTTGGACCTCACAGTGGATCATAGGTTCCACCAAAATTTTGAAGGTTTTTTCCAATCATTTTATCCGCTCAATGTGCACACTCTTGCTGGAGATCTTCCGGTTTCTCTGCACCACTTTCCCTGTCAGCTGATTCTTCTTACTGAAAAAGGTTGGTATATTTACGGTGACATCATAGGGAGCAAATAAGTCCTGCATGACAAAGCTATTACCGAGTCACCCTGGTCACACATTTCTGGTAGTTTTCTCCTTTTCATCACCTGCCTGTCACTGGTCGCGCCGCCATAAGAGGGGGACACATGGACACTACTATAGGCCTCCTGGTGTAGCACCCACCACCATCTTCATTGTGTTACGGTTCTTGTACGTAGAAAAAGTGGCCTAGAAAACGATATACCTTGGTCTCTTTGATCTCGACTTGGCCAGTTGTCCGACGCCGGTCGGCTTGTTTCACAGGGTTTCGGAGATGCTCGTCCGCTACGCACAGCACATTGACAGTGACAGCTTTACCCAAAATTTCGTCACCATCAAATATCTCATGACCGCGTGACGTAGAGCGAGAAATTTTATTCGTCGAAATGAAGCAAAATGGAAATGAATCTCTTGTATTTACGTGTAACCGCGAAGTAAGTGCATAACCTGATAACTTCCGGTCGAGGTTGGGACCGCATTGCTCTGTGCCACCACCTCTCGGAGAGAACCGCAACGCGGTCTCCCATTCCGTTTAAGCCTGACAGTTTGATCAACCAATTTGCTAAAAAAACTCTCTGTTTATGTGAATTGCTATACTTTGTCTTTTATATCCCGAATTGATGCTTACTTATTCCTCACCATCAGTTACATGGGAATAGCGTTGAAATGTACAAGACATGGTTTAGTGACCTTGAGCAGAGCGAGGTAGTGGGGGGATGTTTGCCGTACAGACAAGTCTTTCTTGCAGGGGTGGGGTGGGGGGAGGATTACATTCCTTCCGCGGTAACTAACATGCATAAGCTTCGAAAGTCATTACCATAATAATAAGCAAGGATTAATGGCGGATTCAAGCTGAATGTTATCACATATTATCAAGATGCCCATTGATATGGAATCTTCACAAACTGACTTGACTTTAGCAACCTGATGTTTTTTATGGAGGATCTTTGCCTGTCTGCACAATACTGGATCATATTGAGCACAGACAGCTATGTTCCATCAGCAATTTACATGATAAATGTATGGGATATCCTTTTCCATCCGTTCCGATTTGGTTTAGTGTATCAAAAGCGATAGGAAATGAAGAAGATCAAACTTGCAAACCACCGCGTCTATACATGTTCGTCTTAATTTGTTTATGTCTCGGCTTGACAAAGCTAAATCGTAAGTTTTCAATCCAATTGACATATGATTGCGAAAAGTAAAATGGAACTCCAATATTGATTTTATTTGACGTTTTAGCCAGGTTCATCAAATAAGATACTGCAACGGCATCACCACGTCGATCCCAGCACACAATATATGTACTTTATACGTTGTGATGAAGTAGTTGTTTGGTAGTGATTGCGTAGTGTTTCTACGTAATGATTACGTAAAAGAATGGTCTACCAGAAACGTTTGACCTACGTAATATAAAAACGTAGTAAAGTTATCATTCCATGACCTATTTGGGTACCTGTATGTTACCTTCTCACTACATTATTATTGACGGCAAACATGCCATTTAAAACCGAATAAGATGAGCAAAATATTTTTTATTGATCATATAACAGGATTATGTAGATGGGTATCTTCAAAGGGGTGGGTTCTTTTCATCGTTGGTGTAGAAGTCAGGCCTGTCAACACATAGGATACAAGATTATGCGAGGAGTGGATACCTTTTACGGATATATTAGTAAGGTAGCATGATGCGAACAATTTACAAGGGGTATGATATGTCCTCCAGGTCTTGATAATCTCAACTATTCAACTGTATAACAGCCAATTCCAAGGAAAAGGAACATATATAAAGTTTTGATGATGGATTAACATATCGTGCATGTGAGTCATTATATTTTTTCAATACATACCTTAGGATGACGGGAATATAAAGCGATGACTTCAGATACATACTTTGCAAATATTCATTTTCAAATTTGGCACAGAAACACAACAAAGATTCTGTTCTCCCTATATTATATGAAAAGAAAAAAAACGTAGTGAAGATATACGTTATCCTAGCTTTGTAATTAAATGTTATGCCAATTTGTTTATTGTAAGTCAATTCCCATCTTTACTTTAAATGTGAACTAGATGTGTGGATATACAAAACCACTCTGCAGCAAGCAACAACCTGATGGTCATTACCTTAATTTTGATCGCGCAGGCAACGCTATGACCGAATACATGATATAGATAACGTCTGTGATACGTATCCTGAGTTACGTAGCAGAATGATACATATATAAGACGTATTGTCGTTATGTATTTATTACGTAGAGGCCCTTACGTAAATGCTGCGTAATTTGTACGTTTTAACTACGTAATTACCTGACATTACCGAGCCATTACCTACGAACTACTTCGCTAAAAGTAGTTTGTATGTAGTGTGTTTGCTGGGATTTCATCTGTGTTAACATTCAACGCAGGTCATTCTAATACACACAAAGGACGACCGCCGAGGAAGTAGCGATCAGGTAACATTGGAAGTTAATATGATTCAGCTAATTCATCAATACTCATCGGCAGTTGAAGTATTTGGCTCAATAGAATGCCGAAATAACACGTATGTCCTTGACAATCTTAACGGTTACGACGATGTAAAAAAATGATAGCAGGGTCATAAAATCGCCTGGGGCTAAGACCAATATCAACGAATATACGAATCCGTCTTATCCTTACCGGGAATTAACAGCTTTTTTGTTCATCATTGTAGGTTTGCCATAGAAGAATAAAGATTCATGATTATGACTGTTATTCTGCATCCTACATAGAAGTGCAACGAGTAGTTCTTTTGCACATCACACTAAGATAATAATCTGAAATTGAAAGTACAACGGACTAGTTGAATTGGCATAGATAAAGTTCGCTTCAAAATGTGAATGGTTGTCAACAGTGTTTGGTGTATCCATATAATATAAGCAGTTCCGATGATTTACAACATCTCATGCCAAACACGATAAGTTTGCGAGCTTTATGCCTCGCTCCTTGTAGGCCGCGCGAAATGGCAAGATAATTCAGACAGATCAACCATGAAAATATACTTGGTTAATCAGTGTTAATCATGAAAGTGTTAATTTATCCGAAATTGTTAAAATGTTTAGATATGACAGTTTGTATTCATTGAAATAAGGGCACCAGATCAATTTCTATCAACAAAAGGTAGAACCTAACCTCATATCAGTACTTATTAGTACGGATTACCATGAAGACTTTGCATAATGACGTACATCATGGCATTTTGAAAAATGGCAGGAAATTGATTGAGGACAACATCAAATAGAAATTAGTGTATCTGACAGGCAGTAGTCATCATAGAATTCTTTGTAATAGGCGTAGAAACAAAATCAGAAACAATTCAACATGGGGTGATCGAATTAATCAAAGATGGGCATGACAATTTATGTAGTGTGTACATAATTTATCAATAATAACACGATTATATCCTACAGAATATCTGAGTTATGGCAAGGATTCAGTTTTTCGGGCTTTCGTACAACCTTTCTGTTCTCATTAAGCTCTAACACATGTCTCAATGCTTAAGAGAATGTCACGCGAGTAATCTGTTGAGCACATATTGCATTACAATACAATCGGCTTTACAAACGTAATTGCCAGATAATCAAGACTGCTCGAATTCATCAAAGTTTGGTGTGAAAAAATCTATGTAGTTTGTAATTGATTTATAAATGATATCACGTATATGTCCTACAGAGTTATGGCAAGGATTCAGTTATTGGGCTTTCGTATAAACTTGCTGTTCTCAATAAGCTCTAACACATGTCTTGATGCTTATGAGGATGTCATGCGAGTAATTTATTGAGCATATATATATATATTGCATCACTATACAATCGGCTTTTCAAACCTAATTGCAAGATTATCCAGACTGACAAGTTCCTTAACACTATTTACCCATAACCTACCCAAAATAGGGATCCGACATCAACATGTGACCATGAAGTTATTTATTTGGTGCTGTGACAAGCAATACAGTTAAATGTTAAACACATTTTGTCTGTATATTTTACGAATTTCTCAATTCCAAATTTCGTCTTTTTTTCCCACCATTGGCAGATATTTACGTAAATTGGCTTCAAATGAAAATATGCATCATAGAATATGTTGCAACCGTGGCCTTGAATGAAAAGATGAACATAGCCTCAATATATTTGGACATGCTGTAAGTAAAATACTAAATTAATTTAGAAAAATTGCCTTCGAACTTAGTTTCCACCCGAAGTAGGTAGGATTACAATATGGATGATTATGACTTTACAGCTTAGTGCTCAATATTTGAAATAAAGCAATATTACTAGTCATTATTTGGCAAATTCTATCAGGTCAGTGTTCAACTGAATAAAAAGGCATGTACATTCAGTAAGGCAGATTTGGCGGATGAGGTTAAGGATGGTAATATAATGCCGTCCAGAAATGACTCAATCGTCTTCGTCGGAAAAAATATGAGTGTCTTATGCATGTTGACGTAATCAGGACACTGATATTGGCACAGCATTTATAACACATGAACAGAATATCTTATATGTGTGTAGTTAATGTCGCTCTTTCCTTCTCGGAGCATTTTTTTGTTTCCATTACTGACATTGCATAAAGAGTGACGTACTCCAAGCGAACAAGGTAATCATCTACCAAACTTCTCGCACCTTGAAGCTATTTAGTAGAAAATGTGTGTTATCATTTTATTATTTGATCGACATGAATGAAATATTAAGTTCATTTTTGTGGGTCAGTTGTTGAAGATTTTAAGAGATTAGTTATTAACCAAAGTTTGCTACGTAGTTTTGTTCTGTGTTATAAGTAGTAATCCAAAGCACGATCAGCAAAATGATATTGCATCAAAAAGGGTACCCGTTGAAATGACGTTATGCGCGGAAACACGAGCGAAGTTATCAATCTTTTACCTTGTAACCTATCACTTACGTATACAATGAGACATATCCGATGAAAATGAAGATATACTATAACTCAGAGTAGCCCTAATTATCCACCAAACTGTGTCGTCAGTCCTTAGTTCATCTGAATGATTCTGATGCTCACCGCGCATACATGATTACCTGCAAAGAGGCATAGTGATTCGATATGGACCAGCTGGTGTACTTAAGACTGGCCGTCGACGAATTTTCTCGCGTTGAACAGGGATCACATTACAAAGTTAAAAAAAAATCGCTACTGAGTTAGATATCCAATTTTAGTTCAAACTTCATTTACTCTTAACTGATAAAAAAGTATTTGCTTAGCATTCACTTAATTATTACATATACCAATACGAATGTGTCACCTTAACATTGACACCGTGTTTGTCACTGTCATCGTGATCGTTCATTGAAGATAATTATCTACATATCTCTGCATTTAGCGTCTGGGACCGATGTTTATGTGGATTTTCATCTGACCATTCCACAGCAGATATAAGGTCTTCTGTTCCTTCGAATATTGAAACAAAAGAGGCAACGATGTAATTCATGTCAAAAGTTTTAGGTTAATCCGGTAAACATAATGAAGGCTATTAGTAACCTTCACTGGCTTTTACAGAACAAAAAAAAGACGCAGGTGAAATATTTAAACCAATGATTTCCGCTTAATATTTCAGCAATATCCTCGGACTATTGTATGCATCTTCATTGGGTACTGCTAAGGGTAATGGTAAATATGGCGTAGCGTAACCTTCGCAATGAAGGACGATGAATAAAATTTGTTTCCTCCATTTTAACTTGTCATGAAGGCTGGTTACTAGCTGTAGACAATCGTTTAGTTCAGAAGGTAATTGCTTTGTTAACAATACATCGTCATATAACGCTCGGTTGTGAGAATATGGTAGGTTTTGACTTAGGTTTATGCATTGACTCGAGGATAGGGCACCGGGGACTTTGTTGGGGGCAATACTTTTCTAAAAAACAGACAGAGCAATGATATTATAGCACCTGAATATTCTAAATCCAATAGCACGCAGGTCGAGCTAATAAGGTGTGGGTGTCAGTACCAATATCATTGGCTGTCACCCCATGGCAGCTCAGCCACAGTTCACAAACAGAAGCCACAGCTGAATTGGAGACGTCTAAAAGTGAGAAAACTGGAGTGAAGTATAACATAAGGTGAAATGATCTACTTCCAACGCAGACTTTTCATGGCAATTAACTCTCGAACAAATTGATTCGTTTCCAATAACACCTCAGCACGAACTCAATCGGATGGTCAATTATGTTGAACCAACGCCGGCTCTTGTAACCCATCAAACGCTAAAAGTATATGATTGAGCGTTATCAAACAATTATTATTCAACTGCACATCCTGGGAAACCCTCATGGCTGAAATTAGCACACAGGCAGTTAAGAACTTCTTAAAGTCAGGGGACTGATATGGCTTGTTGAGATAATTACGTTGGAGATAATCGGCTGCTCACCTCGTTTTTATTCCTCTATAGAATCGCCATCATATATTGCAGTATCACAGGTGATGAACACCTGCCGTTTGATAAACGAGTTGTTGGGATTCCGCTTTTACAAAGTTTTTACAAGCCTTCAATCAAGATTATGGACAAACTTGCTGACAAACCTGTTGTTCCTATCGGGTTGCGTCCTGTTCCACTGCTAATTGGGGGCTCCGCTGAACGGCCCAGATTTTAACAGGGGCTTCCGATTGGCTTTCTTACCATTAACTGAGTAATGACGTAAAATGAAGCTACCGTTCTTATTATGTTCCTAGATTGCATATCATCAACTTGGTGAGATGCTTATGAGTGCAGCAGAGAATAAATTGAAAGTTTGTCTTTTAGTCTTTATTTCTTGGGAGATCCTGCAATATCCTTGGTATAGAATTCAAAAATATCGTTAACATGCAATTGGTCTTGCCAGATATCATTCTTTTACAGTGTCATATAAATGTGTCATCTGTCATTTACCCTTCGTTGTCGGATATGCCGTGTAGAAATGTGTGACTCGACAAGGCAGAAGAGATGTCTCTTTTAGATAGCAAACTGTTTAAACTGATCGGTGATTTAATTTGTGGCCCTGGCAATGACAAATGTTATATGGCTTCTAAAACGTATTTAACCACAAACCCAGCTTCACCCAAAATACCATTTCAAGTACCTTGTTATCCTGTCATCTGAAGTAATTGCCGCGAAGTGACATACTTCCTCGCGTAATTCACAGTTGCATCAGTTTTTTTATTGTCATTCATGAGCAGCAGATCAGACATTTTCTGGCTTTGCACACTGTCCTCGTTAAATTATATCAGTTCTACGCAACAAATACCGTGATATTTTTACATGACTTGTTTTAGTACTATCGATGACGGTGCTTTATTGGTGCTTGTCCTTCCTAATGTGCAATTATTTGTATGGATGACTGCACATCCGCAGGAAGCCACGTAAAGTGGCAATGTTGACGACGTAGCACTCCCTGAATTCAATGGAACTATGTCCGCAATCAAATATTAACTTGCAGGTGAGCCGATGCTTTATCAGCATATTCCTGGGAATGAAATAATGAATAATTTGTATTGCTCACCACACAACTATTAAGAGCTAGATCTTCAAAAAAACGACAGTTGATCTTTCGACATGACACGCGCGCAGGACAACGGGCCGTGATATGTTGCCAATCAATCATACATGACTAACTCTATCGATTTGACCACTGACGTTAATTCACCTATGTTTTTATCGATATAAGCTATTGAAAGGAGCTCTTCCCAGAGTGAGGAAGTTATATCGGAAAGAATTCGTCTGAGATACTAATTAATAAAATTCGGTTATTCGCAACAAATAATTCAGTCAGCGCGTTTCGCCGATTTTATGGGAATTACCATAATACATTGCTTCACTGCAGGTTGATTTGATTCGCCGAACGTCAGCCTTTAGTTTCATCGTGCTTCATTTGTCATGGTATGCAAATGCCCCGGTGGATGTCTGGTCATGCTGTTGAATCACTACGACTGGCATGACAATTAAACACTTAACCAGCGATATAGGGAGCGCATAGGATGGTCAACGGAGAGATATATCGCTGGTATGCAATTCTAGTTTCGAAGCAGATTCAACGGCTTTTGGAGGTTTATGTTGGCAAATGATAGCCTTGCTTGACACTTGCAGCTGTACAATGTCATTTTTAGGGCTTCACAATCCAATTGCAATGATAACGTAATATATTATCATGGATTTATCATTCACTCAAAAAAAAACATACTCTAGTAGAACCCTTTCAGATGAATTCTTATATATGGTGCTTTCGTGGCTTAGTTTTAGATAGATGGCTGTAACATGTAGGTCACCAATACGCATATCATGATGAGTGTTTAAAAGTTATTCTGTCGACTTTACACTCTCATTTCATTTTCTCAATATGGCGAATCCAACATGTAAGATATGCGCAGGGAAAACCCACCACTTTGTTTATCTTGTGCGAACGTGGTTCTGCTATTCTGCTCGTTTTATTGGTTGTTAATTAGATTAGGATACCATCTACATCTTGAATATAGAATGAAATTATTCTTAATTGTCCGCCTTTAGTATTGACATCAACATAGGGCCCCGGTGATGACATATATTGCCCTTGAAAAGGCAATCATACTTATTCCTGCCACGTAATTTAACATGTAAGTCTGGCACTTGTAATACTTGTAGCTTTCAACCATTCGCAGAGACAGAAGCCACGACTGAATTTGTTGACACAGCTTTCACTGACGTGGTATTTAGCATTTAATAAACTGTGCAAGCCTTTGCTCTAAGACAAAAAGCCGTCTTGTTATTGACATTCTCAATGCGTGCAAAACCATCATCCTAATCCTCATCAGTTTGTATTCGTCTCATTCACTATACTTTCTGTATTACATGGCGATTCGACGACCCACAATTTAGCATCACTTTACATGTCAATCTATGTTTTACATCGACATATTGTCATGTATCTGATATTGATGCTACGTTTACATATGGTATAATATTTGTGTTGACCTGCATATGATCAATATATTGCAGTGATTGAACCCTAATATTAACATTAAATTGTACCATTAATCTGATGTTTTGATGTTGCCACGCGCTGTAACATGATGTATGCAAGCAGATAAGTACCATTGCACAACTCAATTAATGCAGACATAGAACCACCCTGTGGCTGGTTGTTGTTGGTGGGGGAAGGGTTAAGGTTGGTACATTATAATCGTGATTCGATTCATCTTCGCCATTAGCTCTGTGTTGACATGACCGGCACTTTGCATTTGCAGGCACTTTGCATTACTGAGTTGCGGCCAATAATGTATTAATGCGGCCAATAATGAATTTATATAAAATTGATGTTACATTCGTAAATAGTTTATAAATATTCAAAAATTAAGATACGGAAGTTCTAAGATAAAGACATTACACTGTACTTATTATATGTGGGTAAACTTATTAAGATATTGGAGAGCAGAACAGGGATGGTAAATCAATTCATGCTTAGAATCAAATCAAATAC
>CM067346.1:36287724-36383445 GCA_034190875.2 Urechis unicinctus
GGAAATGAGGATTACATCTCTGGCTAAGTCAGTGATTTGTGGGGACTGGTAATAGGGATTCAAAGCGGGAGATGTGAACAAATATCAGGCACTATGATGAAAGACCGCCCAGGTCATATTGGTGAATAAGTAGCTCGATGAGGTGTGGCCTCCTACCATCCCATACTGCACTACTGCACACCATATTGCATTACACAACAGCATTCTCTACTGCAATCATCTCCCAATTCAATGGAGCACTGTGGTGCACTGATGCCAACGTGCGCTTATCAAATCAACTCACTACTATAAGATAATTGATCAGCGTATCAGGAGTATAAGTAATACCCGTTACCACCTGTAAACAAAGAGAACATATGACAGCAAATATCCAGCTAAAAGGACGATGATATTTTAAGTTTAAAGATATATATTCACCTGATTTTCTTTATTGTATGTTCAACCATACACGTTCTACGTAAATGAAAATTGTGGAAATCAGAGGAACCCTGATAAGCAGTGCAAGAGGACGTTTATATTTACGTCAACCTGGGAGTGATATTAACCAGTACTATCGGCCATCTAATCTTACCATCTACTGAATCTAACTACAGATAGCCCCAATATGCTAGTCATTTTTGTATATATTTGAGCCATCTGAGAGCCAATGACACATCTGGGATCAGAGACCCCCCATGGCAAAAAGAAATCGTTAGATTGAGATAATTGTCCATTGGATCTTCATCCTCTATATTACTGTAATACAAAATGGCGAATGTGGAGAAGTGTTACATGAATAGGTCTATAACGGTCACGTGAGGTCTTGAGAAAAGCCCACTTTTAGCAGCGGATCATTTCTCAGTTAAATCGCCTTCACTTCTGTGAAATAAGTGCAAATAATGTCTGGTCATTTCGAATGCATAATCCGCACGTCAGATGATAGGGCAATACCAACTTTGGAAATACCAACTAATCTCCCCTATGAGATGCCCTCTTTTCCTTCCACAATGGACGGCCCAAAATTTATTCGTGAAATGTACTGTACCACAGTGGCGTGTAGAGTTTGGTTACACGTCATCATCAGTGTGTTTTCTGGACCATGGAAGACGATATACGCCTCTGAGATAAATGGTTATCTTATGATATAGAGTGATTGGATTGATTCAATACTACCAGCTACAGGCATGTATGTACGTGTCTAACTTGTGTATTCCAAATCCTGATGCAAGTAACCACTTCATAACGAAAAGTAGATCACTTTCTAAATCTCAATAACACACAACATCTGTTGTGCTTGTCTGTCCTTGCCTCACATTCTAGTTAGAGTTTCAATTTAATAGAACAAAGCAATGTTTATCGTTCCATCAACACTCGGTCGCTCTAGACAAGTTATTTCTTTTTATTCTTTCATTAAACAAAAAATTATGGCACCTCTTAAAGCGAGACAAGGGCGCTGATTGCCCTGGAGCAATTATACAGTCGTATATTGTACTTTGAAATATTGTATATCTACAACCCCACTGAGATAACGAATACGACCACTGTGCTTGTTTAGGTGGCTTACACATCAGTACAGAGGTGACGACCGAGGATTAAGTACAATGACAGCTTAGGTTTTTCATTACAGACTGTTATACGCTGTTTTGCTGTTACGTTTATTATACACCCATATTCACAATGTAAACTGACGAGTGTTTCTGGTGTTGTCTCCATTACCTATCATATCGTCACCTAGCGAATGGCGCTGGATAACCTCATCGTGATTTTATGATACCTACCCTGACATCCCCAATGAGCGCCCCTAAGCCTCCCATAATCGAATAGTTCCAACGTTCAGGAACCAGAATTTATTGAAATCGAAAAAGGATGGTGTCCGCCCTCAGATCGCTCGCTGCACCGCTGAACATATCAACATCGTCGAAAATATGGACCACGAGGAATGATATCACGAAACTGATTTCTATGAATGGGTAGGGCTTTTGCAATTCACCAGAGTAATGTTTGAAAAAACAACGTAGCAAGTAATCTTGTGGAAAATTTCAAAGCTACACAGTAATAACATTTTACAAGACAGCAACTTTCTCCAACAGTGACTGCTATAATTTCAATTACATTATTCTCACGTGGTCGCTCTGCCTAAGCCGGATAGTTGCCATGATTGCAGAGTTAGGTAGCTTGATGTTAGCACGACAAGACGATGTTCAGCAGTGTGGTATTTGTTATAGTCCCACACCCATTATTTGAATGAGGAGTTAATGGTAACACGCTTCGCATGTCAATACTAGAAGCAAAGCATGTTGTCTTTCCCAGACTTGATCAACATCTGTAATAACCACTGCTTTGTTAGCGAAACAAAACCTAAAGCTGCTTTAATTTGTCTCTGAACCTTGCCATATGCAATCGTCCTGAGCGTTTTATTCTCTATTGATCACGTCGTGTTACATGCGTTATTCATGGCTAGTTGGTGTAATGACTCATCAGGGAATACGCTTCACGTCTCTTGGGTAAGCCGATGATCACCTGCAACATAGCAACAGCACCGAAGGAGTCATCTGCATAGTGACGCGTTGGAAGTATCGCAAAGAGTTTACAGCTATGCTAAGAGAGCTCACTAGCGCCTCTACCCGAGGTAATACGTATTTAAGACACCTTGGAGCGGCGTTGTGCTTTGTTAGTAATATTCTGATATTTCCACTATGAATCTGTTGTAGAAACAAATGATTTTATCCTTGAGTGTGCAACAATGTTGATAAATGGCATCAAGTTGCCTATTTGATATGTCACAGGTTGTTACCGATGCAAGCGTGTGAACATAGTTTCCCCTACCATCACGTTTACTCCACGCGTGTTTGATTGATTACAATCAAGTATAGTTGTTCATTGTCATTTACAGATCAAAGCTCTCTGCGTGGACATCGCGCAACAACAATCAACATATCAAAATGACGACATTAACTTTTGATTGTAATATTGTAGTTACAACTAACAATTCACAAAAGTCAAATAATAACTTAACATCCGTTGGAAAGTATTGTAGCATATATCGTTAGACGAGGGTGAAAAACCAAACGGACAAGATGTGTAGCACACGTTGACTGCTTAACTACCTTGACATCAGGAGCGCTGGCTTTAATGATTATTCGTGTCACCAGCGGCAGGTCTGCATAGACTTATTATGGCGTAATATAGCCATTTATATGATTCATGGGCTATTTAAGTGTATTTTGTCAAAGAAAGAATGATTGTAGATAGCTAACATCACCAGGCCACGACAAAGTGCTGAAGTGATATCACGATGGACGCGTCCATCAACCGTTGTTGGTAACGCGGTGTGGGCAATGGATGGGTATCGAATTTGGCTTATCATCAAAGGGCACACTATCTAAACATGACAATCATCCTAATCTATCACCGTCACCTCATTATGTAATGACGTATTCATTAGGTTATTTGTTGATTGCAATATGCTTAGGGATGCATTTTATCTGTAGCCTATTGAGATACAAAATATTCATTGATGAGTTTTTCAAATATTTGAATTCGAGCAGTCTTGTATTCCATGTGCTTTTCACTCCCAAAAATATTAACGAGTGAACATTAGTGATAAACCATTACAACGAGTTTCACGTTTCGTAAGTTCTCATTACGACGAAATTAATGTCAGCCTTATCCTATCATGGAGTAGATAACAGCAGCCCGTGTGATTGATATACTTACTCAGATAATGTTAGTCGACGAGGAAGCTAGATAACTAATTGTCAGGTGGTAACTGAGCCTACCTAATGCCGGACTTAACACCGCTGATGCACCATGCTGGATGGGACTGATTTATGCTATCAAAACATATTCGGCCAAAAGGAATCAGGATTAGTCCACACCACCGCACCAAGTTTACTGTCCTACTACACTCCAACTGAGGTCAGAGCCGAGCGTGCTTTTCGATTCCTTATAAAGTGTTTTGCTCATCATATAATATGCTTCCGTGTCGATGGCTTTCTATTGCAATCTTGTACAGCAAGTCTCGTAATTTCGTGTATGTTCCGACTACGTCGACCATTCCACAGCAATTGGAAACGTCGTGGTATGATTTATAAAATATATCAACATCCTTTCATGAAATCACCGTTAAAGGAAAACTATATCATATTGTTATGTTTCCATCTCAGCCATAACGACTTTCAAAGCACACTCACTTGACTCGTCAAACTTTACGCAGGCTGCCGTTGTAGGCCCCAGTGCAGAATGCATTAACGCCGTGATTTATTTGTATATT
Source organism: Urechis unicinctus (assembly GCA_034190875.2). Taxonomy (NCBI): domain Eukaryota; kingdom Metazoa; phylum Annelida; class Polychaeta; order Xenopneusta; family Urechidae; genus Urechis; species Urechis unicinctus. The sequence continues at coordinate 36,291,977 of CM067346.1, forward strand.
GCTAGTGCTAGTTGCAGATAAATGCAAATCGGAAGCGCCTCATAAAAGAAACCATAGAAGCACCATCGAGGTTTACAACGTCATGATTTACAGACTTTTACTATCTTTCGTGAGTTGGATGAATTGCGTGAGCACATTTAGTGATACGGTAGCATTACGTGACCAGCATATCTGCTCGGTGTGTTAATTATAGATGCCATTACTTTGATGAATTCATTGCATTCAACAGCCAACGATTCTATACAACCTGAAGTAAAGGGACGTGATTTTAAAGGTATATTTCACTCAAGTCGTTCAGGGTTTACGCGAAATCGTTCTTAAAGGTGTTCCTCAGAATAATACATTAATTTATTGCATGAATAGAAATGTCCAAATTCGGTATGGAATATACGTAATGTATTAAGCGTGTCAAGCAGGGTGGTAACATATCACCAATATTACTCTTAGCATACATTTAAGATCTTATCCAAGGGTTGAAAAAGTCCGGCCTGGGCTGTCATATGGGCCAAGATAATTGTTTTCTAGGTTGGACTTATTGCAATGAATGATATGTTGAAAATACGCGAACTAGTTGCCGATGAAAAAAAATATTCTGTCAAAAACTTAATGTGTTAAATTTGGTAAGGCAGCCAAGGCCGTTATTTCCGGTTGTATAGAATCTTTGGTTGTTGACTGCATGGATTGTATCGAGAGAGATCATTAGTCTAAATAGATTTATTGTGTAATAATAAGTCGTACGACTGGCAGAGTTGATAGTCGAACTTACAATGTAAGACCTACTTAAAGGATATGAATCGCGCGAGCAAAGACAATTCATAAATTGAGATATCGGTCAATACTGTATGACCAAGATAATTGGACAGCTTGAAATATTGTCCAATACATAAATCTCTTATATGTGTTAAAACACGCATTTAGCCACATTGATACTGATTATTCAATCCGCCTTTAAATACATTTTGAACGTAATTGACTTAATGACTAAAGTGTGATGGATTTCTGTGGATTCCGCTGTTCTTGTCTCATATAAATAATATAACGCGATCGTACGATACACATATATGCTGTGGCTCTTTCTATGCTATCTGATATCAGCCTTAGGCACTAGGGACATTAGACGAGGCAACCAGAACAGATGCTATTTACATTTATTTTAAATCTTACAGGGAATTGTTGGACCAATTCGTATATTGAATACATTGAATACATTGAGCACACATACTTTAGAATACGTGACAGCAACGAGTAATAAAACATTGCTGTGTTCTATTATAGTAAAAGTTGCTTGCACTATCGAATTTTGCGATGTGCAGCGGCTCAGTGTAACGTGATGAGAGACTGCGCCTCGTCAAGCTGCTTTATTACCTGTATCACCTTGTATGTTTAGATGTAATTGTTTGACTTAGGTAACTTGCTTTACATAGTATGCACGTGCTTCAGAAAATGAGTGTTGGCAGGGCATCGGTAATTTGCGACTTGATGTTCCCCAAACAACAGTCACCAGTCCGCATCAGCGTATATATTCACCATTTGAAATATAATTTCATATGTTTTCAAAGTCCAAATACTACTGAATACTGAGCAGACGACTCCACTCCTTATAAAGCATTGCGACTTGGCACAAGGCCAACCCATGTGCGTCACCAATCAGCAGTGGGATTGTATTTGACAAATTCATATTTTTAGAAATAATTGTCCTTTACGGTATCAAATATCAATTTAAAATAAAAGGTCGGCTACATCAAATAGAATCCAACGTGATAAATTCCGCCAAATACCTCCCTGCACGTTATCAGCGGAGTAACTTGAGCTATAAAACTAACTAACAAATCAATGATAAAGCAAGGCATTGACGTCAGCATTGAAAAGTTGTGTAACGTTTAAGCCTGTCTACGACTTCGATGTCATGTCATCCTTCACCCCAATCACCTACTTAATAAAATATAAGCTCGTAGAATATATTGGCAAGACATATAATACTGCGGAAAATTGCATCAGTTAATTAACATGAAGATCGGATTCGGATAATGATGTCCGAATGAATAATGTTTGATCGTGGTCGTGGGATAATCCTGAAGTTGGATATGTTAGATTATAAATTGCCCACTAATCTTCGCATGGAAAAACATGAAATCCGAATAGACTTCCGACACGCCTGTCATCCTATCCGATCAATTCCAGCCGTAGTGCTGATATAAATACTCTATAGCTGATCTGTCAACATAGATGAGTCATATTTGGTACGACAGTGATGAAAGTTATACCCTCTGCAGGTCGTCCTTGGATTCCTTGAATTGTTCTGTGCATTATATGTTTGCTCCTAAATAGAATGCTCATAGCAAGACAGGGATACTGGGCAACATAAACTGCAAACATCGAAGCCATTTTAAGCTGACTCGTATTGCGACAAGCAGGCACTCAGTAATCACAGATGTCATATTTATAGACTTTGCAAGTAGATCGATACTCGATTCCCAAAGCTATCTAACTATGCTAAATCTGATTCTGGAAGCACGTCATCTTACAATAAAAGTACCATCGACAGGCCCACAATTATCATTGCATAAATATAACTGGCGTTATTGCTTTGTTTGATATCATCAACAATATGGAATTCTAATGTAAAATTGGAAAGTGTTCCTATTATTTTAAAATTATATTTATTCACCGTTAAGAATTTAAAATTATATTCTATTCACCGTTAACTCGGACGCAAATGCTGTCTGTTATCTCGCTACTGTATTTTCTGTCCCATTTTCGTTAGAGAAATGGAATTTTTCTTTGTTATTACAACAAGGAAAAAAGCCTCAAGTGCAACATAATCATCACAGCAAAAATTACATTTGCAGTAGATTTTCGTTAATGTGTCACAAACGTTGGAAGAATATGGCTTGATATGATCATCAAGCGAGGTTCATTCTCTCAGCTAATACTATTTGATGAAAGATGATCAATATGGGCGTCTTATATCAATGCCAACACGATTACATTTTGGGAACCTCTGTCTAACTGAAGGCAATGTAAAAAAGGTAGTAATCGATGACTAACGAAAAGAACGTTGCAGTCGAGCTCGACGATATGCATATAACCTACTTCATGGCAACAATACTGTCAAGAAATCGGCAATACTATTGTCTAACTGAATGGACAAGGTTTGTGTAATGTGTAAATTAGTATGTACGGCGTAGTTCTAATTGCGTTTTGTAATATTAAATCAAATACATAGCATATTTTTGTCTATGATATCTGTTTCTGAATTCAGATTCGGGCTAGGATCTGTTAAATCTTGTTCATGGTCAATATCAGGCGCCAGTGAAACTGGCGAGAACAATTGAGATAATGTATTCATGTGTTTCTTAAATAACACACCGGTGGTGCGATTGGACACTTAATTTAATATTGTGCAAAAAGTGCGTATAAGGGTTTCATGCTGTGTCGCCATAAACAGTACTGGTTGATGCTCCTGATTGTTTCATCAATCATATCATCACGCTCTCAGGAGTGTAATAATACAAGCATTATCTTGCTAGGAGGCTGTCATCTCTTTTCTACTTTGCAGTATCAATCTGGTTCTGGTATATATTCAGAACTCTCATACTAAGGCACTGCAGCGACACTAGTATCCCGATCTCCTTCTCGCATTTGTCTTCATTAATCTGTTCAATCTCTTTTATTTATCTGTCTGTTGGATGGTCACGTGACCTTAATTCGTAGTAAAACAGATCAAGGCCCTAGAATGACATTCACTATTCATGAGCCGTTTGTCGAAAGCAATTTTTTTATGATGAATTGTAATGCAAGCATTTAATTTAGGTTGGCATCAAAAGAACTCGCTTACTCGGAACTGTTGATCTTGACTATCACCATTGTTAGTGTGTCTTCTGGGTGGTTAATAAAGTGTCTATCACTTTATTGTTGTTTTACTAAACCATTCATGATTCTGATAAATCCGCAATAAACTTCACTTACTTATTGATCAAAACCATGTTTTCTGTGTTAGAATTAGCCTTGGAAGCATATTCACACGAAGCATTTGCACTGTAAAGAAAACACTCCGACACAACATGGAAATAATCAAATTAAAACAACAATGAAGTAGTTCATTTTACTAGCAGCACGTTATTTGAAATGACGGTGATGCATTGCACGCTGATAAAACAATGCCCTTTTCCCTGATCCGACAACAGTTCGTGTTTGACGTTTTATGGTGTTTAGATTCCATGTATATACTGACATGCAAAGCTGCATGTTATGCGGCTCGAAAACGCCATAGATTGAACAGTAATCACAATTACGTGTGAAGTCAACTTTATCGTCAGTATTGACCATTGCATCCAGAGCGAGCTCATTGCACTTAATCTAACCTGATATCACTATGATGCTAATATGCAATATGCCAGCTCAATACACATTGCCTCTTGTGATAGCACATAATGTCCTAATAGTTGGATATCTTTTGTACTTCATTTTGAGAGAGAAATTTAGTTTTGTGGATTGGTTTTTGATAAAGGCTAAAAACAAAACATATCCCTCTCGCGAACATGTGGGCTAACCCCACGAAGGTATAAAATGTATGCATACTTAACTTGCTGGCATTTGAAATTTATTTTTCAATGGTTTGGCATACAGATATGCCATGTGCAGGTTCTTGTTCGATTGCTGTGGGCAAAGAACTTATATTTGATATTAGCTAATAGTTTGACCCGTTGAGACCATCATATCTATGATGACCGCTAATGAAATGGTAAGATAAATGGGAAAGCTTATAATAAAAGACCACAAGTAGGCAAAGACAATTCCATGCAGGATGTATGCAAGGTGTTGACATGGGGTGGTGTGCTTTCGAGCGTCATATTGTTATGATTGAATATCAGGAACTATGAGATCGTCACACACAGCTCATTGAGTCAAATGTAGCGATTTCAGATACAAATTATATCTTGTACCAACCTATTAGTTGACAAAAGCACATACACTACACAAACTTAGAGTCATGCGATATAATGGATCTTCCAAGTGTGTACCGGTCTGATGCAAGGCATTGATTGCTTTGTGTAGTGGATTCCCAATCTTCACTGAGCTTGGAGTCCGTTTACTGCGATCACTCTTAGTAGACAACCAGTGCGTCTTCAGTGATTATGCTATTACAGCGACATTTACCTTTTGGATCACATTAAACAAAATGCGGAAAGATTTTAGACTTCAGGTCAAAATATGCACTACTTCAAACAGACAAACCTTGGTCGGTCAGTTTGATCAATGAAACGAGACCACAAAGATATAATGGACTGAAGGTATGGAAAGTAGTAGTTAAAGTTTTATGTGCTACTGCGCAAGCCAGATCACCCTGTGGCCGCGCTATAATACACGTAATGATCTCGTGTTTGCCATGCTTATCTCTATTTGGAGGTTTATAAACTTGATCAAGGTGAGTGGGGATAAACAGGAAGTCAAAGCTGCATTCTATTTGTAACCAATATTGTACCTATACAGTTGATCGATACTGTATATATATACAACATGGACAGCTGCAGACATGGACACACACCTTAACATCTTTTATCTTTTACAATACGCATTCCGCCACACTGGATGAAACTGATTACATAAGACAATCTTAGATACACAATCAACTTAATTGATTGACTGGCTATAGCAAGATTGATTCCAACGGATTCCACTATCATTGGCTCACAAAACTACTAAAATGAATTCGTACAATACCAAGATATGGGTCTGTTACTACTTTACGTGCGGCTAAGAGGCCCCGATGCAAAATTATTGTACCGATTGCGGCAATAACATGAATGACCAGGGTTGCAATATGCAAGAATGACCAGGGTGTTTTTTTGTTGCGGTATATACCATGTTGAATCAGCACGAGTTATAAAAGACTAAGTAAACATTACTGAAAATAACATATATACAAATATGTATGATATGGAAGCAATCACGCAAACTCTGCTGAAAAGAATCTCAGTCTTTCTACTGTGATGCTGAGACAGTTGATATCGGCCGTAGACACATCAGGAATTATACGAGGTGTAGCTGGACACATGAAATTTACCTCTGTATTAAATCTTTCAGGAAAGTGTTAGACGAAATCGTTGTTGTAAATTGACTGAAACGATTAAAACACACTATGAGGGGCTAACCTCTGGTATTTTCAGACCCTAACATCATCATTAATGTAAAATGCGGCAATGAACGCTGTGGAAAGCAATCATCATTTTCGAAATGTCACCAGAACAAATTAGGCCATCTGATTGTATGTGTGGCAGTTGACATAAGTCACTTTCTCCACAAGTACATATTGGACAAAAACACAAGACTCTATTGTAAGAAACTATATGGGCATTATGGTCAATTCTTGATAACCGATGATGGTGTGTCTATGGACAGAACCGTGTTTTTTTCCGAGAGATTCATCCGTATGCGGGGTTGGTTGGCAAATTATGTAAATCGCTGTCAACCTTAAATATTAAACAGCATTATCTTTCGACAGTATTAGTTTATGAGTATGCATTATTTATTGTATCAGTTCTGATCATACAACTTTTTCTGTATTGATAAGAATATGGGTAATTGAAATTGTACATGTTATGTGCATTCCACTTTCCACAAATGACATGGCTGACGTAGCTGCAACGTAATCAGAAGATTGTGTTTGCAAGCGTCAAAACAAGCCAATGAATGTAGGTTGGTGGAACGCAGCTAGCTCGACCCTAAAGTTACACATTAACAATGTTAATGAATGCATTATGTTCAACAAACGTTTTCAATTTTGCGAGAACAAGCTTCACTCTCATATAAATATTCTCGAGATTCCACTTCATAGACACCAAAAGCTCGCAATGATGTAGCACCACGCAGTACCCAATACAACAACTAAACAAACAAAATGCAAAGAAAAAAACTATGAAAGGGGACCGGGGATGCGAGCTTCTCAAGTGTTTTGGCTCTGTGCAATCAATATTGTTCGCTATACCACCTAATACGTAGTTATCCGTTTATCCTTTAACACCAGGAGCCGGCATATAGGCAGCTTAGTAACCGCGGTGTGAGCTAAATTGAAACAATTTGGTTAAGATAATTCATATCTACAGGATCCCCAATGAATTAGGTTTACCTGACATATTTTTAGATAATAAATGTACGATCAAATCGATGAGTGAGACAACGTGGTTTATGTAGAAAACCTTTTAAAATTTATTCAGAAGGATATGCTTGAGTAGGAGTTTTAAAGTAATTTGTTTGCTGGAGATGATAAGCAGACAAGTCGGTAATTGGATGGCTGCAAGCGATTGCATTGATTGAATATTGCATTAATTTTAGCTGTTTTTCTTACGTCTCTTTCTCAAATTGGAATGTTTGAAAACAAATGAAAAATTGTAGTAATATTTCCAGTTCCTAGCCGTGGGTTTATTTGTACTAGACGTCTTTTTTTTAAAATAATTAACAATTTTTGTACTTCTCCTTTAGAAACGGATATTGTGTTTAGTTTATCCTCATCGTCACTGTTAATGATGTCAAGTGACCACCGATTAATTCTGAGCTTCCTCAGCATCCTCTTCTATGCTCCTGTCAGACTGAACCACTGCAAGTTATCGTTGGCAATGGAATGATTGTTGTGTTGTATGCTGTTACGTCAGGTTCAACGTCCTTGTCAACCTTTACAGTACTATTTCATTTGCGCATTATGCACAACTAACATTGTTGTTAACCCACCAACAGAGTTGAAACACTAATAATTGCCTCGATCTTTTTTTTGAAATGCAAAATGTGGTTCTTTTGTTCAGTTCCATGCATTATGGCTAGTTATTTAGACCCGGTCAACATCAGCATTCTTAAAATTGTATGGAATTACTATTAAAAGCAGTGCTATTCGGATGGAGCTGATATTTCAGGCAATGGACAGAAGCTTATATCAAAGCAAATCATTAGCATGGAATGTGAATAAGGAATGATAAGTTAAGATTACAGCACCACTGCATAGAAAGCTTTAATGCTAAACTAACAAACTAGAATTATGTTCAAACATCCACGTAGTTAGCAAGTACTTTTTGTTGTATGATGCGTCCAATGTCAGCAGCTTTTAAATGTACTTTATTATTTCACCTTCTTTTGTAGCATAAAACATGACTGTTGAATTACTGCGACCAGCTTCTTGTGAGGAGTATGAGAATTGTGGTTCATGTAACAATAAAAGGAATTGCTAAGTTATGTTAGAAATCGCCCGAAGTTACGCAAAATAATAAAGCATTGCTGTGGTCTATTACAATGAAAAGTGTTTGCAGAAATGAATATGTGCAGTGGTGATTGTGAAATTCCCATTGCAATTATTCTAAGATATAATCTACCCCATGAAGGATTTTCAACAGCCTCTGTCTCGTTAAACATACATGGGCAACGATCTTTGGAAGAACTGTCTATGATGGTATGCATTTTTGAACGCTAAATTTGTACCAGAACTGGTCGAGTTTATGCTCCATTCATTTAAAGCGTTAATGGAGCAAAATCTTGTATACAGACACATCGTCGTATTGTTTGAACAATCGGCAATATTCATACGCATGGCTTTAATAGAGGTGGCTTGAATGTTGTAATGGCCCTTTACAAGATATCTCTTTGCTCTGATACCATGTAACCTGTCATCCAAATAGCCGACTTTTATCAGATAGAGAATCCTGATTCTTTTGGTTGAATATGAAGACTGCAGCAATTACATCATCGGCTATTTGTCTGATCCACTAAATCCCATATTTCGCAGGATAGAAATAAATGACATCGGGTAATGGAATTTTCATGGTATGAAGCTGTGCCGTCAGGTATCAAATGATAGTTCGTCACAACTGAAATACATTATTGCTTCAGCTCCGTTTTCCAAAGCAATTTGCTTTAAAGCTTTTATTTTTGTGAAATTCCAAGCATCGTCTTTTATATCCTGAATTGATTGCTTGAGTGTCTATATTTAACACAAGGTATTAATCAAATTAAATGCGTCGGTGATTGATACGGCGAGCAGATATGCTGGTCACGTAATCATGCCGGAGCAATAATTGTGCCAACGCAATTTATCCAACTCGCAAAACATTTGTTGAAAAGTTTGTGTAGGATGCAGTATTATATCTCAATTGTGCTTGTATAGTTTCTTCTTATGAGGCGCCTCCGATGATCATTTACCTGAAACTAGCACTAGCAATGTACAAATAAATTATAGCGTCAGTGTGAGGCCCACAATAGTTGCCTGCAATAGGCTCAGATGGTACCTAGCAGGACAGTAAACTAGGTGTGATTATCTGTGTAAAAATAGGCAATTCGTGTTTCTTATTGTGACGAGTTACTGAGCTGCCCTTGGGTTTCAGCAACTTCTGCTGAAACTCACACCCTTTAGCCAGACTTGTGTGTTAGGTTCAGCAGTATGGTATTGGTTGTCATTTCATGCTCAACATATTTCATCGACTTATTGCTAGTGCTATGTCAATCTTTATAACAACATTCCCCGTTCCAGCTCGCGCGCCACACGCCAATGGGGGTCTATGCTTAATTCAATACTGTAGACAATAAATATAAATGCAGATGGTGGCCGAGTCTAAATTCGAGCCACATAATGCATGGCATGCTGGTGGCCGACGGACTGCGTATCAATTAGGCAAAAACGGAAATAAAAAAATTACCCGTGTTTCAGATGAGGTGTGGGTTAACATCAGGTTGATTTACACATATATGACGATTTGGGTTAGCCATATTGAGAAAATGAAATTGTATTACGCTGGTCATAATAGAAGACGTATGGTGAGCTACATGTTATAGCCATCTATTCATCGATTACACCATGTATTATTGAGTCTGCTCTATGGAAGATATGCTCTTATAAATTGCCCACTGGATAGAAAGTCACGGAATGATTATGTTTCTTAGCAATTAATCAGTGATTAGGAGGGAAACTACGGGAGCATATTAAAACATGAGCGATTCACGGTCATGTATGCTTAAAGAAACTATGAATAAACATGCGTATAGTGTGTTATGCCTAACCGCTAACAATGTATAGTTGTTTTATATGCTTTATCTACATGCAGAGAGGCAGACAAACTTGATCGCACTCATTGACGGCTTCTCTAAGAGCAACAAAAACGGGTAAACCATGGCAGATAGTTGAACGTGGCTTGCATGAAGATAACTAGCGAGCTACCGAAAAGTGCCCAAAGGAACAACATATATAATGCATCACTGACTATATATCACAATTCGTGTATCAGTTGTGGGAAGACCAGGGGCATGGTAGATTCAATATTACAGAGCTTTATAGCCCTAATGACAAGCAGATAATCTCCATCTTACCTAATGTATTGCTTCGCTGGGGCCACATTTCACTGAAGCTGCACGCAGTCGGTCATAAAACTTTTCACATAACGGTTTTAGTGTTTGCAAAAGTTGCAAATATATTTCATGGTCCAATTTTATTCAAACCAATTTACAAACCTTTTTTTATGGTCCGCCAGAAAAATTTGCATCAGAGAAGATTAATCCATGCAAGTCGAGAACATCAACAAAAAACGAAGAATGTGAGTCATGCATCTCATTTTTGCCATTAGCCGCTTTATGCTTTATCGATGTGCGTAATGGGCCAATACAATGTCAGTATGTTGATAAGCTATTGTTACAAAATGCGTATCTACAATGTTTATATAATTATAGTCCTTCGGAGCCAATGGCGACATAATTGATTTCACCTGCTTGAGGATCGTCGACAGCATCAATATTTGTCGCTTTCTAAATATTGTAGTCGATTATTCGGCAATTCGACAATTCCGGAATCTTTGGCATAACTTATCTGTCAGAAATATTGCTCCATTTGCTAAATACTTAAATTGCCAGAAAAATTTAACTGTAGCGTATTCCGTGGCTAGTATGACGTATAAGGATAACGCAGAGAGTGATGGTTATTATATACATACGTCCGAGATTACTCGGCCTTATAAATACCTTATCCAATAGTGTATAGTTGGTAGGTATCGTCCCCATTTGATTCATCAAAATTGATGTTCGACGATGAAATGAGATTTTCAATACACCAGCGAATGCCTCTCAGGCATCTTATCCTACTAGTCGTTGTGTATCTGAATGGCGTAGGCTGGACGTTGGTTGCAATTTAATGAACAAACAAAGCCATACATTGTCTAAATAGAGTAATTCATACCATGACCGAGATCTTTGCTATGCGACGTCCCCACTACAATGTATTCGATAGATCGTAGAAAATGATCATCAGGAATACAAGCAGGGTTCATGACAGAATTGACGATCCAAGCGATAAAATCGGTCCTGCATTCAACTCTGAAGCGTCATGGATAGCAACCCATTTTAACCAAGTCATTTTCTAGACTTTACCGCAACACAATCGGAATACGTACCAAGTATTGTACAACTGTATCGGAAGTATTCTATACAGTATTATGACATTCAATAGAGAGATCGGAAAATTATCAGATTTGGTCTATTGTGAGATGGTTGCAGCTGTATTTCCGCCAAGGAACAAATAACGATGGTGCTTGGGTGGAATTTCAGAGCTTTTTCACATCACTTCCTTCCAACATTATATTAATTAAGCTATGATTTGTAATGTCAAATCCATAAAAAGCTTCTGTAGGAGTACAGCTGCCTAACCGCAGAACGGACGAGGAAAGGACCTTCCACCGCCTTAATAAACATACTATTGAAATCGACCGCAATCGACTGAGTGCCTAAGAAAGATCGAGGACCTTCCACCGCTTTCTGAGAAATCGGCTGGAATTTTTCCCTTTATTCGTTTATCAACCATAAATCTGTAACGGCTAATTAAAATAGGCCATACATGCATCATCGAGGTTGAATGATTATGAGGCGTAGACTTTTACAGGATACCTTTAACGAGTCGGATGATTTGCTGACGTCAGCTCATACAGCGCTACGGCATAATCATGTAACCAGTATATATGATTAGTGTATTACCGATGCCTTTACTCTAATGAACACAAAAGAAACACTCGTGTGCAACCAATTCTAGTGTATCGGCTAGTACGCACGATAATATTGTACGATGCGAATGGACAGATTATACGCATTATTCTATCAATAAATCAGCTTACATTATAAGTACTCTTTCCTTTCATCTTGTTTTATATATTATGCCACAAGTAATCCTCCTTTACTCTGTTATTTATAATTGATTGCCACATTCAGACAGCACAGCGCAACAGAGACGTAATCCGGTGTGTTATAACATCGCATTTTACACCCAAGTGATTGTTTCAGTGGGCGTTAAATATCAAATGAATGGTGTTTACTATCGCATCCAACGAGAAGACAGTGACCTGACCACGACAGGACAACCGCGATGTCGTCTAAACACGGTGGAGAGGCCTGACGTCATTAGTCTAATATGAATGATTATTCTACCATCTGATGGATAATTGATTGACCCAAAACTAAAGACGATGTCTGTCATATAAGCTATTCTGCATCAAATTGTCCAGAAAGTCTGCTATATTAACTTCTTACATAGCACTGCTTTCATGGAAATATTCTGATCTTATGCCCTGTTAAAATGACGTTGCAACCAATTTGGAATCTTTTATAAACTGAAAGATGTCACTACCCGTATATCATCTTATTAATCTTTATCAGCCATATTTTGAACGATGTTTAACAGCGCCGAAATTGGTCTTTTATTTCTTTAGCGGTGACAGCGGCGACTATCGTCTTTAACAGTTGTCAAAAAACCGTTTCTAATTTCGATAAATCCTGCTCACTGGCAACTGGTTTCCCACACACGAAGCAGTCACTGTTTGCGTTGTCATGTCATTTCGAATGGCATATCGATAAACCACCGCAAATTATGTTTGAGTGATTGCATCTGAGGTCATTTGTTTCTTTTGCCGAATCACTAATCAATAACATAAAAGCAGCGAGTTGACGTGATGAACATTCTGGTACAGCATTAAATTGAAAGCCTTTTGTTCCCAGACAAAGAAGTCGTCTCTATACAGACAATCTCAATAAGAGCAACTCCGCAACCTTAACGGTATTCTATTCAAACACACTATGTGATTATGGGCGATCTCACGTTCACTACAACATATATGTCATGTATCTAAATGTGGCTCGGCAGTTACATATGATATTGGGTACGACACCATTGTGATGACCAGCATATAATGAATATACTACAGTGATTGATGATTCTTATGATTTCTAAAAGTCGCACCTGGTTGATGTCATTTTTGGTTGTTAACCCTTATAGCGATACACACTCGACCATAGCAGACTCTCTGCAGGCGGACATCGTACTTGTGAACAACTCGATTGTTGGAGGCATAGAATCACTCCTGAGGGAAGTTAGGACATTCTTTTCATAACCATGACGCAATTCATCTGTGCTGGTCACCTGGTGATGATATATTTGGCAATTGCCGGGAGATACTGACACTTTGCTTTATGTTAAATCATCAACGCCGATAGCAAGTACTAGCATGGGTGATACGTCTTCCCTTGACGACGTGACAGGCACTTGCGCGGGTATACTTCTCGCAATCGTTACCTGCAAGGGATTTACTGATTAAATGTTTCTTGGCTGGCACTTTTTAATATTATTGGAAGCATAAATAATAACTTCAGACGTGTTTCGGGACAATCCACCCTCTTGTTTCATTTGAAGTGTCTTTTATGAGGCGATTTAGAATCGCAGTTAATGACAGAAAAAAAGAAATAAATTGGCACGATCAGAGGAGCGACCAAGCATTCACGGAACGATAAAGCATCGCTGTGCTGAATTAAAGTAAAGGGTGTTTACAATATTGCGCCTCATCAAGCTGCTTTATCACTTGGTCGGTCGTTCTTCCTTGCACATTATCAGTATTCACATACATCTCGCGCATTCTGATGTAAAACAGCTATTCTAAACAGACGTTCTTTTGTCCATGTTTCTTCCGTTTCTCCCGTTTGCCCTCACTTTTCTCCACCGCCTTGTTGGGGGCACCTTCTGTCAGTTTTAGTGGTAGTCCTACTTCAAGCGAGGCAATATACACCACTGACGTAGGGCGATTCTCAAAATCTTAACTCTCTTCAAACGTACATGAACAGCGTACGGATGTGAAGGAATCACCACCACTGGTATGTTTTACACTTGTGCTAGCGTGAAATTAGCACTAGTCGAGTTACTTCATCATTTAATCAGATCATTGATGACCACCTTTAACGCACTCAATCATTTTGCCATTAGCAATCCTCCTTTACTCTGTTATTTATAATTGATTGCCACATTCAGACAGCACAGCGCAACAGAGACGTAATCCGGTGTGTTATAACATCGCATTTTACACCCAAGTGATTGTTCCAGTGGGCGTTAAATATCAAATGAATGGTGTTTACTATTGCATCCAACGAGAAGATGATATCAAAACGGGGATCGATATTGGCGACATTCTTCTCTAGAATGTGGCCTTAGGCGCTATCGCCCACCCGACGTAGCCACAGTGACCTGACCACGACAGGACAACCGCGATGTCGTCAAAACACGGTGGAGAGGCCTGACGTCATTAGCCTGATATGAATGATTATTCTACCATCTGATGGATAATTGATTGACCCAAAACTAAAGACGATGTCTGTCATATAAGCTATTCTGCATCAAATTGTCCAGAAAGTCTGCTATATTAACTTCTTACATAGCACTGCTTTCGTGGAAATAGTCTGATCTTATGCCCTGTTAAAATGACGTTGCAACCAATTTGGAATCTTTTATAAACTGAAAGATGTCACTACCCGTATATCATCTTATTAATCTTTATCAGCCATATTTTGAACGATGTTTAACAGCGCCGAAATTGGTCTTTTATTTCTTTAGCGGTGACAGCGGCGACTATCGTCTTTAACAGTTGTCAAAAAACCGTTTCTAATTTCGATAAATCCTGCTCACTGGCAAATGGTTTCCCACACACGAAGCAGTCACTGTTTGCTTTGACATGGTATTTCGAATGGCATATCGATAAACCACCGCAAATTATGTTTGAGTGATTGCATCTGAGGTCATTTGTTTATTTTACCGAATCACTAATCAATAACATAAAAGCAGCGGGTTGACGTGATGATCATTCTGGTACAGCATAAAATTGAAAGCCTTTTGTTCCCAGACAAAGAAGTCGTCTCTATACAGACATACTCAATAAGAGCAACTCCGCAACCATAACGGCATTCTATTCAAACACACTATGTGATTATGGGCGATCTCACGTTCACACCAACATATATGTCATGTATCTAAATGTGGCTCGGCAGTTACATATGATATTGGGTACGACACCATTGTGATGACCAGCATTAAATGAATATACTACAGTGATTGATGATTCTTATGATTTCTAAAAGTCGCACCTGGTTGATGTCATTTTTGGTTGTTAACCCTTATAGCGATACACACTCGACAATAGCAGACTCTCTGCAGGCGGACATCATACTTGTGAACAACTCGATTGTTGGAGACATAGAAGCGCTCCTGAGGGAAGTTAGGACATTCTTTTCATAACCATGACGCAATTCATCTGTGCTGGTCACCTGGTGATGATATATTTGGCAATTGCCGGGAGTTACTGACACTTTGCTTTATGCTAAATCATCAACGCCGATAGCAAGTACTAGCATGGGTGATACGTCTTCCCTTGACGACGTGACAGGCACTTGCACGAATATAGTTCTCGCAATCGTTACCTGCAAGGGATTTACTGATTAAATGTTTCTTGGATGGCACTTTTTAATATTATTGGAAGCATAAATAATAACTGCAGACGTGTTTCGGGACAATCCACCCTCTTGTTACATTTTAAGTGTCTTTTATGGGGCGATTTAGAATCGCAGTTAATGACAGAAAAAAGGAAATAAGTTAGCACGATCAGAGGAGCGACCAAGCATTTACGGAACGATAAAGCATCGCCGTGTTGAATTAAAGTAAAGGGTGTTTGCAATATTGCGCCTCATCAAAGTGCTTTATCCCTTGGTCGGTCGTTCTTCCTTGCACATTATCAGTATTCACATTCATCTCGTGCATTCTGATGTAAAACAGCTATTCTAAACAGACGTTCTTTTGTCCATGTTTCTTCCGTTTCTCCCGTTTGCCCTCACTTTTCTCCACCGCCTTGTTGGGGGCACCTTCTGTCAGTTTTAGTGGTAGTCCTACTTCAAGCAAGGCAATATACACCACTGACGTAGGGCGATTCTCTAAATCTTAACTCTCTTCAAACGTACATGAACAGCAAACGGATGTGAAGGAATCGCCACCACTGGTATGTTTTACACTTGTGCTAGTGTGAAATTAGCACTAGTCGAGTTACTTCATCATTTAATCAGATCATTGATGACCACCTTTAATGCCGACGCACTCAATCATTTTGCCATTAGCAATAGCCAGGATAACTTTGCATGACTATATGAAAAGTGCTTTGGCGAGTGTTTTGATTGTTTTATGAACATCTTCTGCTTTGATACCACGTCATCCGTCACCCTTATTACATACTTAATTACAAATAAAGCACTGATTTGTTTGGATGAAATGGTGATGGCTAATGTTGAGCTGGTAGTAATAAAACCTAATTGTTATGCACATGTGTATTCTATATTGACTCCAAAATGGAATGCTTATGGCAGAAGAGGGCTATTGGGCAACATGACCTGCATACATCGACCCCATTTCAAGCAGACTCATTCAGCGACACGCAGCTACTTAGTCATCACAAATATTATATTAATTTACGAGTACATTGATACTCTGCTTTATCTTCCTCGCTAATCATGTGATTGCAGCGCGAAGGAACACATTTACATCGATAACCTTGCTTACATATGTTCGCTCTCGAAACACACTGCTTGTTATAAATGTCTTATCTGCCTGACATGGCCCAATAAGTACGTCATCGTACTGAAAATGCGCTACGTTGCCTTACTAGGTGACGTAAGTTAGGCAGCTAAGAAGTAGACTAATGTATATGTTTGCACAAACTGTTGCATTGTTGTCGCGAGGAGTTTACAATTGTGCCTGTGACGAACAACCAGTATCAATGAGTATACGAATCAGTGACCAACCTATCGTGTATTTAGTTTTCTTTTGCCCATAATTATAGGTCAAACAAACATTCATGTCTATAAGTAGCACCCGTATGTCTCAAACAAACCCATAATCATCTTCAATTTGAAACAACAGTTTCATTTTCAGTTTGCCACAAATACAGATCCAGAATCACACCTTGCGTAACTGAATGTAGGTGCTTTTTTTTACATACAGTTTATCATCGAACTGACCGCATTTGTTATTGGCTAAATATAACGAGTATTATCGATTTGTTAGAAAGGTTTAACAATATGGCACTTCCACATAAAGTCGAAATATATTCCAATTATTATCTTATCTTATACTATTGACTATTGGATTTTGACGCAATTGTTATATATAGGCTTGGTGTTATGTTTTCATTCCTATTGTATGTAAGTGATATTTATCTTTAATTAGTTCATGCGACAAGGAAATAAAGCCACAGGTGCAATATAGTCAACAAATAAAAATAACATTCGCGGAAAATGTACATGAATGTGTCACAAACGTTGAACGAAAATGGCATAATTTGTCCAGAAAGCAACATTTCGAAGAATTCGTTTGCAAGTATTAAATTGGACGCAATCTTCCGAAACACCGTTGCTTATTTATAAAAAAAAAATTATGTCACCATTAGTTGTTCCCTGCATGTTGCAAATTACGTGAACAGGACTTTATTGTGGTCTGGTATATTACGTTTTTGGCAACCCCCAAAACGTTACAGAGATGCATTGGCCAGAATTTTGGACTTTGAGGACAATAAAGTGTATTAAAGTTCGACGATAAACCGCGTAGAGCCAGCCATGCAGAAAGGGAGCTAGTCATTCTCGAAGGTTGTCATCGAACCGGTTCTGACCTACGTGGCTTATTCGGTCAACAGCTCCCCCGTTGAAAAAAAATGATTAAGCATGCCGTGAGCTACACGCCTTGGACGAGTGAAGGCATAGGAACTTATGTGGAGAGTGGGCGATTAACAGGTTCTGTCCGATTTTATTCGACGAAGTGACTCCGCTAACAAGCATGAAATCGACAGATAAATTATATGGAATCATGAAGCTAGATCCAGTGAAAAACCTTCTCTTTTTTGCTGTGATATCTGGTCTGAGGTTATGAACAGAAATAGTCAGTCAAGTGCTGTGCCAGCAGCTATTGATAATGTGAGAGGTGAGGTTGGTATTCGAGAATTGCTCTCTACCAAATGGAATGAATCGTATAACAGTGTGTCGTATACTTTTTAATAGTTATGAGCGCATAAAAATGGATATGAGTGACCAAGTTATGCAAAGATGCAATTTAGGCGAATGCGAATCTGATCATTATGTTTTAGTTAAAGACGTCATGGCAGCTGTGGTGAAATTAAGGCCCATACGGCTGAGGGTAATTCAGACCATATTGTAAAAGGCACTCGTGAATTGTTTCCTGATTTATCTTTGCTGTTTAATTATATGATCGTGCATTCATTCATCTCAGTTGAAATGACTAGATCGGCGATTGTTCCATTTCTGAAAACGAAAATAAATCGGCAAGTAACAGCAAAAACTAATGATCGATTACGCCGAGTAGTGTTTTAGGCAAGTGTTTTGTCAAAGCATTCGGATGTTCTGAGCACCAGTCATCTCAAGTTTGGTTTTACTACACCATCTTCACAGAGCGTGGGATCCGTTCACAGCAATCCCTCTTAGCATACTACAAGCGCGTCATACATGATTATGCTATTACGTGGGCAATGTGAAATCGGAACTGTTCATTAAGGAGTATCAATAATCAGTTGAGCTGCAAAAGAGTGAGTGGGTCTATGATATTGATAAAGGCGTTGGCTTGACTGAGGCAATCAGCTCATCATTATGAATCAGTCACGAACAGCTCTTGAGAAGATGGAAAAAGGGTTGTACACGTTGATCAATGTCACATCTACTGCCGTCTGGCTAATCTCGTATCGGTCATCGCAAAGAAGGCTAAGATATGTTGCTAGTAAAGTAAATGACTAAACCGCTGATCCCAGACGTACCACACCCAGCCTAGACTCCATGATCACCAGCTCCATCACTAGAAAATTGTACTATCACTGACAATATTGTGTAACATGTCAAGATCTAGCATTTTACAGCTTTGATAATACAGAATGTTCTCTTTATATGTTTGGTCAGAGCATAAACGACGAATTCGGATTTGTTTCATGACTGTGTCGCCTCCTACACTCAACTTGACAATAACCAGCTTAACATTCGCATTTAGTGTTATTGAACCATTATATACAAGAGATATGGTGCATTGTGTATTAGTGTAAATCATTGCAGCCGTAGTACAATGCTTTCAAAAAAGTAGCTAAAATTTTATACTGCTAATTAAACCCTTTATTTTTGCGAGTTTTGCAAACATAACGATACAAAGTCCAAACAATCCAGCCTCACACATAATGAACAAAAGCTCGCAACAATGCATCACTGTAGTTTTCAAAACCCACGCCACGTTGAGCAGTCTTGTATGTGCTATTCACTTCCAAATGTATTATCGACAGGTGAACATTAATGATAAACGATTACAACGGGTTTCACGTTTCGAAAGTTCCCATAACGACGAAATTAATGTGAGCCTTACCCTATCATGGAGTAGATCACAGCAGCCCGTGTGGTTGTATACTTACTCCGATAATGTTAGCCGGCAGGGAAGCTAGATATTTCATTGTCAGGTGGTAGCTCAGCTTACTGTATAACAGACTTTACGTCGCTGATGCATCATGCCGGGCGGAATCAGGATTAGACCACACCATCACACCAGGTTCGATTCCTTATAAAGTGTATCACTCATCAAATGTTATGCTTTTGTGTCTATGGCTTACCATTGCACTCGTAAACAGCATGCCTCGTAATTCAGTGCATATGCCGGCTACGTCGACCATTCAACAGCAAATGAAAACGTCGTGGTTTGATTTATAAAAAATGTCAACATACGTTCATGGAATCACCTTGAAAGGAAAACAATATCAAATTGTTATGTTTCCATCTCAGCCATAATGACCTTCAAAGCACCCCAAATTGACTTATCAACATTAATGCAGGCTGCTGTTGTAGGCCGCAGTGCAGAATGCATTAACGCCGTGATTTATTTGTATATTGCTAGTGCCAGCTGCAGATAAATGCGAATCGGAAGTGCCTCATAAAAGTAACCATAGAAGCACCATTGAGGTTTAAAACGTCACGATTAACAGACTTTTACAAGTTTTCTTGAGTTGGATGAATTGTGTCGGCACATTTCGTGCTACGGTAGCATTACGTGACCAGAATATCTGCTCGGTGTATCAATTACCGACGCCTTAACTTTGGTGAATGCCTTACATTCAACAGCAAACGATTCTATTAAACCGGAAGTAACGGGACGTGATTAAAAGGTATATGTCACTAACGTTATAAAGAGTTCATGCAAAATCGTTCTCAGTCGTGTTCCTCAGAATGATAAATTAATTTATTGCATGAATTGAAATTTCAAGATTTGGTATAGAATATATGTAATGTATTAAACGGTGTCAAGCAGAGTGGTAACATATCACCAATATTACTCTTGGGATACATTAATGAGCTTATCCATAGGTTAAAAAAGTCCGACCTGGGTTGTCATATGGGCCAAGATTATGTTGCTGTTCTTAGTGATGCCGATGTTTTTACCCTTATTGGTCTCATAGCAATGAATGATATGTTGAAAAATGCAAACTACTTTTCGATGAATATAATGTTACTTTTAATCTGTTCAAAACTTAATGTGTTAAACGATTGTTTTAACTGCTTGTATAGAAATAGAGTAACGCATTTCTAGGAGAAATATCGTTATCACCACGTCGGGTTTACTAATGTATGTAAAGTGTACCTACATCGTAGGCTGGATTACTTTATCTTACTTCGACAATATGAGTATCTTGCCTGAACTAAACATCGGTAACACCAGAATTGGTCCACGTTTTACTGGGCAATCACCATACACTGAATATCTGAATATCTGCACATATATTTTGGCACAACATCGCAAATAGATGACGTTAAGACTCCGCTACTCAGGGAAGTCCTGATGGCAGTGTAAAAGGACATTAACAGACGAGTGGTACAGAGAGCTTTGTCATGTGGATGATTAAGCTGAATGGTGCAAACGCTAAATCAAACCCGTGACCGTTCTACGAGTCCCTTGCTAGGCAATGTATAAAACGGAAAGTGAAAGTTGTAATTATCAATCATTTAAACTTAACTGACTATTGAAAGAACCTATATTGTATTCTTTATTCTTTTATGTAAGCCAACATATAGGAATAACAATATTTGTTGATTTTTTACTTAAGCCCATATACAATAATGCATCTTTGAAGGCGTATAACCCCTTATGATAGTTAAATATTGCGGAATATGGATAATGAACTTAAGGTAATATATAAGCATCTAGCATGGGTCTTATCTGTGTTATACGGGCTTTTGTTCCTTCGTCGAGGCCTGAACGAGGTTATTACCTGATTAGTAAGTGTGCGGCCTTGTTTAGTCTTTAATTCTCTAATGTGTGATTCACAAAAAAATGCCATGGATCTGCGAAGCAATTGTGAAAATAAACATCAATTTGGTTAGATATGCCCAACATTGATTTTAGTCCTTCTTATTTAGTTTTACTTCCACTGCCGGCACAACATTATTTTGTAGATGTATTGTACTTACTTGGTAATCTTCAATAAATCCCGACTTATACGGAGAGAGAGAGAAAGAGAGAGTGAGAGCGAGAGAGAGAGAGAGAGAGAGTAATAGTCAGAAATAGTCAGAAAGAGAGAGAGAGAGAGAGAGAGAGAGAGAGAGAGAGAGAGAGAGAGAGAGAGAAGGAGAAATAATAAAAGAGAGAGCGAGTTAGATAAAGAGATAGCAGCAGAGGGGAGGAAGAGAACGAGTAAAAAAGAGCGTTAGGGAAACAGTGATTGAGAAAGAAAGAGAGGGAGAAAGAGAGATGGATAGATAGAGAGGGAGGGGAAAACAGAGACAGAGGGTTAGATCAATATCGATAGATAGAGAGAAAGAGGACATGTGAAGGAAAAAAAGTTCGAGAGTGAAAGTGAGAGAGAGTGAGAGGTAGAGACCTAGAAATATAGAGATATAGTGAGTGAGTGAAATAGAGAGATAATGATACATAGAGAGAGAGAGTGAGAGATCAAGATGAAGCGAAAGAGAGAGAAAAGGAGAGAGAGTGGGAGAGATAGAGAGAGAGAGAGATAGAAAGAATTATAGAATAATCGAGAGAGAGATATTGAAAGATAGATAGAACGAAAGAAAGAAAGATAAAGGGAGAGTGAGAGACAGATAGAAAGAACGATAGAATGATAGAGAGTGAGAGATGCGGTGAGTATTTTTCGTCATGTAACTGATAGTTCGTATCACTGATTTGATCGCAAACAAAGAAAGCCTTCAAGAGCATCGCGATCTGATTCTGGTACGACAGTGAAGAAAGTTGAGCCCTATACATGTCATCATTGGGCTCCATGAATTGTTTTGCGCATTATATGTTTGCTCCAAAATAGAATGCTCAAGGCAAAACAGGGCTACTGGGCAAAATAAACTGCACACATCAAACCCGTTTCATGCTGACTCGGTCTGCGCCACGCAGCTGCTCCGTCACCACATATATTATATTCATTACCTTTGCGAGTACATTAATGCTCTGCTATATCCTTCTGGCTTATCATTTGGTCTCAGCGCCAATGAACACATTGACATTGATAGCCTTGGTCACTTAAGTGTACTCTGGAAACCCACCGTGGGTTATAAATTCCCGAAGCTGCTTAACTATGTTCAATCTGCACCCCATCGTAACATAAAAGTACATGGTTGTGCATATAAACATCTGCAAGCCCAGATAAATTAGGAAGCCTTAAACGTAGACGAATGGATTTGATTGCACAAAATGTGAAATTCAAACTCCAATCTGAAATATCACCTAGTCTCATTGAATGTAGATGGGTTTTCATACAGTTAAACATTAACAGGACCACAATTATTATTGCATCAATATAACTGGTGGTATTGCTTTGTTTGAATGGAATTCTCACGTAAAATGGTAAAGTAATCTTATTAGTATATAATTATATTATATTCACCATTAACTTAGGAGACAAATGCTTTCTATTTTCTCGCAATTATGTTTTCTTTCCTATTTTATGTAAGGAATATTTATCTTTTATTTGTTATTGCAACAAGAAAACAAAGCCACAAGTGCAACATAATCATCAAAGCTAAATTATTTGCAGTTGATGAACGTGAATGTGTCACAAACGTTCAAATAATATGGCTTAATATGATCATTAAGCGAGTTGGGCGTCTTACATCAATGCAAACACGATGACATTTTGAGAGGTAAAATGTGAAAAAAATATTAATCGTGGCATGAACAGACTAACACAACGGGGGTTACTTTATGGCAACAACATTGTAACGAAACCGGCAATGCCATTGTCTTATTGAATAGACAAGGCTCGGTAATGTGTAAATCAGTATGCACGGCGTAGTTCTAATTGCGTTTTGTAATGTTGAATACCTAGTCATAGCAAGTATTTTTCGTCTATGATATTTGTTTTCGAATTTCAGACTTGGACCAGGATCTGATAAATCTTGTTCACGATCCACATCATGCGTCACTGAAACTGGCGAGAACAATAGAGAAAATATATACACCCAGTGTGTCTTAGATAACAGACCGGAAGTGCGAATGTACACGTATTATAATATTGTGCTAGTGCTTGGTTTTTGTGCAAAAAGTGCATGTAATGGTTTCATGCTGTGTCGTCATAAACAGTACCGGTTGATGCTTTTGATTGTCTCATTAATCATTTCCTCACGATCTTATGAGTGTAATAATGCAAGCATGCGAGGAGACTTTAGTATCCCGATCTCCTTCTTGAATTTATGACTTTATTAATCCGTTCCATCCAAATAAAAACAAGATCAATGAAGTAGTTCATTTTACTAGCAGCACGCTATTTGAAATCATGCTGCTGTATAGCACGTTGATAAAACAGTGCCCTTTTCCCCAATCCGATGGAAGTTCGTGTTTGACATTTCATGGTGTTTAGATTAAATGTATATACGCCATAGATTGAACAGTAATCTAAATTACGTGTGAAGTCACCACTGTTGTTTGTATTGACTACTGCGTCCAGGGCGAGCTCATTGAATCAACTCGAAACTAATATCACTATGATGCAAATATGCAATAGGCCATCTCAATACGCATTGCTTCTTGTTGTAGCACATGATTTCCTAACAGTGGGGTTATCCCCTGTACATCACCTTGGAGAGATAAATTTAGTTATGTTGTGGATCTTTTATAAAGGCTAAAAATACATCAGGCAATATGCCTTCGCGAAAATGTGGGCTGACTCCATGAGGATACTTGCATACATAACTTGCTGGCGTCTGAAATTGTTTTGTTAATGGTTTGACATACAACTAGGCTAGGGGTCGGTTTATTGGGATTGCTTTGGGCAAAGAAATTATATTTGATATTGGCGGATAGTTTGACCCATTTGACTTTCATATCTAAGATGACCGCTGATGAAATGGTAATATAAATGGGAGTGCTTACAGTCAAGGTACTTTTGCAGATTATGTTTGTTGATAGAAGCACATGCACTACACAGACTTCGAGTCACACGATATAATGCATTTTCCGAATGCGTGTCTGTCTGATGCAAGATTGTTTTGATTTGTGGATTCCCAATCGTCATTGAGCGTGGAATCCATTCACTGCAATACCTCTTAGCAGCCTACCAGTGCGTCATCAGAGATTACTATTACGTAGGGCAATGTTAAATCGGAACTGGTCATTAGGGAGTATCATGAGACAGGCTTCAAAGAGTTAGGTGCGTTGAAAAAGAGCGATTAGGTCTATGCTGCTGAAATCGACCGTCTAAGTTGATTAAAGTCACATTTACAGCTGTTTGGCAATCTCGTATTGGTCATCAGCCTTCGCAAAGAAGGCGAAGATATGTTGCTGTCGAAGTTATTGACCTAAGCCGAAGAAGGAAACTACCGTGCAGCACCCAGCCGTACCACACCTAGCGTAGCCTCCCTACTTCACTACCACTGCTATTGCTGTCAATGTTTATGGTATGGCGAGGAGTAGATCATTAGAACAGTGTCATTTAATGAAGCAGCTGGGACGTTGTTCAAAACAAGGAGCAAATACAATGATTGGTAATATATATGTAAACGAAGCAATTGCGTTGATTGTGTCGTCCGCAGAAAGCAGAACTTGTCTCGTCTCTAGCTCTATCACAGCAGAAAGGTGTTTTGACTAATACAGCGACATATATTTTTTGGATCTCATAAAACTAAATGTGCTTAAACTGCAGGTCAAAATATGAACTACTTCAAACAGACACACCTTGTACTGTCAGTTTCATCAGTGAAACGTGACTACAACGATATTGTGGACGGAAGGTTTGGAAAGTATTAGTTTTATGTGCTACTGCGCAGATGAACATATATAAGGCAGTATGTTTGAATGCATGTAGCAAACTCAGTTCCATGTGGGTCCGTGGTGACTGTTTGTTTAGACGGACGTAACTAAGACCATGTTACGGTTATGAATAATCAATATATGCTTGTAAGACGCATCTTATGTGATGTGAGGGAGGGATGGTCGTAGAGAGAGATCGAATGGGATGAATTCGTATAGTGTTTTGCTTTCTTAATGTATATACATGGATAAATATAGGTCGACATTCAAACTACAGACTCATCTCTCATTATTATTATATAGTATTATTATATAGTATTCATTTTGTACATATCAACGTACAGATTTGTAAAGAATCAGTGCACGAAAGGTGTAAAGATTAACATCATAACGTGCAAATTGTGGACAGGAGCCCGTCAATTTCTTGCGGGGTAAGAATTGAAATTGCTCGCCCATCCCGTTGCATAATGAGCTCTCTTAATAATGAAATAGGGTTTAACACATTACTTTCTGTATCATTCTCACTCAGCCTGAGTAGGTACTCATTCGTCGTAATTTCTGTTGAGAAAATAGCGTTAGAACTGACACCAATGGTGGACATTACAATTCTCCGATTGCAAGCAACAGTAGAATAACTAAATGCGCAGAGTCTGCTCACAACACATTGTTACCACTGCTTATACATTTCCATAGAAACATAATATAGCGCTTCATTAAATATTCTGTCGCACGTGCGCCGTTAAAAGTGTGCTTCGATTCTAGGACAC
Source organism: Urechis unicinctus (assembly GCA_034190875.2). Taxonomy (NCBI): domain Eukaryota; kingdom Metazoa; phylum Annelida; class Polychaeta; order Xenopneusta; family Urechidae; genus Urechis; species Urechis unicinctus. Next base: position 36,318,338 of record CM067346.1, read on the forward strand.
GATATCGTGTTGGCTAAAAGATAAGAGCGATACAAACACAGTAATTCATGACTACGGATCTACACTAGCCAGATCAACCTGTGGCCTAGCTATTAAAATACACCTAATGATCTCATTTGCCATACTTCCGTAAATTTGGACAGGAAGAAAATCAATTTCGAATTGTCAACAGAACTAATTTTGCCATCTCATTTATGTGTGGCAGTTGCCATTAGTCAGGTTCGCCACACACGGAAGTACTTATTGGACACACACGACTCGTTTGCTCTCAGTTGTATTTTAAACTAATCGGCCATTGCTGCACCCTTAAACTACGTAAGGTCAACAATGACCGCCGAATTTGCCTGGGATATTTCAATACTGTTTGAATTAATTGATATAGAACTTCACCGGAGTTGATATATATTTCAAGGATCGGGTAAAGTTGTAAGGCGACTCTAATGTCTAAAACTCTATGGACATTATAGTCAATTCTTGGTAACCGATGATGGTGTAACTATGGACGGAGCCGTGTTTTTCCACGCAAGATTGATCCGCATGAGGGGTTGGTTGGCTAATTATGTAAATCGTTGTTAACCTTAAATAAGCAACAGCATTATCTATCGACAATATGTAAGTTTGTGAGTATGCATTATTTATTGTATCAATTCTGATCATACAATCTTAGTTAGCTAGTTTTTCTGTATTGATCAGAATATGGGTAATTGATATAGTACAGGTAATGCGCAGTTAGCAAGTACTTTTGTTGTATAATGGGTCCAATGTCAGCAGTTTTTCTTGTACTTTATTTTTTCACCTTCTTTTGTACCATAATTCATGACTGTTAAATTACTGCGACCAGCTTCTTGTGAGGCGTATGAGAATTTTCTGTTATGTAACAATAAAAGGAATTCCTTGGTTATGATAAAAAGTCGACCGAAGTTACGCGAAATAATAAAACATTGCTGTGGTCTAATATTTAAAGCAATCACTAGCATGGAGTGTGAATAGGATTGATAATTTACGATAACATCACCTCTGCATAAAAACTTTAATGCTTCACTGACAAACTGAAATTATGTTCAAACATCAACGCAGTTAGCAAGTACTTTTGTTGTATGATGGGTCCAATGTCGGCAGTTTTTCTTTTACTTTATTTTCTCACCTTCTTTGGTACCATAATTCATGACTGTTGAATTACTGCAACCAGCTTCTTGTGAGGCGTATGAGAATTTTCTGTTATGTAACAATAAAAGGAATTCCTTGGTTATGATAAAAAGTCGACCGAAGTTACGCGAAATAATAAAACATTGCTGTGGTCTAATATTTAAAGCAATCACTAGCATGGAGTGTGAATAGGATTGATAATTTACGATAACATCACCTCTGCATAAAAACTTTAATGCTACACTGACAAACTGAAATTATGTTCAAACATCAACGCAGTTAGCAAGTACTTTTGTTGTATGATGGGTCAAATGTCGGCAGTTTTTCTTTTACTTTATTTTCTCACCTTCTTTGGTACCATAATACATGACTGTTGAAATGCTGCGACCAGCTTCTTGTGAGGCGTATAAGAATTGTGTGATATGTAACAATAAATGGAATTCCTTGGTTATGATAAAAAGTCGACCGAAGTTACGCGGACTAATAAAGCATTGCTGAGGTCTATTACAATAAAAAGTGTCTTTATAATTGAATATGTGCAGTGGTGCAGTGTGAGGCGACGGGGGGCCGTTTGATTGTGAAATTCACACTGCACTTATTCTAAGATATTACCTACCCCAAGAGGGATTTTCAACAGCCTCTGTCTCGTTAAACATACATGGGCAACGATCTTTGTAAACGAAATGTTTATGATGGTATGCGTTTTTGAACACTTAATTTGGACCAGAACTGGTCGAGTTGATGCTTATTCATTTTAAGCGTTCATGGAGCAAAATGTTATACAGACACATCGTCGTATTGTTTGGAACAATCGGCAATATTCATACAAATGGTTTTAATGGAGGTGGTTAAAATGTTGTAATGGCCCTTTACAAGACATCTCCTGCTCTGATATCACGTCGCCTGTCATCCAAATAACCCACTTTATCAGATACAGAATCCGGATTATTTTGGTCGAATATGAAGACTGCAGCAATTGCATCAGTTAATTTGTCGGCGATGGCTGGATCAACTAAATCCCATATGACGCAGGATGGCAATTAATGACATCGGGCAATGGAATTTTCTCGGTATGAAACTGTGTATACTTTATTGAGAATTCACAACTGAAAAAACATTATTGCTTCAGCTCCGTTTGTTAAAGCGATTTGCTTTATAGCTTCTATTTCCGTGAAATTCCAACCATCCTGAATCGATTGCTTGTGTGTCCATCTTATACGCAAGGCATTGATCAAAGTAAATGCGTCGGTAATTGATACGCCGAGCAATAGATGCGCTGACGCAATTTATCCAACTCGCAAAAGATCTGTTGTAAAAGTTTGTGAATGATGCCGTATTACCTCTCAATTGGGCTTGTATGGTTTCTTCTTATAATGCGCCTCCGATGATCATTTACCTGAAACTAGCACAAGCAATGTGCAAATAAACCATGGCGTTAGTGCATTCCGTACTGAGGCCTACAATAGTAGCCTACATACAGCTTTAGCATTGAATGGAGGGTGCTTTGATGGTCGTTATGGCTGAGACGGACACATAGTAACTTTACATTGTTTTCCATGAAAAATATGTAAATACATCATACAAATCATACCACGACGTTCCAATTTGATGTTGAATGTTGGACGAACCATATGTACCGACGCAGTGACGAGACATGTTACATTCGAGTGTAGTGAATCGATATGACAGCATCATAGTTGATGAGTAATACACTTTATAAGGAATGAAAACATCAGCTGCGCTCTGTTGGTACCTAGCAGGACAGTATCTAGGTGTGATTGCTTGGACTAATCCTGATTCCTATGGCCAACTATATTTTTGGTGTATAAAACGGCTTCGCCCAGCATGGTGCATCAGCGATGTGAAGTCTGGCATTCGATAGGCGCTGTAATCACACTATAGTGAAATATCTACCTTTTTCATCGACAACCGTTATCGTTGTAAGTATGAAACCACAAAGGCTAGTTCTGTGAGTCCCTATCTCGGCCAAATATGAAGTGGAGGGTGGAAGTCATAATTATGGTCATTTAAAAAGAACATGTTAAAATCTGGTTATTGAATGACCCGATATTCTGATATTTTATGTAAACCATTAAACAGTATTTCTTGATATCTCACTTGAGCCAATACGCAATGATGTTATTTTGACGAAAACGTGCATAATGCCTTATGATAAATAAAAATGGTGGAATATGGATAACGAACTGAGGAATATTTATGCTCCACCGTAATGAGATATATGTAATGACAAAAAGCAAGGGTCTTATCTGTGACAAACGGGCTTTTATGCCCACGTCGAAATATGAAAAAGGCATAAGCTAATCAGTCTGTGGGTGGCCGATGCTCAAGAGCCTTATTTCTTGTCCATTCTTTTATTTCCTATGTTTCTCCATTGCGGTTAAGGACATATCTGAAAGAGTACCGGGCTGAAATGTACAAGAAGGAGCACCTATGTTTTCTTGTGTAAAGTATCATCCTAGTTGCGATGAGAAGCAGATCATTTCACAGCCTGTTTCCTCTCATACGATGTTCTTTGCGTTTGCAATTCTGGCTTCTGATTGTGATATAAGACGAGTAACTGAGCTGCCCTTGGGTTTCAGCAACTTTGTTAGAGCTGAATCTCACGCACTTTTATCCAGGCTTGTGTGTCCGTTTCAGCAGTATGCTATTGGTTGTCATTTCGTGCTCAACATCTTTCCTCGACTTATTGCAAGTGCTTTGCCAATCTTTATAATAACACTCCCCGTACCCTCCCGCGCACGACACGCCTATGGGGGTCTATAGTTAAGTCAATACTGTAGATAACGAATAATTCCACTCTTTATTTAAAATGCAGATTGTGACCGAGTCTAAATTAGAGCCACATAATGCACGGCATGCTAGTTGCCGAAGGACCACGTATCAATTTGGCAAAAAATTATCCGTGTTTAAGCTGAGGGGATTTACAAATATGATAAGTTTTAGGTTAGCCGTATTGAGAAAATGAAACTGGATTACACCGGACATAATAGAAGACGTATGGTGAGCTATATGTAATAGCCATCAATTCATAGACATCGATTACACCATGAATTATTGAGTCTACGAGCTCTATGGAAGATAAGCCCTTATAAATGGCCCACTGGATGGAAAGTCACGAAATAATCATGTTACTAAGCAATTAATAAGTGATTAAGAGGGAATCTACCGGAGCCTATTAAAACATGCGTAATTCACAGTCATGTATGCTAAAATTTGATGAAACGTTAAGAAAGATCATAGGAAATTATTGCAATGCATGCGTTATCAGACTAGACGGTTCGATTAACTACCATTATTTAAAAGCACGCATTGGTTAATGAATAGATTGATGTGTCTTCTAATGAAACTGATAGACAAGTTTACATTAATGCGTTTGTTGACTTCATAACCAAACACATGCATTAATATTGCACCAGTCATATCGGTTTATGAGGTTCATTCCTGAATCAAGATTGTCTTATCTCTTCAATTATCCACGCCAGGTGTCAGTGACACTGCCAAGAACATAATATATACACCCGACGTACCATATATAAGAGGACGTGAATGCGAATAAATACGTAATCTTATATTGTGTAAGTGATGGACTTGGTATGTAAAAGTGCATATAATGGTTTTATGTGTTGTCAATACAACGATGAGCGAATTGCTTGGTGTGAAGCCAGTACAGTCTTGATTGTTTCCATCAACCCTTACTGCCTGCTGTGTAATAAAGCAGGCAATCTCTCTCGGCAATCTTGGAAGTTGTGGCCTGTGAGAATGTAGTATTTGTATTCTCTTGCAAAGACATAACTGCATATTCTCACAAACACGTTCCCGGAACTCTCTCACTTCGTGGTAAGTAACCATCTTCTGCAACGCAAGCTGCTTCCTACACCCATGTAACCTGCAGATATTTTCACTGCCACATGGAATTTTTTTGATATCAGATCATATCCGAGTTGTGGCAAGCCATAAGCCCTTGGGCATATATGTCCGTGCCTGCGCTGTCCCGTACATCTGGATCAGAGTAATAACTAAGCTAATAGACAACGAATAGCATTTTCTGTGACTCTGGGTAGTTGAATGCATAGACCCAAAGAGCTAAAATTGGTTGACAAATCTCCATCACAGTGTATGTTATCTCTGTGCACTCCATAGTGTCTATTGTGCATGAACCTTTAAATCTCTTGTCTATAGATAAACATCTGCTAGGTGTGATGAGCCGAATATCGGGATGATACCCTTGAACAATTCCAGATTTTTTGCCTGTAGCTGGACGAACGTCATGTACAGGTCATTAATGAGAAAGTAAAATAGAATTTCCCTATTTAACATAGTCTTTCCATCAGTTTAACTATGATATCATGCACAACGAACATGCTTAGAGTTTAGTCGTAGGTCGTATGGCGGTAGGGCTTGTTATTACTGGGCGGTGGATGTATAATGCTGCTTGGTATGCAAATCGGTATCCCGGTTTAGCTCTCTGGCTTTGCAAACATGGCATTTGTTTTCTGCATTGCCTGTCATTGGATATAATTATCGATTTCGGAGTCGTCATTGTCAAAAAGCACAATGACTGGTTTGCCATCACCTGTGAGTAGGTGACTGCCAATCTTAGTCTGGTAGTCATACTGGAGCGTAGCTTAAGCAGAGTTTCTATATATATATCTTCTCCCTATCTTGTCATAAACATTAACACCGAGGTTGATCGCTATTATATAGTAGGAGTGTGATGGGACTAATGTCAGTAATTTCGCTCTTTGAATAGCATCCACAGCATGTGTATTCGCCTTTTTTAGATAATCGATATGAGGTGGCTAGCAGGCAACAGAGATTACTTTGATCAACCCAAACAGTCACATTACCAGGTTCTGAAAGAGCTTGTCATCACTGATGATGAAATATTGTATGACTGCATCAATAAAGTCATAGACCCACTCACACTTTTTCCACAAATTTTTTCTTTGAAGCCAATTATCTCTAGATACACATTAATGAGCAACTTCTACTCAATAGCACATACACTGATGATGCGTCTATAGTCGGCCATTGGGGACGGAAGTGAACGGATTTCGCGCTCAGTGATTATGATCGAATCAACTTATATAACGAATAAATGATTTTTTTTCTGACAGACGCACATTCTGAAGATCAATTACATCGTATGGCTTGACGTTTGCGCAGTGGATGTATTTCTGCCAACAAACATGGCGGTACATTTATTTCATCATTGGCAAAAGCATCTGACAGGGTTGACGTAGACTCAATAATATAACATATCGTAACATACAATGCATTTTTATAGCCCCTGTTTCCAGGAAATAATCCTGCTCAAAGGCACTTAAGCAGGCAGTTAATTGTTATAGCACTTACTAAAAAGAAAAGTGAATATGTCGTAAGGGACGATCTTTTAGTTCCGGATTTTTAGTAATTATTGTGTAGCTCTTGAACATCTTACTCAGAACTCTATTGGGATGCTTTGTGTCAACACCTTCCATACAACTTTACAAACACATATTTGTCAAGTCCTGACCTATTCTAGATCTTTGACTGCAGACTCTTCATCTAATCCTTTAGTTCCATGAGCGGACATCTTAGATATGACGGTCGAATCATATCAACTATGAATTATTTGACCAAAGCAATTCCGGAAACCATAAACTTTTTATACTTGTAGGCTAAACCATTGAAAACGATAACTTAAGATGCGAGTCATTTTTATTTGGAGCAGCCATTAGAGAATTGGGGCCGAATTGTTTACGTAGGAAAACACAAGTGACCAACGCTGTCCGTGTTAATGTGGTCCTTGGCGCTGACCCATGTGATTAACGAGCAACATACAACAAGGCATCAATCTACTCGATTAGACAATCAATACAATACTTATGAAGACGGAGTAGCTGCATAGTCCAGAACGAGTCAGCTAGGGTCAGCCTAAAATGGCGAATATTTAGGATCCAGGTTTGCAATATATTGCTCAGTAGCCCTAACACGCACTGGGCATTCCATCAGGCGGTCATGTAGATGTGTATACTCAGAACAAACAACGGAATGCAGACAATACACGTACAACGTTCCGATTTCATATTTTATGAGCGCTTCTTTTGGAATTTATCACTCGTTAGCGGGCCATATGCAACTGTGGGACCGTCTTGGGACTACAATATACTTAAAAAATCCGCCCGTCTCTCCCTCCCTCTCTCTCCCTCTCTCTCTCTCTCTCTCTCTCTCTCTCTCTCTCTCTCTCTCTCTCTCTCTCTCTCTCTCTCTCTCTCTCTCTCTCTCTCTCTCTCTCTCTCTCTCTCTCTCTCTCTCACTCTCACGCTCTCTTTCAAGCGCTAGAAATGCTGCGCATGTCCAGATCGATCTACGCCCTCTACAGTATAAATGAAATATCTACTAATGAAGCAGCATCGCAGCGGCAAAACATTAATATATAAGACCAACAATAAGCTTTGTTTTGGTCGCCGATGTAGATTTAAAACTGCTAAATTCCAACCACGTATGGCTGTCTCTGAGTTTTGAATGTTCAACCCATTAAACGCATCAATTACAGGAATATCAGCTGCTGTAGCGAGCCAAAAATTGAGAAACATTGATGACTCGCTCAGAAATTAACTGAAAGTACGCTTGGCAGCAAAATTAGTAAAGCAATCGCTAATTCCGCCAGTGGTCTCATTCTTTTGGTTAATAAAGATTCTATTCTCCGTTAAGGCTAGTTGCATATAAACCTATAGCAAGCGAGTTCATTAAAATGGCATTGATATGGACTTGCCGTTCCTTCCTACCTTAATTACCTTTATAATCTTAGTAAGGATATTGTATCAGCTAGAAATTTGTTTTTTATGCGAAAACTTATTCACGCGCTTTCAATGAATATACTTGGTCGATAATTGCATAATGCCTTGAGGTAGCGTATCATCGATTGATTTTTCGGTAAGCACTGCACATAATTAATTAATTCAACAATAAAATACCACTTTCAATGCAATAGGTTTTGTACTGGACCTTTAGGCGTTATATGTCATTCGCATTATTCTGAATGGCCTTCGAACGTCACCGAATATACCTACCTCATCGCACTATCTTGAATAATGTACCCCGCTATAAGGTAAAAGGAAAAATACAGAACATAAGGCACTTGAAATTACATGGTAGCATTATCATACTGAGTGGTCGTCTCAATGCCAAAGTCATTACTCACTCTCCAGTATCTTCTAACGATGAAAGTGCTAAACAAGTTCAGCTTAAAAAGGAACTGAAACAATAATGTACTTCAGTTGTGATATGCAGATATCGAAACTCTGCCCGTGATGCATCAATAGCGACAATTGCTCATTGCACAGCTTCCTACAAGGAGCAATACATTGCGTAGTATCATTAGCCTATGTATATGTTATCATATAGGGATATAGGTGAACTGGCAAACAAACTTGCTAATGCAATTGCTGCAATCTTGATATTGTTTGCCATCAAGGAAATGAGGATAACATTTCTGGCGAAGTCAGTGATTTGTGGGGACTGGTGACAGGGATTCAAAGCAGGAGATGTGAACAAAGATAAGGCACTATGATGATAAACCGCCCAGGTCATACTGGTGAATAAGTAGCTCGACGAGGTGTGGCCTCACAAAATCCCATACTGCACTACTGCACACCATATTGCATTACACAACATAATTCTCTACTGCAATCATCTCCCAATTCAATGGAGCATTGCGGTGCACTGAAACCAACGTGCTGATTGTCCCAAAGCAATTCCAGAGTGTTGTATTTTGCTACCTAATGAACTGAAAAAACAGCGTATTAGCTATTGGCGCAAGCGTACGTACGCCTACTCCTCAAACATTCTGCATTCAACACGATTGTGCCATAACGTTTTTAGATATAGCACCTCTGTTAGGTACATGGCACAATACGTCTGTGTAGAAGTGTGATTACTCACATTAACATGTGAACTGCCGTTTACTTGTGGGTCGCCATATTAGCAAGTAATACGCGAACCCTAATTTGCCAGGCTACTTAACTTCCCATCCCCGTAGTTAACTGCAAAAGTTTGGACATTTAGCAAAAATTGCTAAAGGTGAAGCGTCAATGGTTCGATGGGAGCTGTGCGCCTGCTGATTTTATATGCTTAGATTTACTACACATATGGCGTTACATCCCGCTCACGCATACTGCCAAATCTATTACGAATAACGCAACTTTTTGTTAACTGGATTCTGGATTTATTCTCCGTCTGTTCTTAAAGAAGGATTAGGAGCAATATAGTGCTGCCGACAGTTGAAGCATCAGTTGTGTGCTTTGTTAGTAATATTCTGAAATTTCCACTATGAATCTGTTGTAGTAACAAATGATTTTATCCTTGAGTGTACAGCGATATGGATAAATGGCATCAAGTTGCCTATTTGATATGTCACAGGTTATTGTTACCGATACAAGCCTGTGCACATAGTTTCCGCTACCATCACGTGTACTCCACGCGTGTTTGATTGATTACAATCAAGTATAGTTGTTCATTGTCATTTACAGATCAAAGCTCTCTGCGTGGACATAGCGCAACAACAATCAAAATATCAAAATGACGACATTAATTTTTGATTGTAATATTGTATTTAACATCCGTTGGAAAGTATTGTAGCATATATCGTTAGACGGAAAACCAAACGGACAAGATGTGTAGCACATGTTGACTGCTTAACTACCTTGACATCGGAAGCGCTGGCTTTAATGATTATTCTTGTGACCAGCGGCAGGTCTGCATAGACTTATTATGGCGTAATATAGCCATTTATATGATTCACGGGCTATTTAAGTGTATTTTGTCAAAGAAAGAATGATTGTAGATAGCTAACATCACCAGGCCACGACAAAGTGCTGAGGTGATATCACGTTGGACGCGTCCATCAACCGTTGTTCGTAACGCGGTGTGGGAAATGGGTGGGTGTCAAATTGGGCTTATCATCAAAGGGCACACTATCTAAACATGACAATCATCCTCATCTATCACCGTCACCTCATTATGTAATGACGTATTTGTTGATTGCAATATGCTTAGGAATGCATTTTATCTGTAGCCTATTGAGACACAAAATATTCATTGATGAGTTTTTTAAATATTTGAATTCGAGCAGTCTTGTATTCCATGTGCTTTTCACTCCCAAATATATTAACTAGTGAACATTAGTGATAAACCATTAAAACGAGTTTCACGTTTCGTAAGTTCCCATTACGACGAAATTAATGTCAGCCTTACCCTATCATGGAGTAGATCACAGCAGCCCGTGTGATTGATATACTTACTCAGATGATGTTAGTCGACGAGTAAGCTAGATAACTAATTGTCAGGTGGTAACTGAGACTACCTAATGCCGGACTTAACACCGCTGATGCACCATGCTGGATGGGACTGATTTATGCTATCAAAACATATTCGGCCAAAAGGAATCGGGATTAGTCCACACCACCGCACCAAGTTTACTGTCCTACTACACTACAACTGAGGTAAGAGCCGAGCGTGCTTGTCGATTCCTTATAAAGTGTATTACTCATCATATGATATGCTTCCGTGTCGATGGCTTTCTATTGCAATCTTGTACAGCAAGTCTCGTACTTTCGAGTATGTTCGGGCTACGTCGACCATTCCACAGCAATTGGAAACGTCGTGGTATGATTTGTAAAATATATCAACATCCTTTCATGAAATCACCGTTAAAGGAAAACTATATCATATTGTTATGTTTCCATCTCAGCCATAACGACTTTCAAAGCACACTCACTTGACTCATCAAACTTTACGCAGGCTGCCGTTGTAGGCCCCAGTGCAGAATGCATTAACGCCGTGATTTATTTGTATATTGCTAGTGCTAGTTGCAGATAAATGCAAATCGGAAGCGCCTCATAAAAGAAACCATAGAAGCACCATCGATGTTTAAAACATCATGATTCACAGACTTTTACAATCTTTCGTGAGTTAGATGAATTGCGTGAGCACATGTAGTGCTACGGTAGCATTACGTGACCAGCATATCTGCTCGGTGTGTAAATACCGATGCCATTACTTTGATAAATGCATTACATTCAACAGTCAACCATTCTATACAACCGGAAGTAAAGGGACGTGATTTTAAAGGTATATTTCACTCAAGTCGTTCAGGGTTTACGCGAAATCGTTCTTAAAGGTGTTCCTCAGAATAATACATTAATTTATTGCATGAATAGAAATGTCCAAATTCGGTATGGAATAAACGTAATGTCAAGCAGGGTGGTAACATATCACCAATATTACTCATAGCATACATTTAAGATCTTATCCAAGGGTTGAAAAAGTCCGGCCTGGGCTGTCATATGGGCCAAGATAATTGGTGTTCTAGGTTTGACTTATTTCAATGAATGATATGTTGCAAATATGCGAACTAGTAACCGATGATAAAAAATATTCTGTTAAAAACTTAATGTGTTAAATTTGGTAAGGCAGCCAAGGCCGTTATTTCCGGTTGTATAGAATCTTTGGTTGTTGACTGCATGGATTGTACTCGTGTGTTTTTATGGGTATAGCGAGAGAGATCATTAGCCTTAATAGATTTATTGTGTAATAATAAGTCGTACGACTGGCAGAGTTGATAGTCGAACTTACAATGTAAGACCTACTTAAAGGATATGAATGGCGCGAGCAAAGACAATTCATAAATTGAGATATCAGTCAACACTGTATGACCAAGATAATTGGACAGCTTGAAATATTGTCCAATACATAAATCTCTTATATGTGTTAAAACACGCATTTAGCCACATTGATACTGATTATTCAATCCGCCCTTAAATACATTTTGAACGTAATTGACTTACTGACTAAAGTGTGATGGATTTTTGTGGATTCCGCTGTTCTTGTCTCATATAAATAATATAACGCGATCGTACGATACAAATATATGCTGTGGCTCTTTCTATGCTATCTGATATCAGCCTTAAGCACTAGGGACATTAGACGAGGCAACCAGAACAGATGCTATTTACATTTATTTTAAATCTTACATGGAATTGTTGGACCAATTCGTATATTGAATACATTGAATACATTGAGCACACATACTTAAGAATACGTGACAGCAACGAGTAATAAAACATTGCTGTGTTCTCTTATAGTAAAAGGTGCTTGCAGTATCGAATTTTGCGATGTGCAGCGGCTCAGTGTGACGTGATGAGAGACCGCGCCTCGTCAAGTTGCTTTATTACCTGTATCACCTTGTATGTTTAGATGTAATTGTTTGACTTAGGTAACTTGCTTTACATAGTACGCACGTGCTTTCAGAAAATGAGTGTTGGCAGGGCATCGGTAATTTGCGACTTGATGTTCCCCAAACAACAGTCACCAGTCCGCATCAGCGTATATATTCACCATTTGAAATATAATTTCATATGTTTTCAAAGTCCAAATACTACTGGATACTGAGCAGACGACTCCACTCCTTATAAAGCATTGCGACTTGGAACAAGGCCAACCCATGTGCGTCACTAATCAGCAGTGGGATTGTATTTGACAAATTCATAGTTTTAGAAATAATTGTCCTTTACGGTATCAAATATCCATTTAAAATAAAAGGTCGGCTACATCAAATAGAATCCAACGTGATAAATTCCGCCAAATACCTACCTGCACGTTATCGGCGGAGTAACTTAAGCTATAAAACTAACTAACAAATCAATGATAAAGCAAAGCATTGACGTCAGCATTGAAAATTGTGTAACGTTTAAGCCTGTCTACGACTTCGATGTCATGTCATCCTTCACCCCAATCACCTACTTAATAAAATATAAGCTCGTGGAATATATTGGCAAGACATATAATACTGTGGAAATTGAATCAGTTAATTAACATGAAGATCGGATTCGGATAAGGATGCCCGAATGAATAATGTTTGATCGTGGTCGTGGGATAATCCTGAAGTTGGATATGTTAGATTATAAATTGCCCTCTAATCTTCGCTTGGAAAAAAACATGAAATCCGAATAGACTTCCGACACGCCTGTCATCCTATCCGATCAATTCCAGCCGTAGTGCTGATATAAATACTCTATAGCTGATCTGTCAACATAGGTGAGTCATATTTGGTACGACAGTGATGGAAGTTATACCCTCTGCAGGTCGTCTTTGGATTCCTTGAATTGTTCTGTGCATTATATGTTTGCACCTAAATAGAATGCTCATAGCAAGACAGGGATACTGGGCAACATAAACTGCAAACAACGAAGCCATTTTAAGCTGACTCGTATTGCGACAAGCAGGCACTAAGTAATCACAGATGTCATATTTATAGACTTTGCAACTAGATCGATACTCTGCTATATCTTTCTCGCTTACCATCTGGTTGCAGCGCCAAGGAACACATCAACATTGATATCCTTGGTCATTTATGTTTAAATTCCCAAAGCTAACTAACTATGCTAAATCTGATTCTGGAAGCACGTCATCTTACAATAAATGTACCATCGACAGGCCCACAATTATCATTGCATAAATATAACTGGCGTTATTGCTTTGTTTGATATCATCAACAATATGGAATTCTAATGTAAAATGGGAAAGTGTTCCTATTTATTTAAAATTATATTCTATTCACCGTTAACTTCGGACGCAAATGCGGTCTGTTATCTCGCTACTGTATTTTCTGTCCCATTTTCGTTAGAGAAATTTATCTTTTCTTTGTTATTACAACAAGGAAAAAAGCCTCAAGTGCAACATAATCATCACAGCAAAATTACATTTTGCAGTAGATTTTCGTTAATGTGTCACAAACGTTGAAAGAATATGGCTTGATATGATCATCAAGCGAGGTTCATTCTCTCAGCTAATACTATTTGATGAAAGATGATCATTATGGGCGTCTTATATCAATGCAAACACGTTTACATTTTGGGAACCTCTGTCTAACTGAAGGCAATGTAAAAAAGGTAGTATTCGATGACTAACGAAAAGAACGTTGCAGTCGAGCTCGACAATATGCATATAACCTACTTCATTGCAACAATACTGTCAAGAAATCGGCAATACTATTGTCTAACTGAATGGACAAGGTTTGTGTAATGTGTAAATTAGTATGTACGGCGTAGTTCTTATTGCGTTTTGTAATATTAAATCAAATACATAGCATATTTTTTGTCTATGATATCTGTTTCTGAATTCAGATTCGAGCTAGGATCTGTTAAATCTTGTTCATGGTCAATATCAGGCGCCAGTGAAACTGGCGAGAACAATTGAGATAATGTATTCACCCAGTGTTTCTTAAATAACACACCGGTGGTGCGATTGGACACTTTAATTTAATATTGTGCAAAAAGTGCGTATAAGGGTTTCATGCTGTGTCGCCATAAACAGTACTGGTTGATGCTCCTGATTGTTTCATCAATCATATCATCACGTTCTCAGGAGTGTAATAATACAAGCATTATCTTGTTAGGCGGCTGTCATCTCTTTTCTACTTTGCAGTATCAATCTGGTTCTGGTATATATTCAGAACTCTCACACTAAGGCACTGCAGCGACACTAGTATCCCGATCTCCTTCTCGAATTTATGTCTTCATTAATCTGTTCAATCTCTTTTATTTATCTGTCTGTTGGATGGTCACGTGACATTAATTCGTAGTAAAACAGATCAAGGCCCTGGAATGACATTCACTATTCATGGGCCGTTTGTCGAAAGCAATTTTTATGATGGCATTTAATTTAGGTTGGCATCAAAAGAACTCGCTTACTCGGAACTGTTGATCTTGACTATCACCATTGTTAGTGTGTCTTCTGGGTGGTCGATAAAGTGTCTATCACTTTATTGTTGTTTTACTAAACCATTCATGATTCTGATAAATCCGCAATAAACTTCCCTTACTTATTGATCAAAACCATGTTTTCTGTGTTAGAATTAGCCTTGGAAGCATATTCACACGAAGCATTTGCACTGTAAAGAAAACACTCCGACACAACATGGAAATAATCAAATTAAAACAACAATGAAGTAGTTCATTTTACTAGCAGCACGTTATTTGAAATGACGGTGATGCATTGCACGCTGATAAAACAATGCCCTTTTCCCTGATCCGACAACAGTTCGTGTTTGACATTTTATGGTGTTTAGATTCCATGTATATACTGACATGCAAAGCTGCATGTTATGCGGCTCGAAAACGCCATAGATTGAACAGTAATCACAATTACGTGTGAAGTCAACTTTATCGTCAGTATTGACCATTGCATCCAGAGCGAGCTCATTGCACCTAATCTAACCTAATATCACTATGATGCTAATATGCAATAGGTCAGCTCAATACACATTGCCTCTTGTGATAGCACATAATCCTAATAGTCCTAATAGTTGGATATCTTTTTTACTTCATGTTGGAGAGATAAATTTAGTTTTGTGGATTGGTTTTTGATAAAGGCTAAAAACAAAACATGCAATATCCCTCTTGCGAACATGTAGGCTAACCCCACGAGGGTGTAAAATTTATGCATACTTAACTTGCTGGCATTTGAAATTTATTTTTCAATGGTTTGGCATACAGATATGCCATGTACAGGTTCTTGTTCGATTGATGTGGGCAAAGAACTTATATTTGATATTAGCTAATAGTTTGACCCGTTGAGACCATCATATCTATGATGACCGCTAATGAAATGGTAAGATAAATGGGAAAGCTTACAATAAAAGACCACAAGTAGGCAGGATGTATGCAAGGTGTTGACATGGGAGGTGCGCTTTCGAGCGTCACAATGTTATGATTGAATATCAGGAACTATGAGATCGTCACACACGGCTCATTGAGTCAAAGGTAGCGATTTCAGATACACGATCACTCTTAGTAGACAACCAGTGCGTCTTCAGTGATTATGCTCTTACAGCGACATTTACCTTTTGGATCACATTAAACAAAATGTGGAAAGATTTTAGACTTCAGGTCAAAATATGCACTACTTCAAACAGACAAACCTTGGTCGGTCAGTTTGATCAATGAAACGAGACTACTAAGATATAATGGACTGAAGGTATGGAAAGTAGTAGTTAAAGTTTTATGTGCTACTGCGCAAGCCAGATCACCCTGTGGCCGCGCTATAATACACGTAATGATCTCGTGTTTGCCATGCTTATCTCTATTTGGAGGTTTATAAACTTGATCAAGGTGAGTGGGGATAAACAGGAAGTAAAAGCTGCATTCTATTTGTAACCAATATTGTACCTATACAGTTGATCGATACTGTATATATATACAACATGGACAGCTGGAGACATGGACACACACTTTAACATCTTTTATTTTTCAATACGCATTCCGCCACACTGGATTGAAACTGATTACATAAGACAATCTTGGATAAACTATCAACTTAATTGATTGACTGGCTATAGCAAGATTGATTCCAACGGATTCCACTATCATTGGCTCACAAAACTACTAAAATGAATTCGTACAATACCAAGATATGGGGCTGTTACTATTTTACGTGCGGCTAAGAGGCTCCGATGTAAAATTATCCGCATAATTATATACCGATTTCATAACACTATAACCTGCACACAAATATTGTTGCAATATGCATGAATGACCAGGGTGTTTTTTGTTGCGGTATTATATACCTCGTTGAATCAGCACGAGTTATAAAAGACTAAGTAGACATTACTGAAAATAACATATATACAAATATGTATGATATGGAAGCAATCACGCAAACTCTGCTGAAAAGAATCTCATTCTTTCTATTGTGATGCTGAGACAGTTGATATCGGCCGTAGACACAGCTGGACACATGAAATTTACCTCTGTATTAAATCTTTCAGGAAAGTGTTAGACGAAATCGTTGTTGTAAATTGACTGAAACGATTAAAACACACTATGAGGGGCTAACCTCTGGTATTTTCAGACCCTAACATCATCATTAGTGTAAAATGCGGCAATGAACGCTGTGGAAAGCAATCATCATTTTCGAAATGTCACCAGAACAAATTAGGCCATCTCATTGTATGTGTGGCAGTTGACATAAGTCACTTTCGCCACAAGTACATATTGGGCAAAAACACACGACTCTATTGTAAGAAACTATGTGGGCATTATGGTCAATCCTTGGTTACCGATGATGGTGTGTCTATGGACAGAACCGTGTTTTTTTCGAGAGATTCATCCGTATGCGGGGTTGGTTGGCAAATTATGTAAATCATTGTCAACCTTTAATATTAAACAGTATTATCTTTCGACAGTATTAGTTTATGAGTATGCATTATTTATTGTATCAGTTCTGATCATACAACTTTTTTCTGTATTGATCAGAACATGGGTAATTGAAATTGTACATGTTATGTGCATTCCACTTTCCACAAATGACTTGGCTGACGTAGCTGCAACGTATTCAGAAGATTGTGTTTGCAAGCGTCAAAACAAGCCAATGAATGTAGGTTAGTGAAACGCAGCTAGCTCGACCCTAAAGTTACACATTAACAATGTTAATGAATTTCTCGTTTTGCATTATGTAATCAACAAACATGAGTGTTCTCAATCTAGATCTGGGCGGCGAGAACACACTCGCATCACTCTGCATATAAATATTCTCGATGTGGTTCATCACAGTACCTTACGCTATGTCACATGATTGCACCACAGACAATATTGCAGCCTGTCAATTAAACAGTACCAATACAGTGTTTAAGCCATGCTTTAACTGCACCACGCCATACCCAACACAACAACTAAACAAGTCTTCTACGATTCCACTTCATAGACACCAAAAGCTCGCAATGATGAAACTATGAAGGAGTGGGGAGTGGGGATGCAAGCTTTTCAAGTGTTTTGGCTCTGTGCAATCAATATTGTTCGTTATATCACCTAATACGGAGTTATTCGTTTATCCTTTAACACCAGGAGTCTGCCGATAGGCAGCTTAGTAACCGCGGTGTGAGCTAAATTGAAACAATTTGGTTAAGATAATTCATATCTACAGGGTCCCCAATGAATAACGTTTACTTGACATATTTTTTAATCATAAATTTACGCTCAAATCGATGAGTGAGACAACGTGGTTTGTGTAGAAATACCTGTTAAGATTTATTCAGAAGCATATGCTTGAGTAGGAGTTTTAAAGTAATTTGTTTGCTGCAGATGATAAGCAGACAGACAAGTCGGTAATTGGATGTCTGCAAGCGATTGCATTAATTGAATATTGCATTAATTGTAGCTGTTTTTCTAACATCTCTTTCTCAAATGGAATGTTTGAAAACAAATGAAAAATTGTAGTAATAATTCTAGTTCCTAGCCGTGGGTTTATTTGTACTAGACGTCTTTTTTTATAATAATTCACAATTTTTGTACTTCTCCTTTAGAACGAATATTGTGTTTAGTTTATCCTCATCGTCACTGTTAATGATGTCAAGTGACCACCGATTAAGTCAGACTGAACCACTGGAAGTTATCGTTGCCAATGGAATGATTGCTGTGTTGTATGCTGTTACGTCAGGTTCAACGTCCTTTTCAACCTTTACAGTCCTATTTCATTTGCGCATTATGCACAACTAACATTGTTGTTAACCCACCAACAGGGTTGAAACACTAATAATCTCGAACTTTATTTCGAAATGCAAATTGTGGTTCTTTTGTTCAGTTGCATGCATTATGGCTAGTAATTTAGACCCGGTCAACATCAACATTCTTAAACTTGCATGGAATTACTATTAAAAAGCAGTGCTATTCGGATGGAGCTGATATCTCAGCCAATGGACAGAAGCTTATATCAAAAGCAATCATTAGCATGGAATGTGAATAAGGAATGATAAGTTAACATAACAGCACCACTGCATAGAAACCTTTAATGCTAAACTAACAAACTGAAATTATGTTCAAACATCAACGCAGTTAACAAGTACTTTTTGTTGTATGGTGCGTCCAATGTCAGCAGTTTTTAAATGTACTTTATTATTTCACTTTCTTTGGTAGCATAATAAATGACTGTTGAATTACTGTGACCAGCTTCTTGTGAGGAGTACGAGAATTGTGTTTTATGTAAGAATAAAAGGAATTGCTAAGTTTTGTTAAAAAATCGCCCGAAGTTACGCAAAATAATAAAGCATTGCTGTGGTCTATTACAATTAAAAGTGTTTGCAGAATTGAATATGTGCAGTGGTGATTGTGAAATTCACACTGCAATTATTCTAAGATATAATCTACCCCATGAAGGATTTTCAACAGCTTCTGTCTCGTTAAACAATCATGGGCAACGTTCATTGGAAGAACTGTCTATGATGGTATGCATTTTTGAACGCTAAATTTGTACCAGAACTGGTCGAGTTTATGCTCCATTCATTTAAAGCGTTAATGGAGCAAACTCTTGTATAGGCACATTGTCGTATTGTATGGAACAATCGGCAATATTCATAAGAACGGCTTTAATTGAGGTGTTGTGAATGTTGTAATGGCCCTTTACAAGACATGTTCTGTTCTGATATCATGTCATCTGTCATCCAAATAACCTACTTTATCAGATAGAGAATACCAATTCTTTTGGTTGAATATAAAGACTGCAGCAATTACATCATCGGCTATGGCGGGATCAACTAAATCCCATATTTCGCAGGATAGAAATAAATGACATCGGGCAATTGAATTTTCATGGTATGAAGCTGTGCCTTCAGGTATCAAATGATAGTGCGTCACAACTGAAATACATTATTGCTTCAGCTCCGTTTTCCAAAGCATTTTGCTTTAAAGCATTTATTTTTGTGAAATTCCAAGCATCGTCTTTTATATCCTGAATTGATTGCTTGAGTGTCTATATTTAACACAAGGGATTAATCAAATTAAATGCGTCGGTGATTGATACGGCGAGCAGATATGCTGGTCACGTAATCTTGCCGGAGCAATAAATGTGCCAACGCAATTTATCCAACTCGAAAAACATCTTGATTGTGCTTGTATGGTTTCTTCTTATGAGGCGCCTCCGATGATCATTTACCCGAAACTAGCACTAGCAATGTACAAATAAATTATGGCGTCAGTGTGAGTCCCACAATAGTTGCCATCACTAGGCTCAGATGGTACCTAGCAGGACAGTAAACTAGGTGTGATTTTCGGTGTAAAAGTAGGCTTGCAATTCTTGTTTCTTATTGTGACGAGTTGAGAAAATGAAATTGTATTACGCTGGTCATAATCGAAGACGTATGGTGAGCTACATGTTATAGCCATCTATTCATAGACATCGATTACACCATGTATTATTGAGTCTGCTCTATGGAAGATATGCTCTTATAAATTGCCCACTGGATAGAAAGTCACGGAATGATTATGTTACTTAGCAATTAATCAGTGATTAGGAGGGAAACTACGGGAGCATAATAAAACATGCGCGATTCACGGTCATGTATGCTTACAGAAACTATGAATAAACATGCGTATAGTGTGTTATGCCTAACCGCTATCAATATATAGTTGTTTTATATGCTTTATCTACATGCAGGAAGGCAGACAAACTTGATCGCACTCATTGATGGGTTCTCTAAGAGCAACAAAAACGGGTAAACCATGGCAGATAGTTGAACGTGGCTTGCATGAAGATAACTAGCGAACTACCGAAAAGTGCCCAAAGGAACAACATATATAATGCATCACTAACTATATATCACAATTCGTGTATCAGTTGTGGGAAGACCAGGGGCATGGTAGATTTAATATTACAGAGCTTTATAGCCCTAATGACAAGCAGATAATCTCCATCTTACCTAATGTATTGCTTCGCTGGGGCCACATTTCACTGAACCTACACGCAGTCGGTCATAAAACTTTTCACATAACGATTTTAGTGATTGCAAAAGTTGCAAATATATTTCATGGTCCAATTTTATTCAAACCAATTTACAAACCTTTTTGTATGGTCTGCCAGAAAAATTTGCATCAGAGAAGGTAAATCCGTGCAAGTCGAGAACATAAACAAAAAACGAAGAGTGTGAGTCATGCATCTCTTTTTTGCCATTAGCCGCTTTATGCTTTATCGATGTGCGTAATGGGCCAATACAATGCCATTATGTTGATAAGATATTGTTACCAAATGCGTATCTACAATGTTCATATAATTATAGTCCTTCGGAGCAAATGGCGACATAATTGATTTCACCTGTTTGAGGCTCGTCGACAGCATCAATATGTGTCGCTTGCTAAATATTGTAGTCGATTATTTAGCAATTCGACAATTCCGGAATCTTTGGCATGACTTATCTGTCAGAAATATTGCTCCATTTGCTAAATACTTAAAGTGCCAGAAATATTTAACTGTAACGTATTCCGTGGCTAGTATGACGTATAAGGATAAAGCAGAGAGTGATGGTTATTATATACATACGTCCGAGATTACTCGGCCTTATAAATACCTTATCCAATAGTGAATAGTTGGTAGGTATCGTCCCCATTTTATTCGTCAAAATTGATGTTCGACGATGAAATGATATTTTCAATACACCAGCGAATGCCTCTCAGGCATCTTATCCTACTAGTCGTTGTGTATCTGAATGGCGTAGGCTGGACGTTGGTTGCAATTTAATGAACAAACAAAGCCATACATTGTCTAAATAGAGTAATTCATACCATGACCGAGATCTTTGCTATGCGACGTCCCCACCACAATGTATTCGATAGATCGTAGAAAATGATCATCAGGAATACAAGCAGGGTTCATGACAGAATTGACGATCCAAGCGATAAAATCGGTCCTGCATCCAACTCCGAAGCGTCATGGATAGCAACCCATTTTAACCAAGTCATTTTCTAGACTTGACCGCAACACAATCGGAATACGTACCAAGTATTGTACAACTGTATCGGAAGTATTCTATACAGTATTATGACATTCAATAGAGAGATTGGAAAATTATCAGATTTGGTCTATTGTGAGATGGTTGCAGCTGGCTTTCTGCCAAGGAACAAATAACGATGGTGCTTGGATGGAATTTCAGAGCTTTTTCACATCACTTACTTCCAACATTATATTAATTAAGCTATGATTTGTAATGTCAAATCCATAAAAAGCTTCTGTAGGAGTACAGCTGCCTAGCCGCAGAACGGACGAGGAAAGGACCTTCCATCGCTTTAATAAACATACTATTGAAATCGGCCGCGATCGACTGAGTTTGGTTGCCATGATCACAGTGCTTAGTTACCTACTTTAAATGCAAGCTATTGGAATCGTAACGACTGCACACATATATGTTCACACATACACACGCTGTCATACGCTAGATGCCTTGCCTAAGAAAGTTCGAGGACCTTCCACCGCTTTTTTTCAACCATAAATCTGTAACGGCTAATTAAAATAGGCCATACATGCATCATCGGGGTTGAATGATTATGAGGCGTAGACTTTTACATGATATTAACGAGTCGAATGATTTGCTGACGTCAGCTCATACAACGCTACGGCATAATCATGTAACCAGTATATATGTATAGTGTATTACCGATGCCTTTACTCTGATGAACACAAAAGAAATACTCGCGTGCAACCAATTCTAGTGTATCGGCTAGTACGCACGATAATATTGTACGATGCGAATGGACAGATTATACGCATTATTCTATCAATAAATCAGCTTACAATATAAGTACTCTTTCCTTTCATCTTGTTTTATTTATTATGCCGCAGGTAATCCTTCTTTACTCTGTTATTTATAATTGATTGCCACATTCAGACAGCACAGCGCAACAGAGACGTAATCCGGTGTGTTATAACATCGCATTTTACACCCAAGTGATTGTTCCAGTGGGCGTTAAATATCAAATGAATGGTGTTTACTATCGCATCCAACGGGAAGATGATATCAAAACGGGGATCGATGTTGGCGACATTCTTATCTAGAAAGTGGCCTTAGGCGCTATCGCCCACCCGACATAGCCCCAGTGACCTGACCACGACAGGGCAACCGCGATATCGTCTAAACACGGTGGAGAGGCCTGACGTCATTAGCCTGATATGAATGATTATTCTACCATCTGATGGATAATTGATTGACCCAATTCACTCAACTAAGCCATAAACCAAATAGAAATTGATTATTTGAATCAACAGTCAAAGCAGCGCCCCTAATGTCGGGCTAGAGACTGATTAAACCAAAGTGTTCGCCCGGATGTTATTGCAAGTTGATCTTTCAATCCAAGCGTGGATTTTACAATCACCTCAGTCATATGATATTCATTGAAGTCTATGGTCTATAACCCTTTTAAATGCAATATTAAAACAAAACAAAAGGCAATGTCTGTCATATAAGCTACTCTGCTTCAAATTGTCCAGAAAGTCTGCCATATAAACTTCTTACATTACACTGCTTTCATGGAAATATTCTGATCTTATGCCCTGTCAAAATGACGTTGCAACCAATTTAGAATCTTTTATAAACTGAAAGATGTCACTACCCGTATATCATCTTATTAATCTTTATCAGCCATATTTTGAACGATGTTTAACAGCGCCGAAATCGGTCTTTTATTTCTTTAGCGGTGACAGCGACGACCATCGTCTTTAACAGTTGTCAAAAAACCGTTTCTAATTTCGATAAATCCTGCTCACTGGCAACTGGTTTCCCACACACGAAGCAGTCACTGTTTGCTTTTACATGGTATTTCGAATGGCATATCGATAAACCACCGCAAATTATGTTTGAGTGATTGCATCTGAGGTCATTTGTTTCTTTTGCCGAATCACTAATCAATAAAATAAAAGCAGCGGGTTGACGGGATGAACATTCTGGTACAGCATTAAATTGTAAGCCTTTTGTTGCCAGACAAAGAAGTCGTCTCTATACAGACAAACTCAATAAGAGCAACTCCGCAACCTTAACGGCATTCTATTCAAACACACTATGTGATTATGGGCGATCTCACGTTCACACCAACATATATGTCATGTATCTAAATGTGGCTCGGCAGTTACATATGATATTGGGTACGACACCATTGTGATGACCAGCATATAATGAATATACTACAGTGATTGATGATTCTTATGATTTCTAAAAGTCGCACCTGGTTGATGTCATTTTTGGTTGTTAACCCTTATAGCGATACGCACTCGACAATAGCAGACTCTCTGCAGGCGGACATCGTACTTGTGAACAACTCGATTGTTGGAGACATAGAGGCGCTCCTGAGGGAAGTTAGGACATTCTTTTCATAACCATGACGCAATTCATCTGTGCTGGTCACCTGGTGATGATATATTTGGCAATTGCCGGGAGATACTGACACTTTGCTTTATGTTAAATCATCAACGCCGATAGCAAGTACTAGCGTGAGTGATACGTCTTCCCTTCACGACGTGACAGGCACTTGCGCGGGTATAGTTCTCGCAATCGTTACCTGCAAGGGATTTACTGATTAAATGTTTCTTGGCTGGCACTTTTTAATATTATTGGAAGCATAAATAATAACTTCAGACGTGTTTCGGGACAATCCACCCTCTTGTTTCTTTTGAAGTGTCTTTTATGAGGCGATTTAGAATCGCAGTTAACGACAGAAAAAAATAAATAAGTTGGCACGATCAGAGGAGCGACCAATCATTCACGGAACGATAAAGCATCGCCGTGCTGAATTAAAGTAAAGGGTGTTTACAATATTGCGCCTCATCAAGCTGCTTTATCACTTGGTCGGTCGTTCTTCCTTGCACATTATCAGTATTCACATTCATCTCGCGCATTCTGATGTAAAACAGCTATTCTAAACAGACGTTCTTTTGTCCATGTTTCTTCCGTTTCTCCCGTTTGCCCTCACTTTTCTCCACCGCCTTGTGGGGGCACCTTCTGTCAGTTTTAGTGGTAGTCCTACTTCAAGCAAGGCAATATACACCACTGACGTAGGGCGATTCTCAAAATCTTAACTCTCTTCAAACGTACATGAACAGCAAACGGATGTGAAGGAATCGCCACCACTGGTATGTTTTACACTTGTGCTAGCATGCAATTAGCACTAGTCGAGTTACTTCATCATTTAATCAGATCATTGATGACCACCTTTAATGCCGACGCACTCAATCATTTTGCCATTAGCAATAGCCAGGATAACTTTGCATGACTATATGAAAAGTGCTTTGGCGAGTGTTTTGACTGTTTTATGAACATCTTCTGCTTTGATACCACGTCATCCGTCACCCTTATTACATACTTAATTACAAATAAAGCACTGATTTGTTTGGATGAAATGGTGATGGCTAATGTTGAGCTGGTAGTAATAAAACCTAATTGTTATGCACATGTCTATTCTATATTGACTCCAAAATGGAATGCTTATGGCAGAAGAGGGCTATCGGGCAACATGACCTGCATACATCGACCCCATTTCAAGCAGACTCATTCAGCGACACGCAGCTACTTAGTCATCACAAATATTATATTAATTTACGAGTACATTGATACTCTGCTTTATCTTCCTCGCTAATCATGTGATTGCAGCGCGAAGGAACACATTTACATCGATAACCTTGCTTACATATGTTCGCTCTCGAAACACACTGCTTGTTATAAATGTCTTATCTGCCTGACATGGCCCAATAAGTACGTCATACGTTGCCTTACTAGGTGACGTAAGTTAGGCAGCTAAGAAGTAGACTAATGTATATGTTTGCACAAACTGTTGCATTGTTGTCGCGAGGAGTTTACAATTGTGCCTGTGACGAACAACCAGTATCAATGAGTATACGAATCAGTGACCAACCTATCGTGTATTTAGTTTTCTTTTGCCCATAATTATAGGTCAAACAAACATTCATGTCTATAAGTAGCACCCGTATGTCTCAAACAAACCCATAATCGTCTTCAATTTGAAACAACAGTTTCATTTTCAGTTTGCCACAAATAGAGATCCAGAATCACACCTTGCGTAACTGAATGTAGGTGCTTTTTTTACATACAGTTAATCATCGAACTGACCGCATTTGTTATTGGCTAAATATAACGAGTATTATGGATTTGTTAGAAAGGTTTAACAACATGGCACTTCCACATAAATTCGAAATATATTCCAATTATTATCTTATCTTATACTATTGACTATTGGATTTTGACGCAATTGTTATATATAGGCTTGGTGTTATGTTTTCATTCCTATTGTATGTAAGTGATATTTATCTTTAATTAGTTCATGCGACAAGGAAATAAAGCCACAGGTGCAATATAGTCAACAAATAAAAATAACATTCGCGGAAAATGTACATGAATGTGTCACAAACGTTGAACGAAAATGGCATAATTTGTCAAGAAAGAAGAATTCGTTTGCAAGTATTAAATTGGACGCAATCTTCCGAAACACCGTTGCTTATTTATGTCACCATTAGTTGTTCCCTGCATGTTGCAAATTACGTGAACAGGACTTTATTGTGGTCTGGTATATTACGTTTTTGGCAACCCCCAAAACGTTACAGAGATGCATTGGCCATAATTTTGGACTTTGAGGACAATAAAGTGTATTAAAGTTCGTCGATAAACCGCGTAGAGCCAGCCATGCAGAAAGGGAGCTAGTCATTCTCGAAGGTTGTCATCGAACCGGTTCTGACCTACGTGGCTTATTCGGTCAACAGCTCCCCCGTTGAAAAAAAATGATTAAGCATGCCGTGAGCTACACGCCTTGGACGAGTGAAGGCATAGGAACTTATGTGGAGAGTGGGCGATTAACAGGTTCTGTCCGATTTTATTCGACGAAGTGACTCCGCTAACAAGCATGAAATCGACAGATAAATTATATGGAATCATGAAGCTAGATCCAGTGAAAAACCTTCTCTTTTTTGCTGTGATATCTGGTCTGAGGTTATGAACAGAAATAGTCAGTCAAGTGCTGTGCCAGCAGCTATTGATAATGTGAGAGGTGAGGTTGGTATTCGAGAATTGCTCTCTACCAAATGGAATGAATCGTATAACAGTGTGTCGTATACTTTTTAATAGTTATGAGCGCATAAAAATGGATATGAGTGACCAAGTTATGCAAAGATGCAATTTAGGCGAATGCGAATCTGATCATTATGTTTCAGTTAAAGACGTCATGGCAGCTGTGGTGAAATTAAGGCCCATACGGCTGAGGGTAATTCAGACCATATTGTAAAAGGCACTCGTGAATTGTTTCCTGATTTATCGTTGCTGTTTAATTATATGATCGTGCATTCATTCATCTCAGTTGAAATGACTAGATCGGCGATTGTTCCATTTCTGAAAACGAAAATAAATCGGCAAGTAACAGCAAAAACTAATGATCGATTACGCCGAGTAGTGTTTTAGGCAAGTGTTTTGTCAAAGCATTCGGATGTTCTGAGCACCAGTCATCTCAAGTTTACTACACCATCTTCACAGAGCGTGGGATCTGTTCACAGCAATCCCTCTTAGCATACTACAAGCGCGTCATACATGATTATGCTATTACGTGGGCAATGTGAAATCGGAACTGTTCATTAAGGAGTATCAATAATCAGTTGAGCTGCAAAAGAGTGAGTGGGTCTATGATATTGATAAAGGCGTTGGCTTGACTGAGGCAATCAGCTCATCATTATGAATCAGTCACGAACAGCTCTTGAGAAGATGGAAAAAGGGTTGTACACGTTGATCAATGTCACATCTACTGCCGTCTGGCTAATCTCGTATCGGTCATCGCAAAGAAGGCTAAGATATGTTGCTAGTAAAGTAAATGACTAAACCGCTGATCCCAGACGTACCACACCCAGCCTAGACTCCATGATCACCAGCTCCATCACTAGAAAATTGTACTATCACTGACAATATTGTGTAACATGTCAAGATCTAGCATTTTACAGCTTTGATAATACAGAATGTTCTCTTTATATGTTTGGTCAGAGCATAAACGACGAATTCGGATTTGTTTCATGACTGTGTCGCCTCCTACACTCACCTTGACAATAACCAGCTTAACATTCGCATTTAGTGTTATTGAACCATTATATACAAGAGATATGGTGCATTGTGTATTAGTGTAAATCATTGCAGCCGTAGTACAATGCTTTCAAAAAAGTAGCTAAAATTTTATACTGCTAATTAAACCCTTTATTTTTGCGAGTTTTGCAAACATAACGATACAAAGTCCAAACAATCCAGCCTCACACATAATGAACAAAAGCTCGCAACAATGCATCACTGTAGTTTTCAAAACCCACGCCACGTTGAGCAGTCTTGTATGTGCTATTCACTTCTAAATGTATTATCGACAGGTGAACATTAATGATAAACGATTACAACGGGTTTTCACGTTTCGAAAGTTCCCATAACGACGAAATTAATGTGAGCCTTACCCTATCATGGAGTAGATCACAGCAGCCCGTGTGGTTGTATACTTACTCCGATAATGTTAGCCGGCAGGGAAGCTAGATATTTCATTGTCAGGTGGTAGCTCAGCTTACTGTATAACAACAGACTTTACGTCGCTGATGCATCATGCCGGGGCGGAATCAGGATTAGACCACACCATCACACCAGGTTCGATTCCTTATAAAGTGTATCACTCATCAAATGTTATGCTTTTGTGTCTATAGCTTACCATTGCACTCGTAAACAGCATGCCTCGTAATTCAGTGCATATGCCGGCTACGTCGACCATTCAACAGCAAATGAAAACGTCGTGGTTTGATTTATAAAAAATGTCAACATACGTTCATGGAATCACCTTGAAAGGAAAACAATATCAAATTGTTATGTTTCCATCTCAGCCATAATGACCTTCAAAGCACCCCAAATTGACTTATCAACATTAATGCAGGCTGCTGTTGTAGGCCCCAGTGCAGAATGCATTAACGCCGTGATTTATTTGTATATTGCTAGTGCCAGCTGCAGATAAATGCGAATCGGAGGTGCCTCATAAAAGAAACCATAGAAGCACCATTGAGGTTTAAAACGTCACGATTAACAGACTTTTACAAGTTTTCTTGAGTTGGATGAATTGTGTCGGCACATTTCGTGCTACGGTAGCATTACGTGACCAGAATATCTGCTCGGTGTATCAATTACCGACGCCTTAACTTTGGTGAATGCCTTACATTCAACAGCCAACGATTCTATTCAACCGGAAGTAACGGGACGTGATTAAAAGGTATATGTCACTAACGTTATAAAGAGTTCATGCAAATCGTTCTCAGTCGTGTTCCTCAGAATGATAAATTAATTTATTGCATGAATTGAAATTTCAAGATTTGGTATAGAATATATGTAATGTATTAAACGGTGTCAAGCAGAGTGGTAACATATCACCAATATTACTCTTGGGATATATTAATGAGCTTATCCATAGGTTGAAAAAGTCCGACCTGGGTTGTCATATGGGCCAAGATTATGTTGGTGTTCTTAATGATGCCGATGTTTTTACCCTTATTGGTCTCATAGCAATGAATGATATGTTGAAAAATGCAAACTACTTTTCGATGAATATAATGTTACTTTTAATCTGTTCAAAACTTAATGTGTTAAACGATTGTTTTAACTGCTTGTATAGAAATAGAGTAACGCATTTCTAGGAGAAATATCGTTATCACCACGTCGGGTTTACTAATGTATGTAAAGTGTACCTACATCGTAGGCTGGCTTACTTTATCTTACTTCGAAAATCTGAGTATCTTGCCTGAACTAAACATCGGTAACACCAGGATTGGTCCACGTTTTACTAGGCAATCACCAGATACCATACACTGAATATCTGAATATCTGCACATATAGTTTGGCACAACATCGCAAATAGATGACGTTAAGACTCCGCTACTTAGGGAAGTCCTGATGGCAGTGTAAAAGGACATTAACAGACGAGTGGTACGGAGAGCTTTGTCATGTGGATGATTAAGCTGAATGGTGGGTCGATCTCATGCAAACGCTAAATCAAAACCGTGACCGTTCTATGAGTCCCTTGCTAGGCAATGTATAAAGCGGAAAGTGAAAGTTGTAATTATCAATCATTTAAACTTAACTGACTATTGAAAGAGCCTATATTGTATTCTTTATTCTTTTATGTAAGCCAACATGTAGGAATAACAATATTTGTTGATTTCTCACTTAAACCCATATACAATAATGCATCTTTGAAGGCGTATAACCCCTTATGATAGGTAAATATTGTGGAATATGGATAATGAACTTAAGGTAATATATAAGCATCCAGCATGGGTCTTATCTGTGTTATACGGGCTTTTGTTCCTTCATCGAGGCCTGAACGAGGTTATTATCTGATTAGTATGTGCGCTGCTGATGGTGACTAACATAATAAATAGTCAGAGAGAGAGAGAGAGAGAGAGAGAGAGAGAGAGAGAGAGAGAGAGAGAGAGAGAGAGAGAGAGAGAGAGAGAGAGAGAGAGAGAGAGAGAGAGAGAGAGAGAGAGACGAGAGATGGAGGACGAGAGATAATAAGAGAGCGCGAGAGAGAGAGAGTTGAGAGAGAGGAGAGAAGAGAAGGAGAGAGGAGGAAGAGAACGAGTAAAAAGAGAGCGTTAGGGAAACAGTGATTGAGAACTAAAGAGAGGGAGAAAGAGAGATGGATAGATAGAGAGGGAGGGGAAAACAGAGACAGAGGGTTAGATCAATATCGATAGATAGAGAGAAAGAGGACGCGTGAAAGAAAAAAGTGCGAGAGTGAAAGTGAGAGAGAGTGAGAGGTAGAGACCTAGAAATATAGACCTATAGTGCGTGAGTGAAATAGAGAGATAATGATACATAGAGAGAGAGTGAGAGAAAAAGATAAAGCGAAAGAGAGAGAAAAGGAGAGAGAGTGGGAGAGATAGAGAGATGGAGAGATAGAAAGAATCATAGAATAATCGAGAGAGAGAGATATAGAAAGATAGATAGAACGAAAGAAAGATTAAGGGAGAGTGAGAGATAGATAGAAAGAACGATAGAATGATAGAGAGTGAGAGATGCGGTGAGTATTTTTCGTCATGTAATGATAGTTCGTATCACTGATTTGATCGAGAGAAAGAAAGCCTTCAAGAGAATCGAGAGAGTACGACAGTGAGAGTTGAGCCCTATACATGTCATCATTGGGCTCCATGAAGAACTGATTATAGCCCCAAATAGATGCTCAAGCAAAACAGAGCTACTGATCAAGATAAACTGCGCAAACCCGTTTCATGCCTGACTCGCATCTGGATGCGGTAGAGAGTACGACGCAGCTGATGAGTCCGTCATTGATCGCGCAAACAAAGAAACATAGCATTCGAGATCTGATTCTGGTACGACAGTGAGGAAAGTTGAGCCCTATACATGTCATCATTGGGCTCCATGAATTGTTCTGCCCATTATATGTTTGCCCCAAAATAGAATGCTCAAGGCAAAACAGGGCTACTGGGCAAAATAAACTGCACACATCAAACCCGTTTCATGCTGACTCGGTCTGCGCCACGCAGCTGCTCCGTCACCACATATATTATATTCATTACCTTTGCGAGTACATTAATGCTCTGCTATATCCTTCTGGTTTATCATTTGGTCTCAGCGCCAATGAACACATTGACATTGATAGCCTTGGTCACTAAAGTGTACTCTGGAAACCCGCTGTGGGTTATAAATTCCCGAAGCTGCTTAACTATGTTCAATCTGCACCCCATCGTAACATAAAAGTACAAGGTTGTGCATATAAACATCTGCAAGCCCAGATAAATTAGGAAGCCATTAACGTAGACGAATGAATATGATTGCACAAAATGTGAAATTCAAACTCCAATCTGAAATATCACCTAGTCTCATTGAATGTAGATGGGTTTTCATACAGTTAAACATTAACAGTACCACAATTATTATTGCATAAATATAGCTGGTGTTATTGCTTTGTTTGAATGGAATTCTCACGTAAAATGGTAAAGTATTCTTATTAGTATATAATTATATTATATTCACCATTAACTTAGGAGACAAATGCTTTCTAGTCATAGCAAATATTTTTCGTCTATGATATTTGTTTTCGAATTTCAGACTTGGACCAGGATCTGATAAATCTTGTTCACGATCCACATCATGCGTCACTGAAACTTGCGAGAACAATTGAGAAATATATACACCCAGTGTGTCTTAGATAACAGACCGGAAGTGCGAATGTACACGTAATATAATATTGTGCTAGTGATTTGGTTATGTGCAAAAAGTGCATGTAATGGTTTCATGCTGTGTCGCCATAAACAGTACCGTTTGATGCTTTTGATTGTCTCATTAATCATTTCCTCACGATCTTATTATAGCATGCGAGGAGGCTTTAGTATCCCGATCTCCTTCTTGAATTTATGACTTTATTAATCCGTTCCATTCAAATAAAAACAAGATCAATGAAGTAGTTCATTTTACTAGCAGCACGCTATTTGAAATCACGCTGCTGTATAGCACGTTGATAAAACAGTGCCCTTTTCCCAAATCTGATGGAAGTTCGTGTTTGACATTTCATGGTATTTACATTAAATGTATATACGCCATAGATTGAACAGTAATCTAAATAGGTGTGAAGTCACCACTGTCGTTTGTATTGACTACTGCGTCCAGAGCGAGCTCATTGAACCAACTCGAAACTAATATCACTATGATGCAAATATGCAATAGGCCATCTCAATACACATTGCTTCTTGTTGTAGCACATGATTTCCTAATAGTGGGGTTATCCCCTGTACATCACCTTGGAGAGATAAATTTAGTTATGTTGTGGATCTTTTATAAAGGCTAAAAATACATCAGGCAATATGCCTTCGCGAAAATGTGGGCTGACTCCATGAGGATACTTGCATACATAACTTGCTGGCGTCTGAAATTGTTTTGTTAATGGTTTGACATACAACTAGGCTAGGGGTCGGTTTATTGGGATTGCTTTGGGCAAAGAAATTATATTTGATATTGGCGGATAGTTTGGCCTATTTGACTTTCATATCTAAGATGACTGCTGATGATGAAATGGTAATATAAATGGGAGTGCTTACAGTCAAGTTTTGCGGATTACATCATGTACCAACCTGTTTGTTGATAGAAGCACATGCACTACACAGACTTCGAGTCACACGATATAATGCATCTTCCGAATGTGTGTCTGTCTGATGCAAGATTGTTTAGATTTGTGGATTCCCAATCGTCATTGAGCGTGGAATCCATTCACTGCAATACCTCTTAGCAGCCTACCAGTGCGTCATCAGAGATTGCTATTACGTAGGGCAATGTTAAATCGGAACTGGTCATTAGGGAGTATCATGAAACAGGCTTCAAAGAGTTAGGTGCGTTGAAAAATAGCGATTAGGTCTATGCTGTTGAAATCGACCGTCTAAGTTGATTGAAAGTCACATTTACAGCTGTTTGGCAATCTCGTATCGGTCATTAGCCTTCGCAAAGAAGGCGAAGATATGTTGCTCTCGAAGTTATTGACCTAAGCCGAAGAAGGAAACTACCGTGCAGCACCCAGCCGTACCACACCAAGCCTAGACTCCCTAATCACCAGCTTCATTACCACTGCTATTGCTGTCAATGTTTATGGTATGACGAGGAGTAGAGCATTAGAACAGTGTCATTTAATGAAGCAGCTGGGGCGTTGTTCAAAACAAGGAGCAAATACAATGATTGGTAATATATATGTAAACGAAGCAATTGCGTTGATTGTGTCGTCCGCAGAGAAGCAAGTCTCGTCTAGCTCTATCACAGAGAGAAAGGGTTATCTCGCGACATCTTATTTTTTGGTCTAGCTCTACACAGACTCCCTTGTACTGTCAGATAGAATGGGATGAATTCGTATAGTGTTTTTGCTTTCTTACTGTATATACATGGATAAATATAGGTCGACATTCAAACTACAGACTCATCTATCATTATTATTATATAGTATTATTATATAGTATTCATTTTGTACATATCAACGTACAGATTTGTAAAGAATCAGTGCAAGAAAGGTGTAAAGATTAACATCATAACGTGCAAATTGTGGACAGGAGCCCGTCAATTTCTTGTGGGGTAAGAATTGAAATTGCTCGCCCATCCCGTTGCATAATGAGCTCTCTTAATAATGAAATAGTGTTCAACACATTACTTTCTGTATCATTCTCACTCAGCCTGAGTAGGTACTCATTCGTCGTGATTTCTGTTGAGAAAATAGCGTTAGAACTGGCACCAATGTTGGACATTACAATTCTCAGATTGCAAGCAACAGTAGAATAACTAAATGCGCAGAGTCTGCTCACAACACATTGTTACCACTGCTTATACATTTCCATAGTAACATAATATAGCGCTTCATTAAATATTCTGTCGCACGTGCGCCGTTAAAAGTGTGCTTCGATTCTAGGACACGATATCGTGTTGGCTAAAACGATAAAAGCGATACAAACACAGTAATTCATGACTACGCATCTACACTAGCCAGATCACCCTGTGGCCTAGCTATAACAATACACCTAATGATCTCGTGTTTGCCATACTTCCGTAAATTTGGAGATTTATAAACTTGATCGAGGTAAGGGGGATAAACAGTCAAAGTCAAAGCTTAATTGAATATGCGATATTATCAATTCCCCGGCAATACATAGTATCGTACAGTATTGTTAAGCACTAAAGATCATGTGTATAGCTGCATTAACGAGTACATTACCTTTTGGAAACTTTTATTCTTAGTTAATGATATATGACTCTATACGCACACATGTGCCTGCATGCATGCTATTTGTAATCCATATTGTACCAATTAATACGTGAAAGCCATTTTGAGGCGGGTTAAGTATAGCGTGGCAATAAAGCTATCTTTGTATGGAACTAATAAGACATTGCAAGGTCCTATGACCGGCAGAGTAATGTCGAAAATCAAGTTCAGAAGTTAAGACATGCTTAAAGAATATCAATGGCGCACGTCTATCAAACTTCATCTATTACCGAAGGAGATCTTGGTCGATACTGTATATACATACAATACGGACAGCTTGAGATATGGACACACACCTTAAGATCTTATCTATTTTATTATATGCATTCAGCCACACTGGATTGAAACTGATAATAAAATTCAACCTTAGATACACAATGAACTTAATTGATTGACTGGCTATAGCGGGATTGATTCCAACGGAATCCTCTATCCATGACTCATAAAACGACTAAAATGCATTCGTACAATCCGAAGATATGGGGTTGTTACGACTCAACATGGGGTGAAGAGGTCCCGATGCGAAATGATCTGCATAAGTATATATTGATTTCATAACACTATAACCTTGTAATTTTATATTAAACTACCCATATTAATGAATTATCCGAGTCATCCACATTAGCACCCCTCAACCAAACAACCAGAACCGAAACACACGGACACACGCAACCTCATGCACATACAAACACTCAGTGAACGTTGATTCCTCATTGTGTATGATTGTCGTGACTGGCCAATTAACTACTGATCTCAACGGCATCACAAATAATGGTGCATGAACCACTGAGATGAACTTATTTATTTGACATAGAAGATTTTTGCAGCCTTCCTTGCAAATGTTTTATTAGCGAGCACACAGAATTTTTTGTCACATGCATGAATGGTCAGAGGGATTTTGTTGCGTGAATATATACCTGGTGGAATCAGCACGAATTATAAAAGACAAAGCAAACATTACTGAAAATGACATATATACAAATAGGTGTGGTATGGTAGCAATCACGCAAACTCTGCTGCTCAATCTTTCTATTGAGATGCTGAGACAATTAATATTGGCCGTAGACACTGCAGGTATTATACGAGGACACATCGACACATGAAATTCAAATCATGCCGTGGGGCTAACCTCTTGCATTTTCAGACCACAACATCATCATTAGTGTACAATGCGGCAATGAACGCTGTGAAATGCAGATCTAGAATCTGTTATTGACAGGAAGAAAATCAATTTCGGATTGTCACCAGAGCTTATTTTGCCATCTCATTTATGTGTGGCAGTTGCCATTAGTCCTGTTCGCCACACACGGAAGTACTTATTGGACAAAAACGACTCGTTTGCTCTCAGTTGTATATTAAACTAATCGGCCATTGCTGCACCCTTATACTACGTTAGGTCAACAATGACCGCCGAATCTGCCTGGGATATTTCAATACTGTTTGAATTAATGGATATAGAACTTCACCGGAGTCGATATATATTTCAAGGATAGGGTAAAGTTGTAAGGCGACTCTAATGTATAAAACTCTATGGACATTATAGTCAATTCTTGGTAACCGATGATGGTGTTTTCCCCGCAAGATTGATCCGCATGCGGGGTTGGTTGGCTAATTATGTAAATCGTTGTTAACCTTAAATAAGCAACAGCATTATCTATCGACAGTATGTAAGTTTGTGAGTACGCATTATTTATTGTATCAATTCTGATCATACAATCTTAGTTAGCTAGTTTTGCTGCATTGATCAGAATATGGGTAATTGATATTGTACAGGTAATGCGCAGTTAGCAAGTACTTTTGTTGTATGATGGGTCCAATGTCAGCCGTTTTTCTTGTACTTTATTTTTTCACCTTCTTTGGTACCATAATACATGACTGTTGAATTACTGTGACCCGCTGCTTGTGAGGCGTATGAGAATTGTGTGTTATGTAACAATAAAAGGAATTCCTTGGTTATGATAAAAAGTCGACCGAAGTTACGCGAAATAATAAAACATTGCTGTGGTCTAATATTTAAAGCAATCATTAGCAAAGAGTGTGAATAGGATTGATAAGTTAGGATAACATCACCTCTGCATAAAAACTTTAATGCTACACTGACAAACTGAAATTATGTTCAAACATCAACGCATTTAGCAAGTACTTTTGTTGTATGATGGGTCCAATGTCAGCAGTTTTTCTTGTACTTTATTTTTTCACCTTCTTTGGTACCATAATACATGACTGTTGAATTGCTGCGACCAGCTTCTTGTGAGGCGTATAAGAATTGTGTGTTATGTAACAATAAATGGAATTCCTTGGTTATGATAAAAAGTCGACCGAAGTTACGCGGTCTAATAAAGCATTGCTGAGGTCTATTACAATAAAAAGTGTCTTTATAATTGAATATGTGCAGTGGTGCAGTGTGAGGCGACGGGAGGCCGTTTGATTGTGAAATTCACACTGCAATTATTCTAAGATATTACCCACCCCTAGACGGATTTTCAACAGCCTCTGTCTCGTTAAACATACATGGGCAACGATCTTTGTAAACGAAATGTTTATGATGGTATGCATTTTTGAACACTTAATTTGGACCAGAACTGGTCGAGTTGATGCTTATTCATTTTAAGCGTTCATGGAGCAAAATGTTATACAGACACATCGTCGTATTGTTTGGAACAACCGGCAATATTCATACAAATGGTTTTAATAGAGGTGGTTAAAATGTTGTAATGGCCCTTTACAAGACATCTCCTGCTCTGATATCACGTCACCTGGCATCCAAATAACCCACTTTATCAGATACAGAATCCGGATTATTTTGGTCGAATATGAAGACTGCAGCGATTGCATCAGTTAATTTGTCGGTGATGGCTGGATCAACTAAATCCCATATTACGCAGGATGGCAATAAATGACATCGGGCAATGGAATTTTCTTTGTATGAAGCGGTGTATACTGTATTGAGAATTCACAACTGAAAAAAACATTATTGCTTCAGCTCCGTTTGTTAAAGCGATTTGCTTTATACCTTCTATTTCCGTGAAATTCCAACCATCCTGAATTGAATGCTTGTGTGTCCACCTTTTACGCAAGGCATTGATCAAAGTAAATGCGTCGGTAATTGATACGCCGAGCAATAGATGCGCCGAC
Source organism: Urechis unicinctus (assembly GCA_034190875.2). Classification (NCBI taxonomy): domain Eukaryota; kingdom Metazoa; phylum Annelida; class Polychaeta; order Xenopneusta; family Urechidae; genus Urechis; species Urechis unicinctus. The sequence goes on from CM067346.1 coordinate 36,356,251, forward strand.
GCAATTCATCCAACTCGCAAAACATCTGTTGTAAAAGTTTGTGAATGATGCCGTATTACCTCTCAATTGTGCTTGTATGGTTTCTTCGTATGAGGCGCCTCCGATGATCATTTACCTGAAACTAGCACAAGCAATGTGCAAATAAATCATGGCGTTAGTGCATTCCGTACTGAGGCCTACAATAGTAGCCTACATACAGCTTTAGCATTGAATGGAGGGTGCTTTGAAGGTCGTTATGGCTGAGACGGACACATAGTAATTTTACATTGTTTTCCATGACAATGCGTAAATATATCATACAAATCATACCACGACGTTCCCATTTGATGTTGAATGTGGGACGAACCATATGTACCGACGCAGTGACGAGACATGTTACATTCGAGTGTAGTGAATCGATATGACAGCATCATAGTTGATGAGTAATACACTTTATAAGGAATGAAAACATCAGCTGCGCTCTGTTGGTACCTCGCAGGACAGTATCTAGGTGTGATTGCTTGGACTAACTATATTTTTGGTGTATAAAACGGCTCCGCCCGGCATGGTGCATCAGCGATGTGAAGTCTGGCATTCGAAAACGTGTATAATGCCTTATGATAAATAAAAATGGTGGAATATGGATAACGAACTGAGGAATATTTACTCTCCACTGTAATGAGATATATGTAATGACAAAAAGCAAGGGTCTTATCTGTGACACACGGGCTTTTATGCCCACGTCGAAACATGAAAAAAGCATAACCTAATCAGTCTGTGGGCGGCCGATGCTCACGAGCCTTATTTCTTGTCCATTCTTTTATTTCCTATGTTTCTCCATTGCGGTTAAGGACATATCTGAAAGAGTACCGGGCTGAAATGTACAAGGTGGAGCACCTATGTTTTCTTGTGTAAGGTATCACCCTAGTTGCGATGAGAAGCAGATCATTTCACAGCCTGTTTCCTCTCATACGATGTTCTTTGCGTTTGCAATTCTGGCTTCTGATTGTGATATAAGACGAGTAACTGAGCTGCCCTTGGGTTTCAGCAACTTTTGTTAGAGCTGAATCTCACGCACGTTTATCCAGGCTTGTGTGTCCGTTTCAGCAGTATGCTATTGGTTGTCATTTCGTGCTCAACATCTTTCCTCGACTTATTGCAAGTGCTCTGCCAATCTTTATAACAACACTCCCCGTACCGCCCGCGCACGACACGCCTATGGGGGTCTATAGTTAAGTCAATACTGTAGATAACGAATAATTCCACTCCTTATTTAAAATGCAGATTGTGGCCGAGTCTAAATTAGAGCCACATAATGCACGGCATGCTAGTTGCCGAAGGACCACGTTACAATTTGGCAAAAAAGAACAGATTATCCGTGTTTAAGCTGAGGGGATTTACAAATATGATAAGTTTTAGGTTAGCCGTATTGAGAAAATAAAACTGGATTACACCGGACATAATAGAAGACGTATGGTGAGCTACATGTAATAGCCATCAATTCATAGACATCGATTACACCATGAATTATTGAGTCTACGAGCTCTATGGAAGATAAGCCCTTATAAATGGCCCACTGGATGGAAAGTCACGAAATAATCATGTTACTAAGCAATTAATAAGTGATTAAGAGGGAATCTACCGGAGCCTATTAAAACATGCGTAATTCACAGTCATGTATGCTAAAATTTGATGAAACGTTAAGAAAGATCGTAGGAAATTATCGCAATGCATGCGTTATCAGACTAACCGGTTCGATTAACTACCATTATTCAAAAGCACACAGTTTGGTTAATGAATAGATTGGTGTGACTACTAATGAAACTGATAGACAAGTTTACATTAATGCGTTTGTTGACTTCATAACCAAACACATGCATTAATATTGCACCAGTCATATCGGTTTATGAGGTTCATTCCTGAATCAAGATTGTCTTATCTCTTCAATTATCCACGCCAGGTGTCAGTGACACTGCCAAGAACATAATATATACAACCGACGTACCATATATAAGAGGACGTGAATGCGAATAAATACGTAATCTTATATTGTGTAAGTGATGGACTTGGTATGTAAAAGTGCATATAATGGTTTTATGTGTTGTCAATACAACGATGAGCGAATTGCTTGGTGTGAAGCCAGTACAGTCTTGATTGTTTCATCAACCCTTACTGCCTGCTGTGTAATAAAGCAGGCAATCTCTCTCGGCAATCTTGGAAGTTGTGGCCTGTGAGAATGTAGTATTTGTATTCTCTTGCAAAGACATAACTGCATATTCTCACAAACACGTTCCCGGAACTCTCTCACTTCGTGGTAAGTAACCATCTTCTGCAACGCAAGCTGCTTCCTACACCCATGTAACCTGCAGATATTTTCACTGCCACATGGAATTTTTTTGATATCAGATCATATCCGAGTTGTGGCAAGCCATAACCCCTTGGGTATATATGTCCGTGCCTGCGCTGTCCCGTACATCTGGCTCAGCTAATAGACAACGAATAGCATTGTCTGTGACTCTGGGTAGTTGAATGCATAGACCCAACAATGCTTAAATTGGTTGACAAATCTTCATCACAGTGTATGCTGTCTCTGTACACTCCAGAGTGTCTATTGTGCATGAACCTTTAAATCTCTTGTCTATAGATAAACATCTGCTCGGTGTGATGAGCCGAATATCGGGATGATACCCTTGAACAATTCCAGATTCTTTGCCTGTAGCTGGACGAACGTCATGTACAGGTCATTAATGAGAAAGTAAAATAGAATTTCCCTATTTAACATAGTCTTTCCATCAGTTTAACTATGATATAATGCACATGCTTAGAGTTCAGTCGTAGGTCGTATGGCGGTAGGGCTTGTTATTACTGGGCGGTGGATGTATAATGCTGCTTGGTATGCAAATTGGTATCTCGGTTTAGCTCTCTGGCTTTGCAAACATGGCATTTGTTTTCTACATTGCCTGTCATTGGATACAATTATCGATTTCGGAGTCGTCATTGTCAAAAAGCACAATGACTGGTTTGCCATCACCTGTGAGTAGGTGACTGCCAATCTTAGTCTGGTAGTCATACTGGAGCGTAGCTTATGCAGAGTTTCCATATATATATATCTTCACCCTATCTTGTCATAAACATTAACACCGAGGTTGATCGCTATTATATAGTAGGAGTGTGATGGGACTAATGTCAGTAATTTCGCTCTTTGAATAGCATCCACAGCATGTGTATTCGCCTTTTTTAGATAATCGATATGAGGTGGCTAGCAGGCAACAGAGATTGCTTTGATCAACCCAAACAGTCACATTACCAGGTTCTGAAAGAGCTTGTCATCACTGATGATTAAATATTGTATGACTGCATCAATAAAGTCATAGACCCACTCACACTTTTTCAACAAATTTTGTCTTTGAAGCCAATTATCTCTAGATACACATTAATGAGCAACTCCTACTCAATAGCACATACACTGATGATACGTCTATAGTCGGTCATTGGGGACGGAAGTGAACGGATTTCGCGCTCAGTGATTATGATCGAATCAACTTATATAACGAATAAATGATTTTTTTTTCTGACAGACGCACATTCTGAAGATCAATTACATCGTATGGCTTGACGTTTGCGCAGTGGATGTATTTCTGCCAACAAACATGGCGGTACATTTATTTCATCATTGGCAAAAGCATCTGACAGGGTTGACGTAGACTCAATAATATAACATGCAATGCATTTTTATAGCCCCTGTTTCCAGGAAATAATCCTGCTCAAAGGCGCTTAAGCAGGCAGTTAATTGTTATAGCACTTACTAAAAAGAAAAGTGAATAAGTCGTAAGGGACGATCTTTTAGTTCCGGATTTTTAGTAATTATTGTGTAGCTCTTGAACATCTTACTCAGAACTCTATTGGGATGCTTTGTGTCAACACCTTCCATACAACTTTACAAACACATCTTTGTCAAGTCCTGACCTATTTTAGATCTTTGACTGCAGACTCTTCATCTAATCCTTTAGTTCCATGAGCGGACATCTTAGATATGACGGTCGAATCATATCAACTATGAATTATTTGACCAAAGCAATTCCGGAAACCATAAACTTTTTATACTTGTAGGCCAAACCATTGAAAACGATAACTTTAGATGCGAGTCATTTTTATTTGGAGCAGCCATTAGAGAATTGGGGCCGAATTGTTTACGTAGGAAAACACAAGTGACCAACGCTGTCCGTGTTAATGTGGTCCTTGGCGCTGACCCATGTGATTAACGAGCAACATACAACAAGGCATCAATCTACTCGATTTGACAATCAATACAATACTTATGAAGACGGAGTAGTGGCATAGTCCAGAACGAGTCAGCTAGGGTCAGCCTAAAATGGCGAATATGTAGGATCCAGGTTTGCAATATATTGCTTAGTAGCCCTAACAAGCCCTGGGCATTCCATCAGGCGGTCATATAGATGTGTATACACAGAACAAACAACGGAATGCAGACAATACACGTACAACGTTCCGATTTCATATTTTATGAGCGCTTCTTTTGTAATTTATCACTCGTTAGCGGGCCATATGCAACTGTGGGATCGTCTTGGGACTACAATATACTTAAAAACTCCGCCCCACTCTCCCTCTCTCTCTCTCTCTCTCTCTCTCTCTCTCTCTCTCTCTCTCTCACTCTCTCTCTCTCTCTCTCTCTCTCTCTCTCTCTCTCTCTCTCTCTCTCTCTCTCTCTCTCACTCTCACGCTCTCTTTCAAGCGCTAGAAATGCTGCGCATGTCCAGATCGATCTACGCCCTCTACAGTATAAATGAAATATCTACTAATGAAGCAGCATCGCAGCGGCAAAACATTAATATATAAGACCAACAATAAGCTTTTTTTTGGTCGCCGATGTAGATTTAAAACTGCTAAATTCCAACCACATATGGCTGTCTCTGAGTTTTGAATGTTCAACCCATTAAACGCATCAATTACAGGAATATCAGCTGCTGTAGCGAGCCAGAAATTAATAAAGAAACATTGATGACTCGCTCAGAAATAAACTGAAAGTACGCTTGGCAGCAAAATTAGTAAAGCAATCGCTAATTCCGCCAGTGGTCTCTTTTGGTTAATAAAGATTCTATTCTCCGTTAAGGCTAGTTGCATATAAACCTATATCAAGCGAGTTCATTAAAATGGCATTGATATGGACTTGCCGTTCCTTCCTACCTTAATTACCTTTATAATCTTAGTAAGGATATTGTATCAGCTAGAAATTTGTTTTTTGTGCGAAAACTTATTCACGCGCTTTCAATGAATATACTTGGTCGATAATTGCATAATGCCTTGAGGTAGCGTAACATCGATTGATTTTTCGGTAAGCACTGCACATAATTAATTAATTCAACAATAAAATACCACTTTCAATACAATAGGTTTTTTACTGGACCTTTAGGCGTTATATGTCATTCGCATTATTCTGAATGGCCTTCGAACGTCACCTAATATACCTACCTCATCGCACTATCTTAAATAATGTACCCCGCTATAAGGTAAAAGGAAAAATACATAACATAAGGCACTTGAAATTACATGATAATTGGATAAATGACATTAGATATAGCAAGAAGTTGGACAAGTTTCGAATGGAATGGTGCAATAACTACCCTTTCTTTTTGCAGACACACAGAAAGAGAGCCATATTGGATCGAGAGAGATATCCAAAGCATTTATTACGCCTACTGCCAGGTGGGACGTATTGTTATATGTCCAATATTCTCCAGCATCTATTGTCATGGACAACTCGAGATATACGCAACTGATGTGCCATTACATTCAGCTTGAAGGAGCGATTAGCCCATCTATAGTTACCTTATATATGTTATTTAGAGTGAGGTGCCCTTTCTTGGTGTCCTATTTCCACAGCTCCCATGCCAGCTCGACTTTCTGTCCGGGCTATCCCCTTCTTTGCTCTTTTCTCAGTATCTACACCAATCAATCTTTCCGCCAGTCGTCATCACGACCAGATCTCTACCGAATAGTTCTAGTAGCAATCTACTGTACCTTCCTCGTATTGTTCTATAAAGTCACGTTACCTCGCAGACCCAAGCAGCATTCAAATGCATTCCGTTTTTGTCGTTGGAATGGGTATTTTGATGGGAGTTATCTTATTTACTACCCGTGGTTGAGGCAGGTTTTATAATAATACACTCCGATAGAGGTGTATCATAAGCAAATAGGGCCATTAATTGCGTTAATTCACACCATGATCGAGTTTATATGCCAATCGCATACTGTTTGCCACAACAGGCTACACCGTGTTCCCAAGGCTAACCGAATGCAGGCCATAGATCTTGGAAAATCAATATACAGTGTAAAAACCATGGTCAGATAGCACAAGAGGGATGGCAACCTTGAATGGCACAGGTGATTAAATGCCTGCTTTATTTAAACCAGGTCGTGTTCTAGACAATACTATGATTGAAAACCTACGGTATCAGTCTGCGAAGGTCATTCGCCAATAGTACAGTTCTACTCACTGAAAAAATAATATTAAATTATTGGCTTTGTGGATACTTTTAAGAATCTAGGATGCAATAATGCTTTGCAATAATTCTTTACATGCTCAGCTTACAAAGTACTTCCTAGTACATCTCATATTTATCATGCCCGTAATACACAACATGTCATTTACATCGTTAGCTGTATCCTCTATCGTGTGCTCTGACTGGTAGCATTATCATACTGAGTGGTCGTCTCAATGCCAAAGTCATTACTCACTCTCCAGTATCTTCTAACGATGAAAGTGCTATACAAGTTCAGCTTAAAAAGGAACTGAAACAATAATGTAATATGCAGATATCGAAACTCTGCCCGTGATGCATCAATAGCGACAATTGCTCATTGCACAGCTTCCTACAAGGAGAAATACATTGCGTAGTATCATTAGCCTATATATATATATATATATGTTATCATATAGGGATATAGGTGAACTGGCAAACAAACTTGCTAATGCAATTGCTGCAATCTTGATATTGTTTGCCATCAAGGAAATGAGGATTACATTTCTGGCGAAGTCAGTGATTTGTGGGGACTGGTGACAGGGATTCAAAGCAGGAGATGTGAACAAAGATAAGGCACTATGATGATAAACCGCCCAGGTCATACTGGTGAATAAGTAGCTCGACGAGGTGTGGCCTCACACAATCCCATACTGCACTACTGCACACCATATTGCATTACACAACATAATTCTCTACTGCAATCATCTCCCAATTCAATGGAGCATTGCGGTGCACTGAAACCAACGTGCTGATTGTCCCAAAGCAATTCCAGAGTGTTGTATTTTGCTACCTAATGAACTGAAAAAACAGCGTATTAGCTATTGGCGCAAGCGTACGTACGCCTACTCCTCAAACATTCTGCATTCAACACGATTGTGTCATATCGTTTTTAGATATAGCACCTCAGTTAGGTACATGGCACAATACGTCTGTGTAGAAGTGTGATTACTCACATTAATATGTGAACTGCCGTTTACTTGTGGGTCGCTATATTAGCAAGTAATACGCGAACCCTAATTTGCCAGGCTACTTAACTTCCCATCCCCATAGTTAACTGCAAAAGTTTGGACATTTAGCAAAAATTGCTAAAGGTGAAGCGTCAATGGTTCGATGGGAGCTGTGCGCCTGCTTATTTTATATGCTTAGTTTTACTACACATATGGCGTCACATCCCGCTCACGCATACTGCCAAATCTATTACGAATAACGCAACTTTTTGTTAACTGGATTCTGGATTTATTCTCCGTCTGTTCTTAAAGAAGGATTAGGAGCAATATAGTGCTGCCGACAGTTGAAGCATCAGTTGTGTGCTTTGTTAGTAATATTCTGAAATTTCCACTGTGAATCTGTTGTAGTAACAAATGATTTTATCCTTGAGTGTACAACAATATTGATAAATGGCATCAAGTTGCCTGTTTGATATGTCACAGGTTATTGTTACCGATACAAGCATGTGCACATAGTTTCCCCGAACATCACGTGTACTCCACGCGTGTTTGATTGATTACAATCAAGTGTAGTTGTTCATTGTCATTAACAGATCAAAACTCTCTGCGTGGACATAGCGCAACAACAATCAAAATATCTAAATGACGACATTAACTTTTGATTGTAATATTTAATTGAAAACTAACAATTCAGAAAAGTCAAATAATAACTTAACATCCGTTGGAAAGTATTGTAGCACTTACCGTAGCATCGTTAGACGAGAATGAAAAACCAAACGGACAAGATGTGTAGCACACGTTGACTGCTTAACTACCCTGACATCAGGAGCGCTGGCTTGACTGATTATTCTTGTCACCAGCGGCAGGTCTGCATAGACTTCTTATGGCGTAATATAGCCATTTATATGATTCATGGGCTATTTTAGTGTATTTTGTCAAAGAAAGAATGATTGTAGATTGCTAACATCACCAGGCCACGACAAAGTGCTGAAGTGATATCACGTTGGACGCGTCCATTAACGTTGTTCGAATTGGGCTTATCACCAAAGAGCACACTATCTAAACATGACAATCATCCTCATCTATCACCGTCACCTCATTATGTAATGACGTATTCAGTAGGTTATTTGTTGATTGCAATATGCTTAGGAATGCATTTTATCTGTAGCCTATTGAGGTAAAAAATATTCATTGATGAGTTTTTTAAATATTTGAATTTGAAGTCTAATAATCAGTGAGCAAATTTTAGCAACAATAATACAAACACGGTAGTTTTCAAAATCACGCCTCGTTGAGCAGTTTTGTATTCAATGTGCTGTTCACTCCCAAATATATTAACGACGAGTGAACATTAATGATAAACCATTACAACGAGTTTCACGTTTCCTAAGTTCCCAATAAGACGAAATTAATGTCAGCCTTACCCTATCATGGAGTAGATCACAGCAGCCCGTGTGATTTAATACTTACTCCGATGATGTTAGCTGACGGGGAAGCAACATAATTAATTGTCAGGTGGTAACTGAGCCTACTTAATGCCGGACTTAACACCGCTGATGCATCATGCTGGGTGGGACTGATTTATCCTATCAAAACGTATTCGGCAAAAATGAATCAGGATTAGTCCACACCATCACGCCAAGTTTACTGTCCTACTACGCTCCAACTGAGGTGAGAGCGGAGCGTGCTATTCGAATCCTTATAAAGTTTATTACTCATTAAATCATTTTTGTCGATGGCTTTCCAATGCAATATTGTACAGCACGTCTCGTAATTTCGTGTATGTTCCGGCTACGTCGACCATTCAACAGCAATTGGAAACGTCGTGGAATGATTTATAAAATATATCAACATCCTATCATGGAATCGCCGTCAAAGGAAAACCATATCAAATTGTTATGTTTCCATCTCAGCCATAACGACCTTCAAAGCACCCTCATCAAACTTTATGCAGGCCACTGTTGTAGGCCCAAGTGCAGTATGCATAAACGCCGTGATTTATTTGTATATTGCTAGTGCTAATTGCAGATAAATGCAAATCGACAGCGCCTCATAAAAGAAACCATAGAATCACCATCGAGGTTTAAAACGTCATGATTCACAGAATTTTACAATCAAAGATGAATAGCGGCAGCACATTTAGTGCTACGGTAGCATTACGTGACCAGCATATCTGCTTGGTGTGTTAATTACCGATGCCATAACATTGATGAATGCATTGCATTCCGCAGCCAATGATTCTATACAACCGGAAGTAAAGGTATATTTTACTAAAGTCCTTATGGGTTCACGTGAAATCGTTCTTAATGGTGTTCCTCAGAATTATAAATTTACTCATTGCATTAGTAGAAATGTCAAGATTCGGTATGGAATATATGTACTGTATTAAACGGTGTCAAGCAGGGTGGTAACATATCACCAACATATCTCACAGTTTCCATCAACGAGCTTATCCATAGTTTGAAAAAACCGGCCTAGGCTGTCATATGGACCAAAATAATTGGTGTTCTTGGTTAGGCCGATTACCCTTATATTGAAAATATGCGAAATTAATCTGTTTAAAACTTAATGTGTTAAATTTGGTGAGGCAGCACAGGCCGTTGCTTCCAGTTGTATATAATCGTTGGTTATTGACTGCATGGATTGTACTCGTGTGTTTCATGGGTATAGCGAGAGAGATAATTAGCCTCAATAGATATATTGTGTAATAAGGCGTACGACCGGCAGAGATATGTTGATAGTCGAACTTATAATGTAAGACCAACTTAAAGGATATGAATGGCGCACGCAAAGACAATTCATAAATTGAGATATCGGTCAATACTGTATGAGCAGGAAAATTGGACAGCTTGAAATATTGTCACATACATAAAGCTCTTATATGTTTTAAAACACGCATTATGCCACAATGATACTGATTATTCAATCCAACCTTAAATACATATTGAACGTAATTGACTTACTGACTAAAGTGTGATGGACTGCTGTGGATTCCGCTGTTCTTGGCTCATATGAATAATATAACGCGATCGTACGATACAAATATATGATCTGGCTCTTCCTATGTCATCTTATATCAGCCTTAGGCACTAAGGGCATTAGACGAGGCAACCAGGACAGATGCTATTTACATTTATTTTAAATCTTACATGGAATTGTTGGACGAATTCGTATATTGAATACATTGAATACATTGAGCACACATACTTTTGAATACGTGACAGCAACGAGTAATAAAGCATTGCTGTGTTCTATTAAAGTAAAAGGTGTTGCAGTATCGAATTTTGCGATGTGCAGCGGCTAAGTGTGACGTGGCGGGAGACCGCGCCTCATCAAGCTGCTTTATTACCTGTATTACATTATATGTTTAGATTTAACTGTTTGAGTTAGGTTACTTGCTTTACATAGTACCCAAGTGCTTCAGAAAATGAGTGTTGGCAGGGCACTGGTAATTCGCGAATTGATGTTCCCCAAACAACAGTCACCAGTCCGCATCAGCGTATATATTCACCATTTGAAAAATAATTTCAAATGTTTTACTTCTGAATACTGAGCAGACGACTCCACTCTAGTCCACTCGATGATCGGTCCGCAAGATGAGAGAGCAGGTGAGTGAGTCCGGAAGGTGAGTGAGTGAGGACGTCCACAAGGTAACTCCTTATAAAGCATTGCGACTTGGCACAGGGCCAACCCATGTGCGTCACCAATCAGCAGTGGGATTTTATTTGACCAATTCATAGTTTTAGAAATAATTGTCCTTTACTGTGTCAAACATCAATTTAAAAATAAAAGGTCGGCCACATCAAATAGAATCCAACATGATGTATCCGCTAAATACCTCCCGAAACGTTATGGACGGAGTAACTTAAGCTATAAAACTAACAACCAAATCAATGATAAAGCAAGGCATTGACGTCAGGATAGAAAAGTTGTATAACTTTTAAGCCTGTCTACGGCTTCGATGTCATGTCATCCGTCACCCAAATCACCTACTTAATAAAATATAAGCTCGTTATTTCTTTAGTGGAATATCTTGGCAAGACATATAAGACTGCGGCAATTGCATCAGTTAATTTATTGGCAATGGCCTGATCAACTTGATGCCCGTCTGACCCAAGATAGTGGTAAATGACATCAGGCAATGTGGTTTTCCGCGTAGGAAGCTGTGCATGCTACACTGAGGAAATATCGATGTTGATCCTCATTCCTTTGACCGAACATATTTGCGGTGTATACGACGGTTCCGCCCGGCATGATTCATTAGCGGCTTCAGGTCCGGCATACAATAGGCTCAGTTACTCCCTGACAATGAAATATCACTCTTCCTCGTCAACTAACATTATTGGAGTAAGTATCAAACCACTCCTGTGACCTAAACCATGAAAGTGTGAGATTGACATTAAACTCGTCGTTATGGGAACTTACGAGACTTGAAACCCGATATATTGCTTTATCATTAATGTTCACTTGACGATAATATATTTGGGAATGAATAGCACATGGAATACAAGACTGCTCATTGTGGCATGGGTTTTGAAAAGTTACAACCACAGTGTTTGTTTTATATATATATATATATATATATATATATATATATATATATATATATATATATATATATATATATATATATATATATATATATATATATATATATATATATATATATATATATATATATATATATATATATATATATATATATATATATATATATATATATATATATGTGTGTGTATATAAAGAGACAGAGAGACAGAGAGACAAAGGGAGAGAGATTGAGTGAGTCACATAGAGAGAAATAGAGACAGAGAGATGCGGTTACTATTTTCCCCCAGGTAAATGATCGCTCGTATCACTGATCTGATTGCAAACCAAGAAAACCCTTCAGAACATGAAGATCTGATTCGGATAATGATGTCCGAAAAAAATAATTTTTGATCGTGTTCGCGGGATAATCCTGAAGTTGGCTATGTTAGATTATAAATCGCACACTAATCTTCGCTTGGAAAAAACTGAAATTCCAATAGGCTTCCGACACGCCTGTCATCCTGTCCGATCGATTCCAGCCGTAGTGCTGATTTAAATACTCTATAGCTTATGCGCCAACATAGGTGAGTCATATTTGGTACGACAGTGATGAAAGTTAAACCCTCTACATGTCATCCTTGGATTTCTTTCAATTGTTCTGCACCTTATATGTTTGCTCCAAAATAGACTGCTCATGGCAAGTCAGGGCTATTGGGCAACATAAACTGCAAACATCGAGCCCCTTCTAGGCTGACTCATATTGCGACAAGCAGGCTCGCAGTAATCACAGATATCATATTTATTGACGAGTAGATTGATTTTCTGCTATATCTTTCTCGCTTATCATTTGTTGCAGCGCCAAGGAACACATCAACATTGATATCCTTCGTCACTTATGTTTAAATTCCCTAAACTATCTATATGTGATAGTTCTGAATCTAGCAGAACGTCATCTTACCATAAAAAAACTATTGACAGGACCACTATTATCATTGCATGAATAAAACTGGTGTTATTGCTTTGATTGAAATCATCAACAATATGGAATTCTCACGTAAAATAGGAAAGTGTTCCTACTAATGTAAAATTACCTCAAGTGCAACATAATCATCACAGCAACATTTGCAGTAGATTTACGTGAATATGTCACAAACCTTTAAAGAATATGGCTTAATATAATCATCAAGCGAGGTTCAGTCTAATACTATTTGATGCAAGAGGAGCATTGTGAGCGTCTTACATCAATGCCAACACGATTACATTTTGGGAACCTCTGTCTAACTGAGGGAAAATGCAAAAATAGTAGTAATCAATGACTAACGAAAAATACGTTGCAGTCGAGCTCGACGATAACATATAACCTACTTCATGGCAACAATACTGTCAAGAAATCGGCAATACTATTTGGCTAACTGAATGGACAAGGTTTGTGTAATGTGTAAATTAGTATGTACTGCGTAGTTCTAATTGCGTTTTGTAAGGTTAAATCAAAAACATAGCATATTTTTCGTCTATGATATTTGTTTTCTGAATTAAGACTTGAACAAGGATCTAATAAATCATGTTTATGGTCCATATAAGGCCTCAGTGAAAATGGGGAGAACTATTGAGAGAATATAAACACCCAGTGTGTCTTAGATAACAGACACGTAATTCAATATTTTGCTAGTGATTGGCTTTTGTGCAAAAAGTGCGTATAATGGTGTTACGCTGTGTCGCCATAAGCAGTACAGGTTGATGTTTCTGTTTGTTTCATTAATCATTTTATCACGTTCTTAGGAGTGTTGTAATACAAGCATTATCTTGCGAGGAGGCTGTCATCTCTTTTTAATTTTGCAGTATCAATCTGGTTCGGGTATATAATCAGAACACACATATTATGGCACTGCAACGACACTAGTACCCTGATCTCCCTCTCGAATTTATGTCTTCATTAATCTGTTCATCTGTATGTTGGATGGTCACGCGACCTTAATTCGTAGTAAACCAGGCACTAGAATGACATTCACTATTCATGAGCCTTGTGTCGAAAGCAATTTTTATGATGAATTGTAATGCTAGCATCAAATTTAGGTTGGCATCAAAAGAACCCGCTAATTTGGAACTATTGATCTTGACTATCACCATTATTTGTGTGTCTGCTGGGTGGTCAATAAAGTGTCTATCACTTTATTGTGTTTTTGCTAAACCATTCAAGATTCTGGTAAATCCGCAATAAACTTCCCTTAATTATTGTTCAAAATCATGTTTTCAGTGTTAGAATTAGCCTTGGAAGCATATTCACACGGAGCATTTGCACTGTAAAGGAAACACTTCGACGCAAAATGGCAACAATCAAGGGAAAACAACAACAATGAAGTAGTTCATTTTACTAGCAACACGTTATTTGAAATGAATGCGATGTATTGCCCGTTGATAAAACAGTGCCCTTTCCGTCCATCCGATGATAATTTGTGTTTGACATTTCATGGTGTTTAGATTTAATGTATATACTGATATGCAAAGCTGCAATAAAAACTAAGCTCCGCATGTTGTGCCGAACGAAAACGTCATAAATTGAACAGTAATCAAAATTACGAGTGAAGTCAACTTTGACGTCAGTATTGACCCTTGCATCCAGAGCCGGCTCAGTTCACCAAATCTAACCTTATATCACTATGATGCTAATAGCCAATAGGCCAGCTCAATACACGTTGCCTCTTTTTGTCATCATGTCCTAATAGTTGGATATCTCGTGCACTTCATTTTGGAGAGATAAATTTAGTTTTGTGGATTTGTCTTTGATAACGGCTAAGAACAAATCATGCAATATGCCTCTCGCGAACATGTGGGCTAACCCCATAGTACAAAATGTATGCATACTTAACTTGCTGGTGTCTGAAATTGATTTTGCAATAGTTTGGCTTACAGCTATGCGATGTAGAGGGTTATTTGGATTGCTGTGGGCAAAGAACTTATATTTGATATTAGCTAATAGTTTGACCCATTGTGACCTTCATATCTAAGATGACCGCTAATGAAATGGTAAGATAAATGGGAGAGCTTACAATAAAAGACCATACAGTTATGATTGAATATCAGAAACTATGAGATCGTCACACACGGCTCGTTGTGTCAACGGTAGCGATTTCAGATGCAAATAATATATTGCACCAACCTGTTTGCTGACAAAAGCACATTCACTACACAAACTTCGAGTCACGTGATATAATGCATCTTCTGAATGTGCGCACGTCTGATGCAAGGCATTGATTGCTTTGATTAGTGGATTCTCAATCTTCACTTAGCGTGGGATCCATTCACTGCAATACCTCTTAGCAGACTACCAATGCGTCATCAGTGATTGTGCTATTACGTTGGCAATGTTAAATCGGAACTGGTCATTAGGCAGTAGAGGCAGGCTTCAAACAGTGGTGTTGAAAAGAAGCTATTGGGTCTATGCTGTTGATAAAGACAATGGCTTGATTTAGGCAATCAGTTCATAATTTTTCACCAATCACGGGCAGGTCCTTGAGAAGTGGGCAAGTGGACTCTCGTGATTGTTCAAAGTCACAACTGCAGCTGTTTGGCAATCTCGTATCAGTCATCAGTCACCGCAAAGAAGGCGAAGATATGTTGCTCTCGAAGTTTGACTTAAGCCGAAGCTGAAAACTTCCATGCCACACTCAGCCGTAACACATTCAGCCTAGCCTTCCTGATCACCAGCAACATCATTGTGCCTACTTGCACTACCACTGGTGCTAACCTAGGTGTCAATGTTAATGGTAGGACGAGGAGTGGAGCATTAGAGCAGTGTCATTCGATGAAGCAGCTGGGGCGTTGAACAAAACAAAGAGCAAATCAAATGAGTAATTATTTATATGTAAACGAAGCAATTGCATAGATTGTATCATCCGCAGAAAGCAGAACTTGTCTCGTCTCTAGCTCTATCATAACAGAAAGGTGTTTGGGCAAATACATCGACATTTATCCTATGGATCTCATTTAATTTAAATGTTTTTAGACTTCAAGTCAAAATATGCACGACTTCAAACAGACAAACCTTGTTCTCTCAGTTTTATCGATAAAACGTGACTACAAAGATATTATGAACTGAAGGTTTGGAAAGTAGTTGTTTTATGTGCTACTGCGCAGATGAACATATATTAGGCAGAAGGTATGAATGCATGCAGCAAACGCAACCCATGTGGGTCTGTGTTGACTGTTAGTTTAAGACGCGCGTAACTTAGACCATGTTACGGCTATGAATGATCATGTAAGATATGCTTGTATGACGCATCTTATGTGATGTATTAGAGAGTTGGTCGTAGAGAAAGATAGAATGGGGTGAATTGGTGAAGTGTTTTGCTTTCTTACTGTATATACATGGATAAATATAGGTCAACATTCAAACTGCGGGATCATTTATCATTTTTTTCTGTCGCACGTGCGCCGTTGAAAGTGTGCTTCGATTTTAGGACACGATACCATGTTGGCTAAAAAGACAACAGTGATACAAACGAGGTACTACGCGCCTACACTAGCCAGATCACCACGTGGCCTCGCTATAACAATACACCTAATCATCTCGTGTTTGCCATACTTCTGTCTATTTGGAGGTATATAGACTTGATCAAGATGAGGGAGGATAAACAGTCAAATTCAAAGCTTAACTGAAAATGCAATATTATCAACTCACCAGAAATACATAGTATCGTACAGTATTGTTAAGCGCTTAAGCTCCTGTGTATAACTGAATTTACGAGTACATAACCTTCTGGAAACTGTTATGCATAGTTAATGAAATATGACTTTAAACGCACATATGTGCCTGTATGCATGCTATATGTATCCCATATTGTACAAAGCTCTACTTGAAAGCCATTTTGAGGCGGATTTAGTATGGCGTGCCAATTAAGCTATTTTTTATAAAGCTAATAAAAGAATGCAAGGTCCTACGACCGGCAGAGTAATGTCGATAATCAAATTAAGAATGTAAGACAAACTTTATCTGTTACCGAAAGAGATCTTAATCGATACTGTATATAAATACAACATGGACAGCTTCAGATATGGAAACACACCTTGCATATTATATCTTTTACAATACGCATTCAGCCACACTGGATTGAAATTGATTATATAATCCAACCTTAGATACACAATCAACTTAATTGATTGTCTGGCTATAGCGGGATTGATTCCAACGGATTCCACTATCCTTGACTCAAAATACAACTAAAATGTATTCGTACAATCCGAAGATATGGCGCAGTTACGACTTAACGAGCGGTTGAGAGGCCCCGATGCGAAATGATCCGCATAATTATATACTGATTTCATAGCACTTTGACCTTGTAATTGCTTTCATGTTAGATTTATTTGTTAAACATTTCCCATATTAATGAATTATTCGAGTCATCCACCTCACTACCCGTCAACCAACCAACCAGCCACACAAACACACGGACACACGCATCCGCACGCACACGCAAACATACCGTTAACATTTATACTCTCATTGGGTATGATAGTCTTGACTGGCCCATTAACTACCAATCACAACGGCATCACAAATAATGATAAGATTTTTATAGCCCTCATTGCAGGTTTTTTATTAGCGCGCACACAAAGATTGTTGCCACGTGCATGATTGACTAGGGTGCTTTTGTTGCGGTAATATATATATCTTTGAATCATCACAAGTTGTTAAAGAAAATGTAAACGTTACTGAAAATGACATGGAAGCAATCACGCAATCTCTGCTGAAAAGAGTCTTAATCTTTCTATTGTGATGCTGAGACAGTTAGTATCGGCCGTAGACACTGCAGGAATTATACGAGGTGTAGCTGGACATATGAAAACCACCTCTGTATTAAATCTTTCAGGAAAGTGTTAGACAACACTGTTGTTAGTATATTGACTTCAGCGATTAAATCACACTGTGGGGGCTAACCTCTGGTATTTTCAGACCCTAACATCATCATTAGTGTAAAATAAGGCAATGAACGCTGTTGAAAGCAAATCTAGAATCTGTTATTGACAGGAAAAACATCATTTACGAATTGTCAGTAGAACAAATAAGACCATCTCATTGTATGTGGGGCAGTTGACATTAGTCACGTTCGCCACACACAAGTACATCTTAGACAAAAACGCAGAGAGTCGTTCGCTCTCCAAGTTGTATTTTAAACTTATCGACCAATGCAGCTGCCTTATAATATTTAAAGTTAACAAAGGCCTTCGAATCTGCCAGGGATATTTCAATACTGTTTGAAGTAATGGATATAGAAATTCACCGGAATCGATATATATTTCAGGGAAAGGATTGAGTTGTAAAGCGTCTCAAATGTATGAAACTCCATGCACATTGTGGTCAATTCTTTTTAACCAATGATAGTGTATCTATGGACAGAACCGTGGATTTTTCGGGAGATGGATCTGCATGCGGGGTTGGGTGGCAAATTATGTAAATCGTTGTTAACCTTAAATATTAATCAGCATTATCTTTCGACAGTTTTAGTTTATTATTTAGTTTGAATTATTTATTGTATCAGTTCTTATCATACAACTTTAGTTAGCTAGTGTTTCTGTATTGATCAGAATATGGGTAATTGATATTGCACATGTTATGTGCATTCCACTTGAACAAATGACTCGCCTGCCATATCTACAACGTATTCAGAAGATTGTGTTTGCAAGCGTCAAAGCAAGCCAATGAATGTAGGTTAGTGAAATGCAGCTAGCTCGACCCTTAAGGTACACATTAACAATGTTAATGGATTTCTCGTTTTGCATTATGTTATCTTGAACAGATAAACAGAGCCACTGGCTGTCAACAAACATGATTGTTCTCAATCTAGATCTGGCTGGCGAGAACACACTCGCTTCAATCTGCATTTGAATATTCTCGATGTGGTTTATCACAGTACATTATGCCATATCACATGATTGTACAACAGACAATATTGCAGCCTGTCAATTAAACAATACCAATGCAGTTCTTAAGCCATGCTTTAACTGCCCCACGCAATACCCGACACACCAACTAAACAAGTCTAAGCAAATTCCACTTCATTGACACAAAAGGCTCGCATTGATGAAGTAACAACGAAGGAGTGGGTAGTGAGAATGCGAACTTCTCAAGTGTTTTGGCTCTGCGCAAACAATACTGTTTGCTCTGCCATCTGAAACGGAGTAATCCGTTTACCCTTTGACACCGCAAACCGCAAGTCGTTCGGCATTCTTCAATAACACACTGTTACTTGCTGTGTACAGGCGCCTCTAAGGGAGGGTAGAGTTGGTATTAATAATCATGCTGAGGCTGATCAGTGCTATTCGGATGGAGCTTATAACGCTGGCAATTGACAGGAGCTAATATCAAAAGCAATCATTTGCATGGATTGTAAATAAGGATTGATAAGTTATGATAGCAGTCCTGCAGCATGCAAACCTTTAATGCTAAACTAACAAACTGACATTATGTTCAAACATCAACGCTGTTAGCAAGTACTTTTGCTGTATGATGCGTCCAATGTCAGCAGTATTTACTTGTACTTTATTATTTCACCTTCTTTGGTAGCATAATACATGAGTGTTGAATTAATTGTAACGCAGCAGATATGCTGGTCTCGTAATCATGCCGGGGCAATATATGTGCCAACGCAATTTATTCAACTCGCAAAACATCTTTTGTAAAAGTTTGTGTATGATGCCGTATTACATCTTTATTGTGCTTATTCTTCTAATAAGGCGCCTCCGATAATCATTTACCCGAAACTAGCACTAGCAATGTACAAATAAATCATGGCGTTAGTGTAAGGCCCACAATACTTGCCTACACTAGGCTCAGATGGTACAGGACAGTAAAGTAGTTTTGATTGTGTGGACTAATGCTATTTCCTTTGGCAAACTATATTTTCAGTGTAGAAAAAAGGTTTGCAATTCTTCCTTCTGATTGTGACGAGTTACTGAGCTGCCCTTGGGTTTCAGCAACTTCTGCTGAATCTCACACCCTTTAGCCAGAACTGTGTGTTAATTTCAGAACTATGCTATTGGTTGTCATTTCATGCTCAACATATTTAATCAAATTATTGCAAGTGCTATGTCAATCTTTATAACAACATTCCCCGTACCCGCTCGCCAATGAGGGTCTATGCTTAATTCAATACTGTAGATAACGAATATAAATGCAGATGGTGGGCGAGATGGTAGGTTAACATCAGGTTGATTTACACATTTGTGACGATTTGGGCTAGCTATATTGAAAAATGAAATTGTATTACACCGGTCATAATAGAAGCCGTATGATGAGCTATATGTAATAGCCATCTATTCATAGACATTGATTACACCATGTATTGTGGAGTCTGCGAGCTCTATGGAAGATATGCCCTTAATAATTGCCCACTGGACAGAAAGTCATGGAATGATTATGTTACTAAGCAATTAATGAGTGATTAAGAGGGAAACTATGGGAGCCTATTAAAACATGCGTCATTCACGGTCATGTATGCTTAAAGAAACTATGAATAAACATGCGGATAGTGTGTTATGCCTAACCGCTAACAATGTATAGTTGTTTTATATGCTATACATTCAGGACGGTCGACAAACTTGCACTCATTGACGGCTTCTCTAATGGCATGTGTCTTGGAAGTGCAAAACAAACGGGTAAACCATGGCAGATAGTTGAACGTGGCTTGCATGAAGATAACTAGCGAGCTACCGAAACGTTCCCAAAGCAACAACATATATAATGCATCACTGACTATATATTACACTTCGTGTATCAGTTGTGGGAAGACCAGGTGCAGGGTAGCCCGCACACTTACAATATTTTGTTTCTGGCTTCAATATTACAGAGTTTAATAGCCCTGATGCCAAGCATCTCCATCTTACCTAATGTATTGTGTTGCTGGGGCCACATTTCTCTGAAACTAAACGCAGTCGGCCATAAGACTTTTCACATAACGATTTTGGTGATTGCAAAAGTTGCAAATATTTTTCATGTAAAAATTTTATTCAGCCCATTTACATCTGAAGCCTATTTGTAAGGTCCGCCAGGATTAACTCCATCATGGAGGGTTAATTCTTGCAAGTCGAGTACAGCAACAAGAAACGAAGAGTGTGAGTCGTGCATCTTTTTGTGCCATTTACCGCTTATGCTCTATCGAAGAGTGTAACGTGCCAATACAATGCAATTATGTTGATAAGCTATTGTTACCAAATGCTTACCCACAATGTTAATATATCAATTTCAGTCCTTCGGAGCCCATGGCGACATTATTGATTTCACCAGACCAGCTTGACGTTCGTCGACAGCAGCAATATTTGTCGCTTGCTAAATATTATGGTCGTTTATTTAGCAATTCGACAATTCCTGTAACTTTTACGTGACTTATCCGTCACAAATATTGCCACATTTGCTGTATACTTAAATTGCCAGTAAAAGTTAACCGTAACGTATTACGTGGCTAGTATGACGTATAAGGATAAAGCAGAGAGTGATAGTTATTATATACATACGTCCGATATTACTCGGATTTATAAATACCTTATCCAATAGTGAATAGTTGGTAGGTATCGTCCCCATTTGATTCATCAAAATTGATGTTCGACGATGAAATGAGATTTTCAATACATCAGCGAATGCCTCTCAAGCATCTTATCCTACTAGTCGTTGTGTATCTGAATGGCGTAGACTGGACGTTGGTTGCAATTTAATGAACAAACAAAGCCATACATTGTCTAAATTGGGTAATTCATACCATGACCGAGATCTTTGCTATGCGACGTCCCCACCACAATGCATTCGATAGATCGTAGAAAATGATCATCAGGAATACAGGCAGGATTCGTGACAGAATTGACGATCCAAGCGATAAAATCGGTCCTGCATCCAACTCTGAAGCGTCATGGATAGCAACACATTTAACCAAGTCATTTTCTAGACTTGACCGCAACACAATCGGAATACGTACCAAGTATTGTACAAATCTATCGTTAGTATTCTATACAGTATTATGACATTCAATAGAGAGATTGGAAAATTATCAGATTTGGTCTATTGTGAGATGGCTGCAGCTGGATTTCCGCCAAGGAACAAATAACGATGGTGCTTGGATGGAATTTCAGTGCTTTTTCATATCACTTCCTTCCAACATTATATTAATTAAGCTATGATTTGTAATGTCAAATCCATAAAATGCTTCTGTAGGAGCACAGCTGCCTAGCCGCAGAACGGACGAGGAAAGGACTATTGAAATCGGCCGCAATCGACTGAGTTTGGTTGCCATGATCACAGTGCTTAGTTACCTACTTGCAAGCAACTGGAATCGTAACGACTGCACACATATATGTTCACACATACACACGCTGTCATACGCTAGATGCCTTGCCTAAGAAAGGTCGAGGACCTTCCACTGCTTTCTGAGAAATCGGCTGGATTTTTTTCCCTTTATTCGTTTATCAACCATAAATCTGCAACGGCTAATTAAAATAGGCCATACATGCATCATCGAGGTTGAATGATTATGAGGCGTAGACTTTTACAGGAGACCTTTAACGAGTCGGATGATTTGCTGACGTCAGCTCATACAGCGCTACGGCATGATAATGTAACCAGTATATATGATTAGTGTATTACCGATGCCTTTACTCTAATGAACACAAAAGAAATACTCGCGTGCAACCAATTCTAGTGTATCGGCTAGTACGCAGGATAATATTGTGCGATGCGAATGGACAGATTATACGCATTATTCTATCAATAAATCAACTTACATTTTAAGTACTCTTTCCTTTCATCTCGTTTTATATATTATGCCACAAGTAATCCTCCTTTACTCTGTTATTTATAATTGATTGCCACATTCAGCGCAACAAAGACATAATCTTGTGTGTAATAACATCGAATTTTTCACCCTAGTGATTGCTTCAGTGGACGTTCAATATCAAATGAATGGTGTTTACTATCGCATTCAACGAATGATATCAAAACGGGGATCGATGTTGATGACATCCTAATGTAGAGAGTGGCCATACGCGCTATCACCCACCCGACATAACCCCAGTGACATAACCACGACAGGACAACCGCGATACCATCAAAACACGGTGGAGAGGCCTGACGTCATTAGCCTGATATGAATGATCATTCTACCATCTGATGGATAATTGCTTGACCCCAATTCACTCAACTAAGCCATAAACCATATAGAAATTGATTATTTGAATCAACAGTCAAAGCAGCGCCCCTAATGTAGGCTAGATACTAAATAAACCAAAGTGTTCGTCCTATCTTCCCGGATTTTATTGCAAGTTGATCTCTCAATCCAAGCGCGGATTTTACAATCACCTAAGTCATATGATATTCATTGAAGTCTATTGTCAATAACTCTTTAAATGCAGTATTAAAACAAAACTACAGGCGATATCTGTCATTTACGTTATTCTGCTTCAAATTGTCAAGAGAGTGTACTATATTTACTTCTTATACACTGCTGTCATGGTAATATTTTGATTTTATGCCCTTTAAAAATGACGTTGCAACAAATTTGGAATCTTTTATGACCTGAAAAATGTCACTACCAATATATCATCTCATTAATCACAGCATTCTAATGTTCTTAGCACCAGTCATCTTCAATTTGGTTTTAAACCAAAGCATTTCACTTCTCAGTATACTTATGTGATTCAAGAAGTTATTGATTTTTATGTCAATCAAACATCACTATGTTATGGTGTAATGCTAGACGCATGAAAGGGTAAATTTTGTTATATTGTTTAAATTATTACAAAAAGGTGTGTGTCCTACTATTGTTAAGTTGCTCCTATATATTTATTTCGAACGATGTTTGAGTGCGTCGAAATCGGTCTTTTATTTCTTGAGCCGTGACAGCGGCGACCATCGTCTTTAACATTTGTCAAAAAACCGTTTCTAATTTCGATAAATCCTGGTCACTGGTAACTACTTGGAGAAAATTGCGGATTATTCAAATCATTTTAAATTAGGAATTTCATATGGCATCGGTTTCATAACCTGATAATATTCTTGTTCATGAAATAAGTTTAACCAATTTGAGTTGCAATTCATCATACAGGGTTGCAGTTGAATTTGGCTTGCTGAGAATAGCGATTGTAATTGTACCGCATTAATTCCTAAGCGTTTAAAATACACAGAAGGTTAACGGCGGCAGTATATGCGGTTTATTTGCTTCCCACACACGAAGCAGTCACTGTTTGCTTTGACATGGTATTTCGAATGGCATATCGATAAACCTCGCAAATTATGTTTGAGTGGTGGCATCTGAGGTCATTTGTTTCTTTTGCCGAATCACTAATCAATATCATAAAAGCAGCGAGTTGACGGGATGAACATTCTGGAACAGCATAAAATTGAAAGCCTTTTGTTCCCAGTCAATGAAGTCGTCTCTTTACAGGCAATCTCAATAAGAGCAACTCCACAATCATAACGGCATTCTATTCATACACACAATGTGATTATGGGCGATCTCATTTTCACACCAACATGTATGTCATGTATCTAAATGTGGCTCGGCAGTTACATATGGTATTCTGTACGACACCATTGTGATGACCAGTATATAATGAATATACTACAGTGATTTCTAATCCTTATGTTTCTAAAAGTCGCAGCTGGTTGATGTCATTTTGGTTGTTAACCCTCATAGAGATACACACTCGGCGATAGCATACTCTATGCAGGCAGACATCGTACTTGTGAACAACTCTTGTTGGAGACCGAGAAGCGCCCCTGAGGGAAGTTAGCATATTCATTTCATAACTATGACGCAATTGACTGAGGTGACGATATATTTGGCAATTGCCGGGAGATACTGACACTTTGCTTAATGTTAAATCATCAACGCCGACAGCATAGTACTTGTGTGGGTGATGCGTCTTCCCTTGTCAGGCACTTACACAGGTACAGTTCTCGTAATCGTAAATAGATTTGCAGATTAATTTTTCCTCGGCTGGCATTTTTTATTAAAACATTATTTTAGCTTATTTGGAAGCATAAATAAGAACTGTAGATATGCTTCGGGACAATCCGCCATTGTGTTTCATTTGAAGTGTCTTTTATGAGGCGATTTAGAATCGCAGTTAATGACAGAAAAAAGGAAATAAGTTGACATGATCAGAGGAGCGGCCCAGTATTCACGAAACGATATAGCATCGCTGTGCTGAATTCAAGTAAAGGCATCGATAGCTTTGCTTACTTATGTTCGTAACACACTGCTGGTTAAAAGTGCCCCATGCTGCCTAACTTTGCCCAATCTGAATCAGAAAGTACGCTGTCGTACTAAATATGTACCACGTTGCCTTATTTGTCATTTTATTCCCTTACAAGATTACGTAAGTTAGTCAGCCAAGTTGTCAGTATGAGATTCAAACTCGCAAGGATGAGTTTACGATTTTGCCTGTGACGAAAGCTGGTATCGATGAGTATACGAATCCGTGACAACCTTCTCGAGTATTTAGTTTTCGTTTGCCCATATGTTCGACTTGACCACATTTGTTATTGGTTAAATAATACTGGCATCATTGCATTGTTAGAAAGATTTAACCATGAGACAATATATATATACATATATATAACTATGACGCAATTGACTGAGGTGACGATATATTTGGCAATTGCCGGGAGATACTGATATATATATATATATATATATATATAGATATATATATATATATATATATATATATATATATATATATATATATATATATATATATATATATATATATATATATATATATATATATATATATATATATATATATATATATATATATATATATATATATATAGAGGAAGTTCCATACGATACATGAGTGGGTTCTTGTCATATATGAATAAATATATATGTATTTATATATATATTTACATATATATATATATGTGCATATTTTGTATGTACTTACATATACATACAGTCACACCTGTCTAATCAGGTCGGTCAAGGGACTTGGCCAGAGTGACCTTAATGCACAGGTGACCAGATTGTACAGGTTGTGAAGTTTGTGTTCATTTAGCCTGAAATTCTTTAACTCGAATTTATTGTATGAACATACATGTTAATGCACTTAAAATCATTGTGTGGTCTTTTTTGTTTATATATATGGCAAATATTTGTATTTTGCTTGATTAAGTGAAGAGAGAATCAAATTCAATCAATTATATTTTTATTTCAAAAATCATTTCACAATACCAGTACACATACCAAACGAATGCATGCAACCATTTCTAATGAATTATTTACATTCATTTTCATGACAGCAGGTAAGAACTCAGCAGAAACAGTTGACATTGATGATAAATCTACATTAGCACTACTGTCTTTACATTAACATAATTATGGAGCCATATCTATTTTGCATGTGAACAAAAACATTTAAGAGTCTTTTTCATTTTAAAAATGAATAGTCTTGTACCCCACGTGCAAATGTATAAACACACTTAAGAGTCTCGTTCCCTTTAATAAGTGATGCTCATTAATGTATTGTTCACAAAACCACTGGCGGCCAGTTCACTGAAGCATTATAGTCTTTGTCTACTTGAAAAAGTCCTTGATAGTTGACTGCTTGGCCTTAAGCTTGGAAGACACAAGCTCCCTGGTGGCAATGTCCTCCCCATTGCAACACACTTCGAAGAGGTCTGACAGTCCCTTGTCAAGTGCCAGCTGCTTTATCTGCTTCATCCAAAGCAGGGCAGTCTGCATGGTTGGTACTGCCGGTGGATGGGCATCCTGGTCAGAGACTGGCTCGTTCTCATCACCTTCTAGTAAGGGGAAGTCCTCACAAGTTGCATTGCAACTGCCCTGCAAATGTTCTATGAGGAGATCGTGTCGCCAGTATGCATATATATATATATATATATGTATATATATATATATTTTTAAGAATTTATTTAATTTTTAACATACTTATACTATTTATCATATAAGTATATAATTTAAACATATATATAACAAAATATTAATATATTATATATGTTAATATATAATATATAATGTATATATATAATATTATATATATAGATATAGTATATAATGATATATTATATATATACTATATTATAATATTATATATATAATATTTTTATAAAAATATATATAATATATTATTTATATAATAAAAATAGAAAAGAAAGTTCAATACGAAAAAATGAGAGGTTTTTTGTTTTCTTA
>CM067346.1:36383545-36590710 GCA_034190875.2 Urechis unicinctus
CCGTGTACACTCCATGTTTCCTCCGTGTTCGCTATGTGTTGTCTATGTGTCCCGCTGTGCACATTCAAGGTAAACCCTGCACCGATTTTGTGCCCGAAGGCACCTAAGGACTGCACCGATGCCCTGGAGGCAGCACGGCGGCTACAGAGAGAAACAGAAGACCTCACGGATAATACAGGTCTTAACACGGATGCATCGCGGAGGCACTCATTTGTGTTGCTGCCGGGCCAAAAATTGAGCGGGTTTAATTTTTCGTCAGAGACCCCCGGTAGCCGCCGGAAGAGCCTGGCCACAAAAAGGCACATGACAGAGTCTACACTTTACAGGACAGAACTCCCCGGATTGCTACTCCGAGTCTGATATCGTTTGGTAGCATCAAATGATAACATCTTAATTGGGTTATTTTATCTCAATGCGACATTTAGTTATATGCAACCGTTAAAAGGATCCAACGTCTATGGCACTATGTATTTATATAAACATTAACAATAATTCCAAAATCGTATGTTCAATTGAAATAGTCTGTGTTCATAAAAAAACTAGTACAGTGATAAATTAGGGAAGCCAGCCACTGTCATAATGAACCCAATGTCTGGTTCGTTGGGTTCGCAGAACAATATCTTGTTCCTATCGAAATATAATGTTAAAAGTGAAGTCTATACTCATACGCTTTGGGTTAGCCATAGTGAGAAAATGAAATTGGATTACACCGGTTGTAAAAGAAGATATATGGTGAAAAATATGTACATAGACAACAATGTTAGTGGTTAATACCCGTAACGTCGTATAAGAGAATGTTTGTATTGAGTCTACTAGCTTTACGGCAGATATTACCTTATTGATTACCTACTGGACCGTAAGTCACGAGCTAATATGTTACTCAGCAATTAATGAATGATAAAGAGGGAAACTAAGGGAGCCTATTAAAAGATGCACGATTCCCGACCATATATGTGTAAATCAATTGCGAATAAACATGTATATAGTTTGCTATGCCTAGCCACTTACAATGTTTAGTAGTTTTAGATGCTTAATCTACCTTCGAGATGGCAGACGAACTCTATCGCACTCATTGGCGGCATTTCTAATGGCATGTGTTTTTGAAGAGGTGCCTCAGCAATAAAGCTTTTGTTATGTCCTAACCCAATAACGGGTAAACCATGGCAGATAGTTAAACGTTGCTTGCATGATGATAACTAGCAAGGTACAAAATACGTTGCTTGCATTCATAAACAGAGCTGTGGAGATCTATTCGTTTCTCTCAAAATATTGAACCTTTGGTTCTGCTGTACGCATGTTATATTTTTAATGCTATAAATACCGTAAGCAACTTGTCATAAACACACCCACGCCCTCGGCTGTATTACCCATTGTTCGCTCTGACTGGGAGCATGATTACGTAGCACATACACAAGTTCCTCAGTCCATGTCACCTCACAATTTCATTTCTCATCTCCCGGTACCTCATTCAACGAAAATGCAACGTATATCTTCTCAACATATGTTTATGTGAAAGATAAAATAAATTATCATGTTTGTCTAGGAAAGTTTTGTTTGCGTGAACAAATTAAAACATTGGATATTGTTCGAATCACAAAACCTTTCTTTCAGAACTGCACATGCGTATTGCTTGAGCTACTTACAGTCATCACTTACTGTGCTCAAGAACACATACCATAACTTAACTCACAGATCGAAAACCCTTCTACATATTCATGAGTACAATTCATTGGAATTGTACTCATGTCAGATTGATGGATCTTATGAATCCAGAAGTATTGGAGCGCGTATCAAATACCTCTTAACATTAATGACAAGGCATTAGCAATTTGTGTCGGCTAAAAAACGATTATCCATATGAGTATTTAATATTATTTGAGGAATGTCTAATATCCACAATGAATATTAAGACCATTACTGTTGTACAGTTTATTGCCTAAATTACTGTATGCACATATATCAGTACGGTAAGATGTCATTAAGCTAGAACTTCTGGGTTTTATGGGTTTTTTTCGTTTATTCATGACCTATTCATTAATGCACCATCATGTTATGCATGGTCTACCTACGCATAATTCGGCTCAACCATAAATACCCATAGCCTATCCATTGTGTGGGTGTATCAGTGCAGTCAACATATTCAGTCGCGGCGGCAAAACTAAGCAATCTAGCAATAATATGGGCTCTTCTATAGGAACGGAACTTGACTTCACAAGTACAATAGCATTAGTGTTCGTAAACATTATAATCAGCGTGGAATATACGTGGGCCGCAGTTAGAAAGTGACCGTACCACAACACATCAACCACGATACCACTAAAACACCGCGTACACGCCTGGCTATATTAACCTGATTTGAATGATCATTCTATCATCGGATTGATAATTGCTTGACCCAATTTACTCAACTAAGCCATAAACCAAATAAAACTTGGTTAAATGGTAATATTAAGATTCACAAAGTCGGTGTAATCTGTCACTTATGACAAGAATCAACAGTCAAAGCAGCGCCCCTAATGTCAGGCTAGATACTGATTCAACCCAAGTGTTTACCTTATTTTCACGGGATTTGTTCCCCTAAAAGTCTTGTAGTTGTTTTTACAAGCAGCTCAGTCAGATGATATTTATTAAAGTCTGTTGTAAATTATAACCCTTCAAATGCAATATGAAAACAAAACGAAAGGCGTTGTGTGTCATTTACGCTTAAATGATACATATCTGGAATCACACATTGCCTCACTGAATGTAGATGTGTTTTTATACAGTGACAATCGACTGGAATGCTGTTGTTATACAGCAAGGCCAACACGAGTACATTTTGTGGAGCGAAAACGGAAACAAATCGTTATGGTTACATTAACAGACTCACGAAAATATGGTTTTGGTCGAGCTCGACGCAATGCATATAATCTACGCTATGGCGGCAATACTGTCGAGCAATCAGGAATACAAGTCCTAATTAATTGTTTAATCAAACTGTCATGGTTTCTGCAATGTGTAAATTAATGTGTACGACAATTTAAATTGATAAAATGCTTTAACTCTAATTGCGTTTTTAAATGTTCAATCAAATCAATGCATTAACATTGCACATAGCAATCATTTTCCTTTTGTGATATTTGTTTCCTGAACTCATACTGGTACCAGGATCTGATATATCTCGTGCAGGATGTACGTCAGTGAAACAAGCAAGAACATTTGAGAGAATATATGTATCAAGCGTGCCTTAGCTAAGAGGCCATTTGTGCAAATGGACAAGTAATGAATCATGGTGCTAGTGATGGGCATTGGTTGAAACAGTGCTACATGTTGTGTCGCTACAACAATACTGGTTGATTTTTACGAGACTGATTATGTCATCAATTATTTGTCACTAGAGTTTAATAACACAAGCATTATCTCACGAGAAGACTGGTTCAGGTACAAAATCAGAACACTTATACGATTGCAATGCATCTATGCTGGTTGTTATGGCGTTACATGTTCATGACAGCTTGTTCATGAGAAGCTATCATATGATGAATTGTATGATGCAAGTGTTTAATCAAGGTTGATATTAAAAAACTATCCTCTTATTTGGAACTGTTTAACATGACCCGCACTATTAAAGACTATATACACGATGAATCATGGCATTAGACGAGTAAGGCCACATTTAACTTTGCCTAATTCCGAACTGTTCCAAACCATGTTATTTGTGCATTGGTGTTAGAGTTAGTGTTGGAACCATATTGAACTGTCAAGAGAACATTCCGACGTAAAATGGCAATAATCAAAGAAAACAAGACCAATGACGGTGATTTATTACACGGTGATAAATATACTTCCTCATTCTGGTTAGCGCCCTTTTATCCCGATATAAGTTCGTGCTTTGCATTTTTGATGGTTAGATTTAATGTATATACCGGCATTCAAACCTGCAATAGAAAAAGTGCTCCGCAATTTGCTCGGCTCAAAAACGTCATACGTTAAATATTAATCAATATTGTGTGTGAAGTGTGCAATGTCGTAAGTACTGTCTAAATATAGTTTTTAAGTGGATTTATCTTTTATGAAGGCTAAATATAAATCAAGCAAGGCAATATGCCTCTCTAGTTAATGTGAGCTTACTCTTTGAGTGTCAAACTTACTTGCACACATAACTTGCTTTTCAATGGTTCTGGCAACAGGTATGCAAAGTACATAGTTACTGGGATTGCATTTAGCAAAGAAATTTTATTTGATATCAGCTGATGGTTCTACTTAATTTTACCTTCATATCTAAGATGACCGCTAATGAAACTGCAAGGTCAATGGGAGAGATTACAATGAAATACCACAAATTGACAAGGACAACTTTATTTATGATGTATGATATATGCAAGATGTTGACGCGGTATGAGATGTTCAAACTTTCAAGCGCCACACAATTATGAATGATTATAAGGAAAGAAGGCATCGTCTCACACGGCGAAATATGTCATCGCCAGCACCGTCAAATACTTTTGTAAATGATGTCACATGCCATCATCTTTGTGGGCGGAAACACGTATATTATACAGATTTTGAATTACTCGATACAATGTATCTTCAGAATATGCACATGCAGGTATGAAGACAAGGGAGGAACGGAGCGCAGTCCGACAGCTACTTGCTGAGACCAACCACCCTGCTGAAGACCGATCAAACTACTTCAAATGCTGTTGTTCACAATTGAAACTATCTTGATGCAGGTATAAGGCATTCATTCTTTTGATAAACGGATTGCACCATCTTCACTGAGCGTTGGATGCGTTCACTGCAATTCTTCTTAGCAGACTACAAACGCGTCACTTTTGATTATTCTCATTATGTGGGCAATGTGAAATCGGAACTGCTTTTTAAGATGTATCAATAATCAGTTGGCTTCAAAGAGTAATTCGAAAAAGAGCAAGTGGGTCTATGATGTTGATATAGGCGATGGCTTAATTGAGACAATTAGTTCATCGTTTTTAATCAGTAATGATCTGCTCCTTGAGAAGATGCCCTCTGCTGTCAGGCCATCTCGTA
The DNA here is from genome assembly GCA_034190875.2 of Urechis unicinctus. Taxonomy (NCBI): domain Eukaryota; kingdom Metazoa; phylum Annelida; class Polychaeta; order Xenopneusta; family Urechidae; genus Urechis; species Urechis unicinctus. The sequence continues at coordinate 36,388,574 of CM067346.1, forward strand.
TCGGTCTTTGCAAGGCGAAGATATGTTGCTGTCAATGTTATTGACTAAACTGCGGATCCCAGGTGTACCACACCCACCCTAGACTCCCTGATCACAAGCTACATAACTAGAAATTGCGCTATCACTACTATCAACCTTGGTATCAATGTTAATGACTTGAGGAGGTATAGGGCATTAGAATTGTTATGAAGCAGTTGGAACACTTCACTAAAATAGGAGAAACTCAAACGAATAATTATATATATATGTAAATGTAGCAGTTGCATTGATTATGTCGCCCGCAGAATGCAGCAGCCTGTTGTCTCGTCTCTTGTTCTATCAAAGCATGGATGTGTAAAAGCAACGAAAGCGAAAATTACCTTCTTCATATCATTCAACTAAACGTTCTCGTTTTTAGACTCCAAATCAAAATATGCATCACATGAAACACAAATCCTGCTCTGTCGGCTTCATCGATGAAACGTGAATGTAAAAATATTATGGACTGAATGTTTAGTAAGTATTAGTTAAGTGTAACAGCGCAGATTAATATAAATCATCGTTAGACAGTACGTATGAATACATGGAGCAAACTCAGCCCCCATGTGGGTCTGTGGTGACTATTGGTTTTTAGACGTATTTTCCACAACTAAGACAATGTTACGGTTATGAAGTGTAATTTTGTACGACGCATCTAATGTGATGGGAGTGAGTTTAAGTCGTAGGAATAGATAGAGGGGTGATTTGGAATAGTGTGTGTTGTTTTGCTATTATATATACATGTATTAATATAAATCGACATTCAAACTACGGGCTCATTTATCATTGTTTTTCTGTCGCACGTACGCCGTTGAAAGCATGCTTTCATTTTAAGACACGATACAGTGTTGGCTAAAACAACAAAAGCTGCACAATCACGGCACTTCATCACTACGCACCTTCTCTGGTCACATCACCTTGCGGCTGTGCTATCACAATACACACAATCATCTTGGTTTACCATGCATCTGTCTATCAGGAGGTATATAAACTTGACGACTAACGTAGGGGAGGGGGAGGATATACATTTAGACAATCCTTAACAGAAGATGCAATTGAGTGCATAAACTATTAACTTAAGTCAGGTATATAATGTGCATCGGAAATGTTTGATTTATGTTTTCGAAGTGTAATATATTTGAGCTAACATTATATCCTAACTGCTGTTTTCATGTTGGATTTTTTGTACTTATAATTACCCATATCAATTTATTCCCCGAGCCCTCCACCTAACCACGTACTAACTCAGCAGCCCAAACACACCGACACACGCACCCGCACGTACAAACATTCAGTTAACGTTCAAATCACCAATATTAAAGCCTTTATTGGCCCATTAACTACCAATTGAAAATGGCATTACAAAGAATGGTGCGAGAGCCACTGAGTTGACCATATTTTTACTTTTTGCGGCCTTCATTGTAGGCATTTTATTAGTTGAGTTAATTGCGTCCACACATAGATTGGTGCCATGTGTGTGCATGACCTGAGTGCTTTTATTGCGTGCATATAAACGTCGTGAAACTTTGAACGTTGAATCAGGCAGCAAAGTCATCATCACGAATATGGTCAGCGGTACAGAAAGTTACATCTATACAAAAGGGAGCAATTATACCCAATTGGCGGGAAATGATCTCGAATATGCCACTGTGATGTTGTGACGTTTGATATCAACCGTAAACACTCTGGGCATTACACGAGGTGAACCTGGACAAACACAATTTACATCTATATTAAATCTTTCCGAAAATTGCTCAACGAAATCGTTGTTGTTAAACTGACTGCATTAATCGCGTTGGTTTCGTTCTCGCTGTGGGGCTAATCTCCGGTATTTTCATACCCCAACATCATCATTAGTGTAAAATGCTGCAATAAACGCGGTGAGAAGCAGGTCCAGATGATGTAATTGACAGGAAGAGCATCAATTTCGAATTGTGACCAGTACAAATTAGGCCTTTTCATGATATGGGTGGCAGTCCACGTTCGCCACACACGTCAAAATATCGACCATTGTTCTAGCGTTAGATCAACAAACACATAGACTCGTTCGCTGTCCCTTTTCAAAATATCGACCATTTCTGTAGCTAAAGATCAATAAAACACACAGACTCGTTCGCTCTCCTAGTTGTATTTTAAACTAATCGACCATTGCTTCAGCCTCATACTGCGTAAGGTGGTCAATGACCGCCAAATCTGCCAGGGATTTTGCAATACTGATGGAATTAATGGCCATCGAAAATACCAGAAGTCGATATATATTGTAAGGAAAAAATAATGTTGAAAGATGACTCTATTGTATGACGTTTTATGGACAGCATGGTCAATTCTTTTTAACCGAAGGCAGTGTATCCATGGAGGAAACTATGGTTTTGTCCGGTCTCGTTTGGCTAATTATGTGAATATTTGTTATCCATAAATAATTAACAGCAGATGATGGATAATGTTAATTAATTCCTCGTTTTGCATTAAGTAATCTTGAACAGAGAAATTGAGCCTCTGACTGTTGCCAAACAGGATTGTTCTCGTTCTAGATATGGGTGGCGTGAACACATTCGCATCACTCCGCATTTAAATATCGATGTGGTTCACCACAGACCCTTACGTCATGTCACATGATTGCACCACAGCCAATGTTGAAGCCCCGCCAATTAACTAATACTAATACAGTACTTAAGCCATGCTTAAACTGTACCACACAATAACCAGCACACAAACTGAACAAGTCTTGGCTCATCCCTCTTCATAGATATCAGAATCTTTCAATAATGAAGAAACAACGAACGGGTAGGGCTGGGGGCTTTTCATGAGTATTCGCTTTGTAATGATGTTCCCTTAGTCACATAATACGAAGCCATCCGTTTATCCTCTGGCATCGTGAGACGCTAGCTAGCTAGGTAACTGTTGATTGGGAGCTTAATCAAACACTTTTGTTAAGACAATTCATATCTCCAGGATCCCCAATGAATACCGTTTATATTGCATACTCGGTAGATTATAAGTGTATAAAATATCACTGAGACCACATGAGTTGTGAAGAAAAAACCCTGCTGAGATTTTCAACATGATATGCCTAAGTATTTTATGGAATTTTGTTTGCTACGCATGTTAAGCAGAAAACCGGTATTTGTCCGGCTGCAAATGGACTGTTGAAACAAAATGTAATACGGTAGCAATATTTCCTGTTCCTCAGCTGGGTGGAGCTTATATCAGACTTAGTCTATAACAAGACTATTCTTGCCTTAGTTAAGAAATTGTATATCATCAATTAATGTAAAGAAACTACTCTTGTACTTCGGGATCTTTATATAGAAGTTACCGTTGCCATTGGAATGATTGATAGTTTTATCAAGTCATCATCGCCACCATTTCACTGATGTAAATACGCGCAAATAAAATTAACCAACCGACTGTGTGTGGTTCTTCTATTCCGTTAAATGCTTCTGATTTGGACCCGGCAACCTTCTGAGTTTATAATGTAAAGTTATTCGGTATCTTTAGCCATCATTATTTTTTCCGACGATAGGACCCCAGTTTTACGTAGCGCATGGGCTGTAACGGTAAATATTTACAGAGCAAGAACTATAAGGAGGTAAAATATATTTCAGAACCTGAAACTAATGCACTCCCCTGATAAATGGATGTTAAAGTTGTTAAAGATGTTGCTGATTTCGTACCACGGCTAAAAAACATGTTTTATATCACAAACATATGTCACGACTGACATCAAAGAAGTCCAAGCATAAGTATGAGAAATAACAAGCCCTGAAAGCATCTGCTGTCAACGCAGCCTAAAATGCATTGCAACACGCGCTTTACCCTATTGTACATTCCACTCTCGAAAAAATAGATTATTCGTCTACTACACCTCTGCCCGAATTCAAGCGCATTGTTACTTGCTGTATGCAGGCGCCGCTGCGGGAGCTATTCGCTAGGAGATGACATGACGGGCAATTGAAAGGAGTGAATAAAAAAGTCTCATTAGCATGGAGTATGAATAAGAATGGATATATTATGATAAAAGCACCATTGCGTACACACCTTTAATGAACAAAACCCAAACTGACATTATGTTCAAACATCAACGCACTTAGCATGTACTTTTTTTGTATGATGCTGTCATGTTCGACGACGTGCAAAACATTGCTGTGCCTTAAAGTAAAGGGTGCTTTCACCATCGATCACTGCTATGTGCAATAGTGCAGTGTGAGGTTGCGCCTCATCATCATTGCACATTGTTATCATTTAGCCTGACACAAAAGAACACTTAATAAAATGCTTGATTTCGTACAGGCTCTAAAGGTAGATGATATAAGTGTGCGCCCGATTCTTTCACAATTGCTAATGTCTCTCCAGTATACTGGCAATTCCGGTTCCCCCTTTACGAGGTTCCCTCTATTACGCCTTAGTTTCAGCTTGATTGTGGAATTCCTACTTTAAGTCGTAAAAAAGTTGACGTATCCCTAGAGAAATTTTTCTATTAAAACATAGAAGTGTCACAATCTTTGCAAAGGAATTGTCCACGATAATATACATATATGAACATTTACATTAATTTGAACCGGAACTAATCAAGTTTATGCACCATATATTTATAGCGTAAAAAAAGCAAAGCATTGTCCCCGTATCACCCATGACGGATGTAAATTACATCAGACAATGTGCTTTTCCTCGCAGGAAAAAGTGCAAACTGCTATACGGAAATTTTGCACAAACTGTCCGGATCCTCATGGAGACGTCGGGTTTAAGGATATCTCCGTCCTAATGTGCGCAATGTATGATCATTACTTCAAACACGGTTACGAGCTTTGCAGCTCGCCTCGGAACACTAATATGTAACAATGGCACAAAATTCATACTTACACCATAATATATTGTATCGTTTTTTAAGAGAATCTAATGCTATTTGCTGCTGGGTTATCGAACACGAAACTTTTTGATGGAATGTCGAAGCCCGAATTGATTGATTATATAAACCACATTACACACGTCGACTTCTTCTGGAATACGAAATACCATCACTGTGCTGTTGCCAAAGATGCATTGCTGAAATTCGTTTGGCCTTACGTGTACCTAATGCAATCGTGTGTCGTTTTCTAACTGCAGACTGGAGGATGAACAATGCAGGCGACGTTTGTGAATAATGTCATGTGATCATCCATCACGTGAATGTGAACAACAGCAAGTTTTATGCACTAGAATGAAATTCACTGTTCGTTCAAGGAAATATTCCCAGCGCATCGGCAATACACACGAGTCAGGGGGTCTTGTTTCAGTGAATTGGTGATGCAATGACGTCTGAGGTACATCAGCATCAAGCTACTGGTCTGTCAGGTAACCTCTTCAAAACAACAATGATATTAATTAAATGAAAAAACATTTGTGATCTCAAGATTTATTTATATATATCACGCGCTAACCTTATTATGAGTCAGCACATATGTTGAAATGAGGTGGATTTATGGCACGTTGTTTTAGTTCGACAAATAAACTTGGATTTAAAACAAATGGGTTTCATAGATGACAAGCAACTTCATGGTGTTTGGATGCAATGGATTAATTGGTATGTAAAGCCGCAATGGAAACGAAGATCAGCTAACTATTCTGCCATGGGATGTCCAGCATTACACATTTTCTGCTCAATTTAAAAACAAGAAGGGCGTCTTTTGGGCAAGTTCTTAATGTACTAATATCACTTTAAAACCCGCCTACATTCTTTTAACTCTCTTTTTATACTTACACACGCGCACACACGTGCCGCTTCACACGGCATTGTACTGCGCAGTTGAATCTTACACTACAAATGATGATTGCCTCACATTCAGGATAATCATGGCTAACATGCCATAGACCACACGTGATACATAGAGGCAGTTGTTACATTGTACTACAAATTCTCGGTCGCTCATTTGATCACGACACTTTCTCTGTCCTTTAATTAAACACGATTCTCAGGTACCGCATAAAAACGCTGACGCAAATGGGCAGTGTGTTCCTAACAATAGCGTCTATTACTAAAAGTGTTTCCAATTTGCCGAGGGAACTTTCAGAATTGCGGAGGGATGGCGAGTGGGGGAGAGTGCACGATAGGTCTGAGTAGAAACTAACACATGATAATCTTTCCCCCAAAGCGTCGACCAAATGTAATTTTATACTGCCAGGACATGTACTGTGGATTCGGTGAAGGACAATGCTGTTGCGCTCTAATTGAGATATCCCTTTTCTAGATGACGCATTTGCTTAAATCTAAGGCTACCAACATTACATTGTATCGCATGAAAAACCGCTCAACTCACCATAATTCGACGCGGTATGCGTTTGTGCTTTTGACAAATTTTCCTCAATTAGTGCCTTTCGACGGGATTGTCGCTGTTCCGATCATCAAAAGGATTTGTGCATTTGACAAATTTTCTGAACTCAATTAATTAATTAATGAGGAGCTATCTCGGCTCAAAATTACGAATTATAGGGATTGTCGCTGATAATAAATCACATAAGTGTTTAATCATCTCATGGGTCTCTTTTAGACGGCAACCTATTGATGTGGATAAGAATGTGGCCCATCTTAATATAAGACAATAACATAGGTTTCTGGCAGTAAAGTTGAATTCAAACACGAATTGCACAATCTTATAGAGTGAAAACAGTATTTTTTAAAATGGCCGAAGCCATCAGACGTCTACGAGATGTGAAGAGATGGAATGAGAGGCGGCAGCAATACGAGTCGCAATTCACAACAACCAAGACCTGTAACATGCCGAATTCACACTAGTTTTATTGACTGATGGCGTGTTTGGTTGGTTTGCGCAACATTACTTGCATGTCTAGATTTTTTCATAAATATTTTACAGGCATGCTTGTTTGCGGATGACACGCGTCCATTTGCGAGCATCATTGGGGACTAAGGGACAAAATACGTCACCGCCTAGAACACCTGCGTTTGCGAGTTAATTTCAGATACCCTTTGACTCATACAGGCTTCCCTAGCAACACTCTACAACAACGAGGTAACACCCTGCAATAATGTAGACCATATTGTTTATATTTCCGGTGTAAGTTATTATGCTTTAATGCCATATGCTTAAGGTCTAGAAAATAAAACCTGAGGTATTCTTTTAATAGTGTCACTGCAACGACACATGAGCCGAATGGGAAGTGACATTTACTGGAAAATGATATGCATTTATCTCAAATGTTTAACTAACCTTTATCAAAACATATGTTTTTTTCTGTTCTATTACATATCTACAAAGAGCTTATCTTTATTTGATTCAAAGAATCCGAAGCCGACATTCACAGAAACGTTAATTCTGCTCTCCAGTTGAAATGCCAATTTCATCATAGACTATGATTGATGTTCCAAGTGATAAGATTATTTCTCTATGCATGTGATACAAGACATTCTCACAGAGCACATATCACATATCGGCCTAAGAGTTCACTGTTAATAAAGGGTCGCCGAATGGACTGCTTTTATTAACGGGTTTCTTTTGCACTGAAGTTTTGTTTTAAAATATTAGATGGTATAAGTAGTCGCAAAGCAGCTTGAGCGGCATATTGTTCAGCAACACAGCGTAATTGTAGCACCTTTAATGTCTCCTTGTGAACATCGATAACGATGAAAATGTTGCACGCATGTGATATTATTTTTCATGAATAGTGGGGAGAGCTTACTGAAGTTATACTAGAAAAGCGCAGTCTAACATTCATGGTAAATAGTGTTTGCTCACATAGTTTTATACGGAACTCATTCTTAGTGGAAATTTTGATCCAAGGAAGGATCACTTTATATCGTTACAAGATCATGAACGAGCCGGGATATAAACCATCTTGGTCCGATGTGTCAGCTCAGCGGTTGTCTTGTCTGATGTGATGTTGGATGGTGCTTGGTGGTGGGTGGTATTCGATAGAGATTCCGCCCAGCTAAAGCATCACGGTTGTGATAAGCTGGCACTTAAAATACAATGTGCCGAGATTTTGCTTAGTAAAACAACTGATGTGGCTTTGTGAATGACAGCTCGTCCACCAACAAGCAAAGCGTTCATGATAGCTCTTGGTGTATTCACAATCGATACTGACTCCCACTCAGTATGGTTATGCTCCCACACACAATGTACTGTGCCGAAGTCTTAAGTAATGCGCAATGTTCGGTGTTTATACTGATTGTAATTTTGCATGTCACTCCATGCCCATGATTATTATTATAAGCATTTTGTTGCGGCCGAAAATTAAGGTAAACGCCTCAGTTCGTGCATAAACTAAATGCAAACTCGATCACAAAGGTACACGGGGTTTCAATGGCCTAGCAGCAGAGCTGTTGATACCATAGAACATTGATGATTTTACTGTGTATGTGTAAGTGAAGCTGTATTGTTGATAATGTCTTCACGGTGTTGGGTAGAAAAATGAGATATTGCATCTATACCCGCAATTGCGCATCGCGGGTCCGCGACAATGGATGATATTTTGACCGACGTTGAATGGTGGTAATTGATGCAGCAGAACATTCGGCACGTAATAGTTATTTGCCCATAATGTACAATTTGTCTAGTTGTGCAGCACGCAATCTTGTCGTCTTTCGATCTAGAAATTATCTAGGATAATTCTTGGAATTTGACTCTCTTTGAAGATTTGAATCATGACAGCACGCACTAAACAAAGGGTTTAACGCGGATAACATTGAGGTGGAGGATGTAGTGCACATGGCATTTAATGATAACGCTGTTAAATTTATCGCTCTGGGTTGTTCATGCGTCCCAACACTTGTTTGCTGGAAACTAGTTTTGACAGCGTAATGTCACATGCTGTGATTAGCTGAAACTACATTTATGTCTTGGTTTCCGCATTCATGTATACAGGTTGATTATTCTCTAAGCAGACGTGCAATATTCTTTAATGCAAAGTATCGTGTTGGCCATACATCTGTCTATTAGGAGACATATCAACTTGACAACTAACGTGAAGAGATATACATTGAGACAATCCTAATGAGAAGATGCAACAGCAACATCTATTAAGTATGTTAAGTAATAAAGCTTATGTATGTGTACATGTCCGTTAATAAGTACATAACCTGTTGAGACCTTTTTTCGTGTTAAATACCAAAAGAAATGTATCTTTTTGAACACTAATTTATTTGTAAATGGCGCCATGTGAAAGCCATTTTGGGGCAAACTTAGCTTGGCATACAAATGAAGTTATCTCTGCATTAAATTATATATTATATATATTTCCGCTGTAATTTATTATGCTTTAATGCCATATGCTTATGGTCTATAAAAACATTGATTAATTTGAATTCAGTGGAATACCTCCTTATCACGTTCTTATTTCACATGCAGCTTTAACATCTTTTTTAAAACCCGAGGTACTCTTTTAATAGTGTCGCCGACACATGAGCCGAAATGGAAGTGACAGTTACTGGAAAATTATATGCATTTATCTCAAATGTTTAACTAACCTTTATCAAAGCATATGTTTTTTTCTATTCTAGTACATATCTACAAAGCGTTTATCTTTAATTGATTCAAATATTCCGAAGCCAACATTCACAGAAACGTTACCCTATGATTGATGTTCCAAGTGATAAGATCATTTCTCTATGCATGTGATACAAGAAATTCTCACAGAGCGCATATCACATATCGGCCTAAGAGTTCACTGTTAATAGAGGGTCGCCGAATGGACTGCGTTTATTAACGGGTTTCTTTTTCACTGAAGTTTTGGTCTAAATATAAGATGGTGGAAGTAGTCGCAAAACAGCTTGAGCGTCATAATGTTTAGCTACAAAGCGTTATTGTAGCACTTTTAATGCCTCCGTATGAACATCGATAACTATGAAAATGTTGCACGCATATGATTTGATTTTTCAAACGGCACAGTCAAACATTCATGTTAAATAGTGTTTGCTCTCATAGTTTTAAACGGAACTCATTCTTAGTGGAATTTTTCTATCCAAGGAAGGTTCACTTTACATCGTTACTTGATCATGAACGTGCCGGGATATGAACCATCTTGGTCTGATGTGTCAGCTCAGCGGATGTCTTGTCTGATGTGATGTTGGATGGTGCTTGGTGGCGTGTGGTGATTCGATAGAGATTCCGCCCAGCTAAAGCATGACGGTTGTGATAAACTAGCACTTATAATATAATGTATAAAACAACTGATGGGGCTTTGTGAATGACAGCTCGTCCACCAACAAGCAAAGCGTTCATGATAGCTCTTGGTGTATTCACAATCGATGCTGACACTGCGCAGTGTTTGAGTTCGTCAGACGAAGAATGACCCGCCATCATTTTGTCACCGTTCACGAAATATATATACGATGCTCCTGCGAACAATTAGACAAATTGCTAGCAAGAATTAGTAAATTGTAAATAATTGTTACTTTACTTTACTCGTATATATAGAACGGGCGATAATTCAATATTAAACCAGCCTAACGATGGTTGTTCGATTATGAGTTACAAACATATATGTAACGAATGCATGATCAAATTGTGATTCTGATAAGAAATAATTGTAGGATAGAGCAGACATCTTTTAGAGAAATATCCGAATAAAAACTGTGTAACTAAATTTCTTTTGAATAAAATTAGGCGGGGGTTATTTTTATTAGCATAGGTGCATGTTACTGCACAGCACATCAAATGCACATCACATGCTTAATGGCAAATTGCATAAATATACTAGCAATAAAATGGCAGTTCATCTTAATGGCCAGCAATTTACTATCAACGGATTTATGCGACATGCAGACATGTTATATAAATGATCTTCAACACGCAATATTTAAACTTAGCACAAGAAGTTTGCGTATAAAACGCCGGTATCGCATATAGGGGTTAATGCTTCAATTCAACTAGTATGGTATCTCGAATAATTTCCCAAGCTAATTGTGTATCTCTATGCATATTCGATGTTGACAAGGCACTAGTACCAGGCTGCCGATCAATTGTGCTTCTTAGCTATCACATGCTTCTCGCACCATTATCAATTCATCATAATTACAATATTTGGTCATGGGAATATGTACAATATATTTCGTTTACAATGGAAGACGGAATCAAAAGGATAAGTTACCACGCGATATACTCTGAGGCGAGCCTGATATTTGCGGGATCCTAATGCGAAGATACATTGCCGGTTAAGCAGATGTTTTGGCGATCACTATCGTCTCGTATCAAAACATCATGCATTTCTGGTTGGGTTGCCTTACATGTAGAGAAGGTATATGGCAGTGGAATTATTTTATGAATGACTTGAGTTGAAAAACATCTGCATTCGGTGAGCCATTTGTTTATCTGTAAAATAATAGGAATAAGAATGGTGCTGGCAATCGGTTATGTGAGTTTCAAGATAAAAACATTATCAGAGGTAGGAAGGTGGGCGTTTGATGTGTCTGACCAGAAATTCGCAATCGATATATCTCGCCATTGTAAGATTATTCTATTATATAATGCCTGCATACTTTCGGTGGTAATTGAATATCGAATGTCAATGTGTCATCGTCCGTGTGTTAAACATCAAGACGCTTAGCTGTCGTATCGTTGAAAAGAGACTTTAACTGAACTCGGAATTACTACATAAGCACACAGAAATTTCTCCAGGCAAAATTGCGACATTAAGAAGATATCCTTGGTTTGTTGGCGGGCTAGTATGACGACAGTTAGGAATGGATGATTGATATATCTTACATTGAGAGAGACAATGATGGAGAGACGCATTTGATCTGAAAATAAGCACAACTTGCAACTGGGCGATGAGCATTCGTGCGAACATGATAATAAAACTGCAGCGATCACTTGGTAAGTGGTGTGAATGGTCTGCTAACAGAATGACCTCCATTGTTCGGCAACTGCAGCAGGTGCCTTGTATGATGACGTTTTCAGATCGCAGAGGCCTGTTTATAGATAATTGAAAACCACACTAAAAGACACGGTACAGCTGTGCCAGAAAGAATATTACGTCATTAGCGAGGGTAACAGCGGTTACATTCGGCTTTATCACGTCAGCGTGGGTTGAACTTCATAGAAATAAACGTATATGGTATTAAATTCATATGCTTGATAAATTGTTGTACCTTTTGTGCCGGCATCATGCAAACACTGTAGCTGCAAGGAGACGACGGTTGGTTCACCTATTTATGTTTAGCAAAATCGCCAACGCCTTCGTATTATAAGGCATATCATTGTTATATCATACAGATCAAAGCATATTAAAGAGTGCATTGACAAAGAAATCATTTCGGCGGTTGATATTTTCATATTGTGTATCACTTAAATAGTTTGAACAGCAAAGTCTTGAGCATTTGTGTGCCGTGTGCGATTATGCCCTCATATATTCAGTCAATCCACAAAACAATAATAGTTAATGGTGATTGTACAGTACGGAGTTACGGATGTACGGGCTTACATGTAGTTGGTCTCGTTACATGGAAGGTAAAAGCATCGCTTTTGATTAAAAAATAGTGATAGTTATTTTTGTACTCTGACCTAAACACTCCGGGGTTGAAAAGGGTCATACGAAATGTGATACGTAGATAATTTGTTATGCTACCATGCCGTGTATACTATTATCCAAAGCATGCTATGCATATTTCATTATGCATGCGTTGCAATACCTGCTATAAATGTTTGAAGAGGATGCAGCGTAACATGACATTACCGTGAACTTTATTGGAATAGAAAGTAATGCAACCTACTGGGCCATGACGATAGTCTAATTCATTCTCCATACCAGACATTTTTATCGACGGCGTATAGCTATGAAACATGAGTCGCAGCCTTATTGTTCCAAATTCGGATTATCCTAAAGCGATGTAGGTTGAATAAACCAAGCTAGGCGGACAAGCATTATTTAGCGTGACGATTGACTTATTCAGTTCCAACCAACCATACCAACTAAGGTGCATGGTGAATAAACATCGCTCTTGTATCAGCCACAAACCACCTAGCCATCATTTAGCCTCGTCTTGCCATTGTTGAATCTTGTTCAAATTCTTCATACATACGTTTGCTCATACTAAATTAATACTAGCCCTCTATGCACCAACAACTGTATTGATTAAGTGGAATCAAATAATTAATATTTCCTTAAACAATAAGCGTTAATACAATCAAGGGGAATATGCGCTGTGCATCCATGACTTGACACATTGCAACGTGTCGTGCATATATATTCATTGATCTACATTTGTTCCCGCTACATTGGTTGGACCATGTGAACAGTTTATTGCTTTTGTCAGGAAATAGGATACTGCGCGCAAACAGACATAACGATAGTTTAGATTGGTAAATTGGCACTAATTGGGACAATAATCATAACATTAGAGCCGATAATCACGGTCATACCATTAAGACCTGCTTCAGACATTCACTCTGAATCCGGCATATAACTATGGCATCTAATCTAATAACAAATCAATTATGGGTGGAATTTGGGCGTGCCAAATGTATTCATTTATGATTTGTCACCCCCTGAAAGTGCGACATAATGCAATACAAACGCTGAAATGCTACCAACCAATAATAATTTATGGAATGATTATACTGTGCTGTGTTGCTATATTAATAAAACAAATCGTAAGCAGCCAGAAAATTACCGGACATTCAGATTTACTACCGTAATGAGCAAAAGAGATCAAACACGCAGAACACTTACTGAAACATAAATACCAAAATGTTTTTCCACGCTAACGCTCTTGCATTACTCATATCGTGTGGAGTTCCTAAAAGATATTACTTAAATGTTAGCAACATAGGGTCCCATCGCTAACGTTTCCCATCCATGGTTTGCTATCAACTTTACGACCCATTATATAAGTATTACCTTAGATACGTGATTGACTAAGTAATATGGGGCGATGGCGATATATGGCTTCGAATCAGAAAGAACTAGCGTCATTAGTGATGTCTCTCTGGGATCGGACCTATTCTCTGCTTAATCTACATACCTGATACAGATACTGCTGTTGACATAATACTAAAAATATGGCGATGACATCTACCTTAACTCCAGAGTGAGTACCAAAAGCCAAGCTCATAACTACAAAAAAAGCTTACTAAAAGAATAAACTTGGCAAGTGTATTTTTTTCTCGAAAGACTTGCACACAGGCCAAAAAAACGAACATGTTGATGTGTGCAAGGGAGGGGATTCCGATGTTGTTAATGATCCGTCATTCCATTATTTCAAACGATGCAGTGTAGAAGCAACAGCGGCTAGCAGAGTTCTCGGAACGATCAGACGGACGTTCACTAGACGATCCACGGGAGGTTTTGCCAAACTTCATGAGGCATCTGACCGGCCCGTTCCAGAACCCGCTATTCAGGCGTTGCCACCATACCTGCAAGGTGACATTGACGTATCAGAAGTATTCAGAGATGAGCAACTACGCTCGTTACTGGTATGTTCGATTTAAGATACAAACAGTAGCCTGTTAGGACTGAAATATCCCAAATCACGAGATCTCCATCGATACAGCTCTTTTAAGTGTTGAATGGTAAAGCTATGTGCCAGTAGTGATTGATTTATTCATATATAGACAGGACGAAACCAAGAAGAAATAGCTTTTTCCATCGAGTTATGACCCCAGTGAGCAATAAACTTGTCAATATATAATTAAGGCAACTCAGTGAGCTCGATGTGTTATTCAAGAATAAAAGTTTGATATCGCGTTTACACCCGGCCCTATAATGCTACGTAGATATAGACCCTGTCCATGGTGTTTGTGCCCTTGTTTCGTATTCCCATAAGGTCTATGGTGGCTACCGTTGTAAATACTTGTACATCATATCAGATAAGTATAATTTGATGACGCATATAGCCATTTTACTCGTCAAATGCGCTGCTGCAATGTTGTTTTTTTTTCATCAAGAATAATGCACGGTTAAAGAAGCTTCTTCTGCATCAACTTGAATATGTAATGCAACATGAAATATATACACATTATCACGTTTATCGCTATTAGTAAGTATTTTGGACGCTGAATTTCGTGTGATCTAAAACCTAATTGGTACTGTGTTGTGGTATCTTCAGTCAGTAATAAAGCTAAAACTCGGTGAATTAAATGACTATAAAGCAACCTTATATTATAAAATTGAATAAGTCACGACCATATCGGTTGTTGCAGTCACCATTCCTTCATTAAACATCTGCAATCGTGGCAATGTGTGAAGATAACTAGCGGACAATCCATGAATGCAACCAGTTGCAGACATTATCCATCAATACTCATCGTCACATGTGTTTCCTCGAAGAAGCAATATTTTGCGGGTGATTCATTTCTATTGATAACCAGTAACGCTTATGTCTTCTAATGTGGTACTGTAGCAATTTCACTTGATGGCAACAGGCGGACAACTTATGCTAAGAGATGTACCTGTACAGTGTGAAAATGATTTCAAGAAGAGGAATGTTCAAGAATTTATAACGAATAACGAAATACCCCTTAGGTAAATGTGATTGACCTTGTAGAAAATAATCAACGATTGAATGTTCTTTGGAATGAAAGAGCATTCCATAAATCTAAAAGTGAAGGGTAAGTCAACTCCTACCTGAGCGGATAATAGAACAGTACGTTCTTTTCATGCCGATGTCAAGCTGTTTAACACCGAATCATGAGGCACATGTCCAGCTGCTTGAATGCCAGTAAAGCAAGTGACCTCGGTAATTGGTAGCTACACCATGGGTTATCTGGGTTAGAAAGACAGATACCGACCGTT
The DNA here is from genome assembly GCA_034190875.2 of Urechis unicinctus. Lineage (NCBI taxonomy): Eukaryota > Metazoa > Annelida > Polychaeta > Xenopneusta > Urechidae > Urechis > Urechis unicinctus. The sequence continues at coordinate 36,404,312 of CM067346.1, forward strand.
GTGCGCGCAAGCAACTGGGGGTGAATGCCCAGAAACACACCAAAACACAAACGGTACAAAGTGTATTAATTTATCTCTTGTAATCTAATTTGACGTGCCTTACAAGAGACGGCATGCAATAGGCAATATAGTGTATTCGGGGAATTGTTTGATTGTATCACTTTCAGAAAATTACCTGAAATCCATTGTTCAAAGCTACAGTCCGAGGAAGCAAACGGAATAAAATGGCAAATACTTAGCTCGCATCATGGCGCACACTAAACATTTATACCAGAAAATGAATTGATGCGTCATGCATTGATATTTTTTCCTGGCAGGATAAAACTTTTGCTGGCAGGTCAATTTTGTAAATTACTGGTCTAGACGTCGTGTTGCATATTCTCATAGTTTCAAACCTTCCTATTTTTCGACTATAAACATTTAATTAGTATCATCGGCTTTTATGTATAATCAAACAGACAATATGTCGATGTGTTTTACCGTGAGACATGAGTTAGTGAGTGGAGTGGGTGGTGGGTTGGGGGGTTAGGGTGAGGGTGAGGGTGAGGGTTCAAACGTTCGTCTACATATAATCATAATCATTGGTAAGCATTCGCTTTTATGGTGTAGTTATCGAGAATACACCTTTTATGTTGCCAGTTCTTGATGTATAACCTGTTTTGGGGGAGAATATTGATTAATGCATTTGGACAGGTTATTCGCTTTTATGAATGTATGGGCATAGTTGCCACACGATGTCAAGAGTGTGTCCTAGTATATGGAAATAAGCCAGAATAGTACTAATGAAGCAAATGTAATTCTCCAGAAACGTTGGTGAATGTGTCGTGACCTATAAATGATGTTGTTATGATGTCAGTGTATGCTAAAGTACACTATGGTTTGAATAGACAAATGTCACAGTAAACTTGATAATTTGGATTAATTGTTTGGTCTGGGCAGCAGCAACAGAATTTCCTCACTCTACATCGGTAGATTGTATGTCAAGATGTGGTACCTCGCTCGCTACAACCACATAATTTCAGCTGAAAAGTGACCGGAATGCTACATGTATTTCGCTTTTGTTATCTCATCATTTAGTCTGCTTAGAAAGCATGGTTTGTAAGGATACGCTGCGGTACGCCACAATATCCTACCTTACACCACATCACAACAAGTTTATTTATTTGAATTTATTAAATTGCACCAAAAGCAACGCAACTAAACAACCTTACAAACTGACGCCTCTACGATGGTTCGTTTTAGCCCCTTATTCGTAGCCCATCGATTTCGATCAGTAGTCGTAAATATTGTAACCATTATGAAGAGCGCGTTTCACTTTTTCAGCACTGTGAGCGTAAAATGCATTTTGTACCATTTTTATTTCGCTTCCATGCTTGAGTATTTGCTAAAATGATTCGTAAATAATTCTTACATTATACTGTAGACACCAAATAATTGATAATTGATCGATTCGGGCGCACTTAATACTGCCTTTGAACTTCGCGTAGAAAAATATTTAAATGAATAACGATAGGCGATTTATGTTCAGAACATAATTTCGAAATTTCTTTATGAATGATAACTTTTATGTCGGATTTTATGGCGTAGCTCACAGCGACACGCGTAGTTTTATACTTATACCGATAATGTCTGCTTGTTGTGTATCGAATTATGTCATCATAGGTGCAACTGAACCAAAGGAATATGAAATGTTAAACTGCTGATACAGCTAAGACGGCCATTTTATGCATTGGAAACGTTTTCGTCAAAAAGGCATGTAACGTTAATTTTGGAGGTGATTTATATGGAGGATACTATGACAACGAAGCAGTTAAATAACGCGGATTGGTGTACATACCACTGATAAACAAATCTCTAGCATATTCCTGTTCCCATCTCAATGTTACCAGCGTCGGATCAGCAACTTACATCGAGTACGACGGGGGCTTGTTTAGTCAAATTGATCCTGAACACTTTACCTAGAAAGCATTTTAACGACCATTATAACGGCGGTTTTATGAGCAACTACATTTATTATCGACATTCTATGCGCATAGGTAGGGGTCTTTAGTACCATCAGTGTTTTCACCCACTAATGGGTATTAAATACCATGTTACCGATTGTTTATTTTATCAATGAAACCGCCACGTTAATATCTGCGATAAACGGCCAACCTTAAAGCGTGGTTGGGAAATCCTGGTCGTTAAAAGCGACATAATGAGAGTTAATACTGCTCGTTTGCGAGTGATATAATAAGCTTCTGGCATTGGGTATGCAGTGAACTGTTCTATTTCAGACATATTATATAAAGACCGCTTCTTGGGAACAGTATAAAAGGAGAACCATAAGTGTGCCACAATGCGTCGTTTGTGCACGGAGCAAGCGATATGCGTTCATTGAATTGTTCGTTGACCCCCCTCCCCTAGCTTAGTGTCGTGCTTTGTATAAGCAGTTGTCCAGTTGTGGCTGAAATTGTGATTCGCTGAGAAGTGCATCAACACTAACACAGTAGTTCCGTAGTATCACTTGCTACTGGTGTGTATAAAATGAACAATTCGTCAATCAACTCTTTCAATAGAACTGGGTTCGAGGTAATATTTGGGCAAGCAAATATAGAATATGGGACAATTCTATTTATATAATGACTAGGGTATGGCTTTCTACGCTATATTACTTCGTTACGATGAAATAAGGAAGGTCATAAACCTCTCTCTTTGGTTCTTATAGTTTTTTTGACATTCAATTGGCAATAAGAAGCAGGGTAATCAGCATCATTTTTTATTAATATTAATGTTTAGTGAGGTTCTTTCGGGGTAGTGAAAATAGTCACGATTTTCTTTTACACTGAATGATCCGTGGTTAGACAATCTCAATCAGCCTTCGTTCAATTGCTCAGGAAATTGTATCAATTGTAAATGTGTTTACTTAGAAATTTTCCGGTCTTTACATTACTGTTTGGTAGCACAGTTGCATTCACAGAAGTGCTATTAAGTTAATTTTCCATGGTATAGAAAATGCCCAATGGGGATGGATATGATGCAATTGTCGGTTTGTTACTAACGTGAGAAATGATGTGTGGGTCGTGCTCATTGTCTGTATTGACATTGTTCGAATATCAAGCAGTAAACATAATAAGAAGGTCGTCCTTATATGACAATAAGATCTTCTGCGTTTCTGTCGTGCTCAGCTCCGACCATGCATATATGTATATGCTCTCGAGATCGTTTATATATGACTTAATATGTTTTCAAAAATAATTTATTATTTTCTTATTAGCATTTGAAGTGGGCTGGGATAATCAATTTAGGGTCGGCCAGATGAAGGAACCGCACGAACACTCTTATTTCTATATCGCACCTAAATGTGAATATTATTTTCACTTTTATGGGTCCCGTGAATTTCCGTCGCCTTACAATTTTACGATTTATAAACAGTTAGTCAGAGGTTATTAACATCATCATTAAACTTCACTAAAATATTGTCCGGAACTATGTTATCTGATATCGGTAAACAGTGATGTGCGCGCATCTGCATGCAACTACTAGCCAGATGTACAAAATGATCCAATGCATCATTTGGTATAGAAGAGTTTATGAGCATCAAGTGAGGTGTGCTTAACGAATAGAGTCCTATGTAATAGATAATTTCAAAGCGGAAGTGAGCCCGCTCATAACCCATGCATCATCTGGGGTACATAATCAGTGCAGCCATTGAACAGGAGCCCTCTCCCTCGCAAGGTCACGTGGTTGTTTTTGTCATAATGATGTCTTTTAACATAATGATGTCGGGTGTATTTTCGATGTTGCAACATCACACCCGCTGTAACATAAATGTCAAAGGTACATATATCGAGATTGATGATGGATAATATAGCTGAAATTATGACATGCGTGATCATATTGATCATGTACTATCACACAATGCAACTCCACATGGCATAAAATGACATCACATAACATCACACATCATTTAACAATCCAGCGCTATTCAGCATCATACTTCATTCAAATTGAAATGGCATAAAGCAGCAGGGTTTCGATAAGGATCAAGATTCTACGTCGCAACGATGTGATGTTAAGATCAAGCAAGTTTTGGGAGCTCAGATGCGATGGATATATCGGCAAACAAAACTTCAACAGAGATCGAGTTTCGTATTATCGCTTTAGATGGACCAATACTTAATAGTTGCGGTGTGATGTAAAGAGGAGAGTTACCGAGGCAGCACAGTAAAGAGTGATTAGCAGGATGGTTTTGCTTGCAACCAATAACAGCCCTCTTTCTGTCAGTCTCAACCCTTCTTCAGCAGTGTTGGATAATTATATCTACGATACACTGCAGTTTCCGCTTCACATATCTATGCGATTTTTGTATTTTTTATCCACCTTATAAACACATTACTCGCATGCTTAATCGCGCATATTGATCGACAGGTCCATACGGTAGGGTATTTCCTTATTACTCATGTCCTTGCATGACAGATGATTGGCAAATCAATCCAAAGTTAGCACAAAACGGCGCTATGTTTAACTGCCAATTGAATATGTAGCATATATGTGCGTCTGCATTAGAATTGGCCTGGTTGCATTTCCTATCAAATGCAGTAATGTATTGTGGGTAATGGTACTACTTTAAGTTAGTCTACAGTTTGTAACGCGCGACAATGAACGCTTCTGTGGGATCGTGAGCCGATTTGCAGGAAGAGAACAGGTGATACAAGTGAATGGATAAAAGACTCTTTAACGGACGGTGTCATCAAAAATTAATGAGTCAGTTGCGTGATTTAGTGCCAGAATGGGAAGCTTTAGTGGGATAACGAGTTAATTGAGTCTTTTAAAGACAGCTTCCTTCACAAACATCCCTTGACGTCAATGAGATGAAAGTACTGAGATGAAAGTGACGTGAATATCGCCTTGTTCTCTTTCACTATAATTATCGTACATAGAAATGCTTAAAGCAATGAATAGGGCCAATGTGGGATGGCGGGTCTTTACATGGCACCATACAGAAACGATTCATATATTGTCCTGCCCAAGAGGATTGTAATTAGCTCAGATAGGAATTATACCCTTGCTGTTATTGCTTGTGTAGCCAGCCCACGCAGCCATGAATCCTCTTCTTAGCCATCTGCTCTATGCAAACGCTGTTGCTGAACTCGATACTGTTTTGTTTTCAGGCCAAACCCTCTGGCAGGGAAGTTTCTGTGGCGTTTTGACGATAAGTCCATATGCTGAATGACACATATACGGTCAAGACTGACGACAGAAAAGAGATTGACTGACCCAAGTGTAAGATATATCATTAGCTCTGTCCTTTGCTGTGAAGGCGAATGATATATGGAAACTCAAGCTGAAAATACCCTGACGTTTTCTGCTCACCAATGCATTCGCATAGTGTTATATATATATATATATATAGATATATATATATATATATATATATATATAGATATATATAGATATATATATATATATATATATATATATATATATATATATATATATATATATATATCTAGATATATATAGAGATCTATATAGATATATATCTCTATATCTCTCTATATCTCTATATCTCTCTATATATATATATCTATATATATATATGCATCTATATATCTCCTCTCATCTATATATCTATTTATATATATATACATATCTCTATATATATATACATATATATACATATATATACATATATATGTGTACACATATATATATATATTTATATGTATATATATATATGTATGTATATATAAATATATATATATATGTGTGTGTGTGTGTGTGTGTGTGTGTGTGTGTGTGTGTGTGTGTGTGTGTGTGTGTGTGTGTGTGTGTGTGTGTGTGTGTGTGTGTGTGTGTGTGTGTGTATACACCCCCTTGGATGTCGTTCACTCCCTTTGCCCTTCGACGCTGGTGTTCCCAGCAGGCTGTCGTTATCTGTCAGAGAAGCCAGAAAAGGAATGCGTATTTTATCGGATCGCAAAAAAGGGAGATACAGTAGCAAACCGCTTCAGGACGCGAGTTCTACATCCACAAGATGCAGTGTGGCTGAGACGAACTTCGTTAATAGGTTATGACGCTTTTATCAACTTGACCGAGATTGACCTGCTGACTGTGCCAAGAGAAGATTGCTGTAAACAAGCCCTGCATTCAAGTTTCAGTCACTCACAACAACTTGCTACAAACTCAGCATCTTCTATTGCTCCAGCCTCCATTTGCTAAACACGCATAGCTATATAAATAGAACAAAGTGACTTTAAAAACCAATGAATTAATTCAGATACTGCTTTGACATATTTTTTACACTGCATTAACACCGGTTCGTTATAAACGTTGACAAAAATCATTTCGTTTCGGTGTCGGTGAGAATTATGGAGGGGTCACGGAAGGGATGAGGCGCCGAATATAATAAATCGTTTGTGCTGCAAATTATACTTGCTTAATGTCCAGTTCAAATGCTAATTCAACACGAGATTGATGTCTTGAAGCGCACAGAGCAGGAAGCGGAAACAACAGAACAAATGGTCTCTTAACCGCTGTGAACGCCCCAACAATGGTATTTGCATATACAGCGTGTGTTAATGTAAGTAATAAAGCATTCATACCGAACATTTTCCCCGCGTTATAACATATCAAACTATAAATTATCGATCGTAAAAGCCTATTGTTGCATGACGCAGGTTGTTCCTCGGTTACCACGGCAATATGGCATCATTGTGGAGCAATTTATCTTTGAACTGCTGTTTATCAATGATCCAGAATCACTGTGACCTTCGGAAAGATCGTGGTTTGAAGCAACAAATAATAATCACTAGGTATTTTACACTCGACAGCGAGAATATATCTGGATGTTTAGAACCGTCCTTGGTCCCTTTAAACCAATACGCCATTCTCCATAATAATCACCCTAATGAGCAATTGATTAGGTGTCACCATAAAGAGCCCTGAAATAGTGAAGGGGTACTTCGTCGGGTTATACCAAATGGCAAGCTCACGGCATTTTTATGTCATATGTATGTATGTATGAATGCTTGTGTTTGTATGTGTGTGTATGTATGTTTGTGTGTATTTATGTGTGTGAATTTATGTGCGTGTGTATGTATGTGTGTGCGTGTGTGTGTATGCGTATGTATGTATTTATGTATGTATTTATGTACGTATGCATTCATGTGCGTGCGTATGCATTTATGTGCGTGTGTATGTATTCATGTGCGTGTGTATGTATAGATGCATCGATGGATGCATGGATGCACTTATTGATACATTGATGCACTTATGGCTGCATGTATGGATGCATAGTTGCATGTATGGATGTAGGGATGCAGCCAGCGCTCACTTGGCACAAACCCTTTTCCCAGACCGGGCTGCGGAACCCACGCCGCTTGAACGAAGGCCTAGCAGGGTACTATTGAACTACCGGGTCGGATGCATCCCCTTTCAAAGATAGGACCGCCATGATTATCCGAATCACGGGGAGTCAGCAACGTTTTTACACTTTGGAATCGAACCCACAACCTTTGGTTCGAAAGGCGACGCAGTTTACCACTACGCCACGGGGGGAACAGCTATGCATGTATGTATGTATGTATGTATGTATGTATGTATGTATGTATGTATGTATGTATGTATGTATGTATGTATGTATGTATGTATGTATGTATGTATGTATGTATGTATGTATGTATGTATGTATGTATGTATGTATGTATGTATGTATGTATGTATGTATGTATGTATGTATGTATGTATGTATGTATGTATGTATGTATGTATGTATGTATGTATGTATGTATGTATGTATGTATGTATGTATGTATGTATGTATGTATGTATGTATGTATGTATGTATGTATGTATGTATGTATGTATGTATGTATGTATGTATGTGAGTATGTATGTATGTGTGTATGTATGTATATGTATGTTTGTATGTATGTATTGATATAGGTATGTATGTATGCATGTGTTATGTATGTATGTTGTATGTATGTATGTAATGTATGTTTGTATGTATGTATGTATGTGTGTTTTGAAATATATAGGATGCTTAATTATCACAGAAACATGAAAGCTTTAATTGCCTCCGTGACAGACAGGCTGTCTTATCAGGCCGCATTGTGATGTACTTCCGATACATTCCCAAAGTGAAACCACAGCGCGTAACGAGCCAAAGGACATCGCACGGCGTTCCGCTCACTTCGGTGGTCATGTGTCGTACAGGAAAGAGGCACATCCTGTTAGCATGCCTGGCGCTAGGCCACAATGCAGGATGGGATTGATCGCAGCGCTAGAGGAGCCCGCGGAGGCAATATGCTGTCAGTGGCTGGTAGGGGGCGACATTGTCCGTTATATAAGGAAGTGGACGAGTCATGATGCGTTACACTTCCAACATAACATGAGAAAGGAGCGACGTGTTTCTCAAGGGAGCAATATAGGCAGTATCTTGGCGTGCACTAAACGCAGAGACTGTTGTTAGGTACATATCCGAATCTATTTAGCCTTACATGCAAGACTTCATTGTAAGCTCTATGACAAACTTGGTTCACTTCTTTGAAGCAAGTATGGATTTTGCCATTCACGGCAACTCCACTGCCTCGGGTAGCTTGTTGGCCAGGAAGCCGGTCATTGCAGTGCCATATGTGGTGTTACTTTCCACCGCAGCATTCGTCGGAAGTTTGGGGAATGTGCTGGTGATAGGGACGTTATGTGGCTGCCATAGAAGCGTCTCGCGGGGTCAAGGCAAAAAGTCGAGTATTACAAAGAATGTGGGTAATATATTCATCGGCAACCTGGCTCTCTCAGACATGATCGTCACCCTTATCATCAATCCATTCGCGGTATTTGGTAAGTCATATGATTTAGTGCACGAATATAGTATAAAAGTTCCCCTTATTTCCTTTACCGTATATTACCTACAAATTCTAAAACCATTGGCGTCATATTGACCGTTGCACTTTGTTAAAACCATGCAAATGATCGATCTCGTGCAAGCGATTATCACTACAATCAGTTGTGTATTAGTGTTTTCAAATAACGTAATAAATTATTCTCAAAACTGCATAAAATTGATTCGTTTAACATTTGTTATTCTGTTTTGTAGGTGTCATTCAAGGCAGCTCATTATTCGACACTCATTTCATCTTATGTCGCTGTTCGGCTGGTCTGTGTATCGCCAGTTGTGTGGTGTCGTTGCTCAGTATCGGCTGTATCAGTCTGAACAGATATGTCTTCATCTGTCACCATGCTTATTACAGCAGGATCTACACCCCATTCAACACCCGATTGATCTGTGTTGTCACATGGTGTGTCGGATTTCTCTTTGATGTCCCCAGCTACAGCGGATGGAGTTCCCACGCGTTTGACCGAAAAACGCACAAATGTCTCTGGGACAGGAATTTTGCGTATTCGTACACGATGTTTTTTGTAACCGTGGGAGTGTTGGTGCCTTTGTTTGTGATCATTGCTTGCTACCTCACCATATTTTACCATATAAGGAAGGCGAAGTCGAGGCTCATGCATCTGTCGAAACAACAACATCACCGTAGACGCGAGGCCCTGTTTAAATCTTTGAAGCAGGCCAAGCTCATGTTTGTCATATTTGTGGCCTTCACATTCTGCTGGCTGCCTTACATCGCAGTGCTGGTTCTGGACAAGGATGACCGATTTCCCCTTTGGGTCCATCTTTATTCCTCTCTAGTTGCACATATCCACGCCAGCATCAATTTTCTTATTTACGCAATCGGAAATCGCAATGTACGAGTCGCATATATAGCGTTTATCAAACATATTATATGTGTCATTCCCCGTGCCAAGTGCTGCAAAACACGGACATATGTGAAACCATCAGATAATGCTCTGCACTTAGACGGAGTCAGCCATTTTGAATCGATGACATTTTTCACAGTTCATCCACACCCGCACACCACTGTGAGACATCACGGATCTTTGGGATGCTGTTGTGCTTGCTTGGAAAATGACAAGGCTTTAGCCGTTCAAATTCAGTCTCCAAGCAAAGAACATGATCACTCGGATCCATTCCAAATGGAGCTTCGCGAAACATCAATGCTTCATGTTCCCCAACACTCCCCTGATGGATCCGCCAGCGGGACGGCTACTTCGCTGACATTAAGCCTACCATTTGTGCAGTATCCTCCACACTTATAACAGAGCAACTCATGAAGGAAGACCATAAACACTTCCTTAGCCGTCGGTGGATCATACTTAACGTGTAGGTGTGCCTTGGTTCTAATTACCTCTTATCATACAAGGAAGCATTGTACACATTAACCGATTACTGCCTTGATGACGGTGATTGGCATCCCTAACATACACCATGATTGGTGGGTTAGCGGTTCTAGCCACAAGGCGCGGTGGTAAGATGCGAAACATATTGCTCGTTTTGATTTTTCGTCACGGATCAGAATATAAAAAATGAAACTTATTTGACTTGCGCAGGTCCATTTGTAAATCAGTCGATGTGTTAAGATCAGTTCGACATCATATTTATACACACTGAAGACGTCAGCATATCCAGACGGCAATAATTGGTGTAGTCAGATCGAATTCTAGACTAGACTCTGGTTAAATTTGTGTGCTCCCACGAACTATTCACCTGCCAGATGTTTTATGTTATAAAAACAATTGTACCACAGAGCAGCTGGCGGCAGTCACGCTGCGCAGTGTGACAATCGATACACACAGACATAAGCTCCTTATATTCTTAAATACTTGGAATCGATATTACCGAGAAATAAAAAGCATGAAACGGAACGGATTTAACACATTATAGATGTATGAACAACGTTTTTGTAGTTTAAGAAGATTTTTCTACGATTCAAAACATCCATATGGAACTACTTGATGAAGAATGTGGATTCTCAAGCAGCCATGCAATTTGCATAACACCTACATGCTCCATTCAACCAAGGCGATTTTGTCTTGTGGCCTAATTTTCACTGATTTTCTGAGATGAACATACTGAGATGACACTAAACCTCCTAGAGCTTGACATCATCTTATGCTTTCTGTGCTGTTTTACGATCATTCGCAGATTCAACATCAAACCAAGCCGAGCAACCCCTTTCTTGATCCCTACTGGAATTGACCTACAATCCGAAAAGTCAGATATGGATTCTGACTAAAACCACGAATGTTGGCCCAGTTATGATAACCTGAGCTCAACCTTAAGCAAGTCCATTGTTCGCATTTGTTTGCGCGATGCTGAAAGTAGCTTGTAAGCATCGACGTTTGTTATAAATGGAAAGCTAGCTTGAATCATAGAAGTCCTCAGGGTTTCGTTATGATTCAACAAAGGTATACAAAAGGAGAAAGTATGCACTTAAAACTTAGATGTTTACTGTTTCCAACACCATAATCAATAAGCGATCAAAGCGGGTAGCGTTGGAGTATATCACAAAAAGTATAGGTGCATGATGTATTTGCGCTACAAATGAGATCATCGTGTCTTAATCAAAGAGTGACGGCAAGCCGCAAAAATGAAGGTGATGTAAGATGGAGCTGCACGCAAGGCTAGTCCATTTGCTGCGCAGTAATGTACGCTGCATTACCTCATGGCAGTATGCAACATTATGCGGTTACGATATTATATAGTAGCCTACACGCCATTTATATATTGTTGTGTCACGTCTATTGCAGTACAGACAACTAACATGGTTTATACTTCCCCAACATTTGTTGGCCTATTTGGCTGAAATCAGGCAGGTGTTATTCGATTACACGTGATTAGGTGCGCCCGGTCAAAACTGACACCACGGAGACAGCATAAGTTAATATAATATACAGTAACAGGATACATATGTTATTGCTGGTATAACGTCAACATATTATATGTCAAAACTATAGATATACCACACTGTTTTACATAGACATGGAATTTACCCGATACAACGACGAGGGCAAGCTCACTAACATATTGACACTTAAATAATGTAGACGACTTCTGTGCAATACGATATGGTTAAACGTTGGCGTAATACTCTACGCCCAACTGATGGCGGGTAAAGATACATGTGATGTTTAACAGCTCCCCTCCCCTCATAACTCGAGCGCAAACAAGCTAAACCCCAATACTGTGACATGTATATATATATATATATATATATATATATATATATATATATATATATATATATATATATATATATATATATATATATATATATATATATATATATATATATATATATATATATATATATATATATACATTATTTGTAACTATAGAATCAGGTAATCCTTCCTCTGGTGATCCTTCCTCTGGTGCTGATATTTGTCATAGCAACAGCGGAACAATGTTTCTCTTTATAAATCTTGCTTCAATGAAAAGGTGAATATCCTGGCCGTTCAGCAAACTTGACACTATCAGGACAATCGCATGCTGCAACTGGATTGCATAAAATCTGGAAAAGTAGGTGACATACGTCATTGAAATTGCATGTATGAACTAGGGTTGAAGTAATTTTTTCAAAAACAATACATCAGTAAATGTCATCTCCAGCATTGTACCTCTGAGAATATTTATGTAAAGAAAACATTTCTAAATATAGTTTAACAAACCTCTATGAGTTTGCATAACAATGTGCATAAAGGGATTTGATATTTACTGGCGTATTTATCCTCATATAATATTCACAGTTGTGTCCGAATGGTTGTGGTTCAGTAGAAATATAAGAAAGATCTCTATTCTTCAATGGGGCCATGTTTTGCCCAGACCATGGAACATCAACCATTCAGTTTTACCACGTCTCAACCTATGCTCAGCGATACAAAGAAGAGTAGTGAGTACGCTTTGTAAGTCTCGGGTTTAAAGCTTTTCTACAAATATATTCTCCCGGAGTTACATATATTTGTATTAAGCATTACGCAAAGCAATTAACGTAATTGAAGATTTAAAACGACCCGACAAAGCCATGCTCTCACAACACCCCGTTTAGGGCTTTTTGTGTATTTTAGCAGTTTAGGGCTGGATTTTGTATATTTTAGCAGTATAAAATACAAAGTTACATCAGAGTATTTGGTTGCCTCTAATGCAAAACAGTATTAATATTTTGAGATATGTTCATAAAGATCGACTTATGAGATTCGAGTCCACATTCACCATCAGGAATGCATTTGTTTAGTCTAAATCAACCAAGCGGGGATTAGTGAACATAAGTAACGTAAGATGATGTAAGCCAAGCAAGGAGAATTTTGAGATAGAAGCGAGTTCTTTTATAAGGAATTATGCGCATGATATTGCGGACTGCATCTTATCTTGAATCAAGAACGATGAAGGGTTATTTAATTTATCGATAGACAGAAACATAAAGGAAAGTAGAACACAGGGTAGCTTAGCAAATACTAGCAGAAGCATTTACTCACAGCACGCATCGCTCAGACCTGAAAGCGTAATTGAATGTATTCCACTCGCTCCGCAACAATTGTATTGCAACATATAACATTCATTCCCACCAAAACATCCGTTCCGGTATGGAATCTACATTTTACTAAATCATAGACGTATAAGCATAAGTGTAAAAGTTGAAAAGGAACTTTCTATGAATCAGACGGCGCATATGAAACTACAAGACGAAGAACATAGATTCAGCATAAAACATTGCTATTCACTTGACAACGACATGCTCCATTCAAATAAAACGATTTTGTCTTGTGGCCGACGAGAGTCGATGCAGTTGCTCAACGCCAAGACTAAATGCCAACATGGCAAGCCCCTCTTCACAAGCCGCCCAAGTGCGTCATATAATCAGATCACACACTTGATGATTACTTAGCATTTGTTCTCTCCCGCGTGAAACTAATTGTCGAACGTGATGCCGTTCACTACTGCATATCTCGTTCTGACCATATATGCATCTTATATATGTGGAACTTTGAAACCTTTCCTCATGATAATAAGATTTGAGTGGGTATAACAATATCCAGTTTACACATTCAGCCATAGCCCTACGAGCCTGCATATATATGTGCACAATTGTGCCAGCAAACAGGAAAACAACACATACAATGGATTGGCTTCAAATCATGTGTAACCATATTGCTTATGAAGACATCATGATATCGAACAAAATATCGTTAGATTGTTGACATGATTGCCGGATTGAAATAAGTATTGATTTGTATAAGCCTTTATTAACACATCCATTGCCAATGAAGAATCATTGACCTGCCGCTTAAATGAGTTGTGTATCTGGTATTGATTGATATGCAACATTTACTAAGTTAGAACAGCTATCAGTTGATGACTAATTTCACAATATGGTAGCAACCTAGGTACCGTAAGCTGTCAACAATAGAGTAATTCCATCAATGTCCACTTAATGTTTGTCCAACAAGTTGTCAAGTGCACCTGGCAATTTGTAATGACGTTCATTTTATCATAATCATCGTTATCACAATCAAAATCATCTCGGTTATCTTCAGAATTATCTTCATCACCACAATCGTCATTAACATCATTATAATCGTCGTTACTCTTATTGTCAGGCAAATCGTACAATTACTTAAATTTATAAAATAAAGCTTCCAGTTCAATTAAACTGCAATAACCGTTAAATGTACACGACCGAGTCATTTTCCATTGATATATGGATGATTTAAGAATTCTACTTGATGATCATGACCTTGATTAAGGGTCAATGACATAAAAAAATCCTATGGGTTTTGCGCGTCAATTACACAATTTTAACTCTAATGGATATTGCGACCTCTATCGCGAGACAAAAAAAAGCTACACAAATTTTAACCAAGCGGAGCAAACTACAAATATCTACCAAATTGTCTTTCAAACGTCTGATACATCGATTAAAGGCATGGATTTCCTCAAATGCACTCTGCGATGTTTCTCTCGCATTGATGTCGGTGTACATTTTGATTGATATATATGTTTTGTTAGCTGGCGGCAAGATTGTATCAAATTATATTAGCGTCTGTGCATACTATATCACGATGAGAAGTCGTTGTGATTAACATACAGGCCATACCGAATATTATTAACAGTCGAAACAGCACGCCATTCTTTGCTTTAATACACATTGCTGCGAACCAACGGTGTATCATTGGGTGGGTCAATGTGACGCTGTGGTGTTTATATTGCAATATAAAAGGCCAAAGCAATTTACGTAAAGTTTCAAAACAAATTGCGCCATTTTATGACAAATGCAAAGCGACGCATTTCCAAACGTCATTGATTGCTCAATAATGGGAATTCTCATATCAGCAGAACAGCTGCGATCGATCAGGTTACCATCCAAAAGTGTAATTGGATACAAAAGGGTCATAGATTGCATTACTTCTGCGCTAAGAAACATGGACTAGTTCTGTGCTGGTTTGTATCACTTTTGAGCGGATATACAGGATATGATTTCATGGACACGATAGTGTTCTACGTATTTCCAAACAATTCAGCGGGTTCTGCCAGTTTTGATATCCATGCTGGTTTACATAGGGAAAATAGGATTTGAGATCTGCTGATATAATCATTCTTATATCAATTTCACAACACTGTCAGAATGGTGGGGGAGCTTAGATCCTCATTGTTTGGATTCATTTGCTCCTTGCAGCGCTTTCACGTATATTAATGCAATACTATACTAATCAATACATTCTGGAAAAAGGTTACATCTCGAAATAAACAACACATACCATACATATCTAACAACTGTTCCTCCTAAAAATGTTGCTGTCTCGTTGCGACTGAATTGTGAGCATTAGTAACTTAGTAAGTTATTTGTCAAAAAGGGTTGCATGTGAGATGTAAGCAATTGTCATACATAATTGTGCAATTTGATAAATTGAAACAGATTGCATTACCACCAATATGCCGATGATACTCAGATATATCTTACATTTACTTCTACACAAGTATATGTGGATGATGCACAGGCGAAATTAGTCGAATAAAGATAAAACTGAGATTCTATTTCACATCTCGGTGCGTTGGTTTAAGTATTTTTGAAAGGCTAAAACGTCCACATAACATACACTAACAGTGAATCGTAACTATAAACGGGCCCAAACTAATTTATATATAAGCGTCTGGTCTATTGCAAGTATACAGAAGTAGTAGCATTTGTGAGCTCTTGTTAATGTATGCAAAATGTGGTATATTTAGCCTGTTTATGCGGCAATGGAATAGTACTAAAACACAGTAACTATGTAGAGGGCCAGCTGGCTGGCACACACCAATGTCGTGGGCTTTACCCTGACAAGAATTAATATATAGGTAAATTTCAAACAAAAATTAATTGATGACACGTTTTCTGGGATGCTGTCGCATAGCTAATACATTGGCCGGAAAAGCCGTTAAAGCGATTGCCTTCTACCGCCACTAGCACCGCGGCAAAATCCGTCTTTAGACTAAAGCAGAAGATCTGTTTGCAACCATGAATGGTACTTGCCTTGTGTCATGTCTTGGAACAACATGCTGTCCGATTCCCACACTCTATCATAACCGAGTTTTTGTATATGAGAGTAGGACAATAAGATAGAAAATACCTACTGATCTGCACGTAGCCACGCTATGGATATCATATGCATTAACGATACGTTAATCATTAGAGACCATACATTAATGACACATATGTTGTTGGTGAACCATATGTTTGACTAGGATTTTATATTGCCTATATCCATGTACTTATCATTAGAGGCATTAGAAAAGTCGTCAGGGATATGAACGAACAACATTAAGTCCTCGAATAAGCAATGGTTCGAAAGACACGTGGAATAAACCCAAGCGGAATTCCTTTTAAGCAATCCGCTTACATAATATATTGCATAAACATCGAATGCACCCTTACCTGACTATTCGTCGTTCTATGCATTGGTTACATATTTCATCATCTACTACTTTGAATAAATGAAAAATCGAATACCCATTCTATCTTTAACCAGATTACAACTACTCGTTTGAGAGCGATGTGACCTTCTATTGTTTTTTGGCGTTCTAGGTTGTATGTAGTGCCGGTATAAACCTGGCAGTGTCACCTATACGCCTAATGTATTACACCCTCAGTTATATCTGCATTGGTGTATGAGCAATTTGTCTAAGACAGTAGAACAATAACTCCTAATCAAGCTTACTTGATCTCATAACAATATTAAATTAAACTTATTTCAGTGACCTTTTCATATTTATATGAACATCTAAGTGTGTTCTGTATCATACCATTCCTGCTTAATTGGCCGTGTCGTGGTCTTTTGTACCAGTGAAGTAATTAAATTGAAAGCCAGCACGAATTCTTGCGCATGGAGATAGAGGATATGAATAGTGAGATATTTTTGGAAGAGGTTAATTATCCAGTTTGTGGGATACGATATACCTATTGCATTTCATTGCCGCTGCCTAAACCACAACTACCAAAGTTTTCCGTCCGCTTGCGTCGTGGCTCTAGATTAACCAGTCAGCAGTGTTGCTGCATTCATTCGCTGCGCTTGACGTGTAATAAGTAAAGCATGATTTATGAAATATAAGGTACGGTTAATATTACTTGTAGGATAGCCTTGATTCGATCTGAAGTAAGAGAACACTCTTGATCGTTCTCATTCATTTATCTGCCTTTCAGACAATGTAGTGTCAATTGAAACATACACTTTAAATATTGTCATTTATATTAGCAACTCTCGGTTTATCGGTTATTCCAGTGATAAAGACAAATCAAATTCACTGATAAACAATGCTAAACAAACTTTTGACATGCATAAGAAGTAGAGGCCTCTTATTATTGAATGATTCATGGAGATCTGGAAGCTACCGATGAAAATTGAAAGACATATTCAAGGCTGTCAGACATTATATTTTTATAGTGCAAACAAAATGCCGCTTACGTGTGAAGTATTCCTTCGTTAAGAAGAAGAGACAAACCATAGTGGGTGATTACTGCTGGTTAGTTTCGATATTACCCCTCGAGCACCATTGCTCTATCGTGACTGAAAGGATTAGACTAGGATGGTGTATTTGACCGGGCTGCTGTTTAAACAATTATGTATTAGCATATCTGAGGTCTGGCATTGCATAACGCATCGGGAAGTCCCACGTTGATCTTTATTCCCGGATTCTATACCCAGTACAACGATTATGCAATTTTCAAAGCCTAACGGCCCTGATGGGTTATTCCGTCCAACAGGGGGTGGGAGGGAGGTGCTGTTGCGTAAGTTATAAAATCATGACGAACCTTTATTATGGACATTATATTGTTCCATGGATCTTTTGATATTTTTTTACCTGTATTAGCCATTGACTATTAAAGTTATTCACCATATGCACTTGACCTAATTCTATGACTATGGTGAACTAAACACTAGCCCTTGCTTTTATTTGCCAGCAGGTACAAGCTATGGCGAAGTTAATCCCAGATAAGGGTGCAACAATACACGGTCTCGTCTAATCCTGGTATTTCGCGACTGTCATATTTCTTCTCTCCATGCTCCGTCAATTTCCCTAATTATTCCACATGTCTTAATGTTATACATTAATGGATACTTAAGATAGTAGTATCCTTAAACGTTGAGCCCCGCGTCTGTAAACTATAATAACACAACGTTTTGTGTCTTTAATATGACCAATGCAACGAACTGATTGCTTTCTCGACGTCGATGTAAACAGTGCAAGCTCTAATTGTTTCTGCGGTAATGGTGTATAATTATACCGCCTCATATATGCCGACGCGTCGTATCTTACACCTTCTTGTTGGTTGCACTTGACAATTGTCGGAAAATACGGAATAGTCCATTCAAAGTTCAAAACTTCAACACTTAATTAGGACGCATTTTGTCGGTATTAAAAGTAACTATAAAAAGACCAATCAATGGATTTGATTGCATCGGAGAGATTATACACAATTCTACCGGGTCGGCTTGCATGATACATCAACTAAACGTGAATCAAGCTAGTTGATCCAACATGAAGATGTATTACATCAATGTGTTAATGTGGTTGAATGCTGCCGACGGAAGGAAAACTTCCAAAGCGTGATGATGTCAGAGTGTATAAGGGATCCTTTGTTACTGTCCTCATGCTGCAGAGAATACTAGAATTAGCATATCTACTAGGCCTGTCATATGACACAGCCAATACCGGTTTTCACAAGCGTGGATCACTACCGAGTAAGTTGACTAGACATGCAGAAGTTATCACAAGCGTGGATCACTACCGAGTAAGATAACTAGCCATGCAGAAGTTATCACAAGCGTGGATCACTACCGAGTAAGATAACTAGCCATGCAGAAGTTATCACAAGCGTGGATCACTACCGAGTAAGACAGCTAGCCATGCAGAATTTATCACAAGCGTGGATCACTACCGAGTAAGATAACTAGCCATGCAGAAGTTATCACAAGCGTGGATCACTACCGAGTAAGACAGCTGGCCATGCAGAAGTTATCACAAGCGTGGATCACTGCCGAGTAAGATAACTAGTCATGCAGAAGTTATCACAAGCGTGGATTACTAACGAATGAGATAATTAGCCATGCAGAAGTTATCACAAGCGTGGATTATGACCGAGTAAGATAACCAGCCACACAAGCGTGGATCACTACCGAGTAAGGCAGCTAGCCATGCAGAAGTTATCACAAGCGTGGATCACTGCCGAGTAAGATAACTAGACATGCAGAAGTTATCACAAGCTTGGATTACTACCGAATAAGATAAATAGACATACAGAAGTTATCATAAGCATGGATCACTACCGAGTAATACAACGAGCCATCCACAAGCGTGGATATACCGAGTTAAATAACCAGGCATGCAGAAGTTATCACAAGCGTGGATCACTTCCGAGTTAGATAACCAGGCAATTTAACCGTAACAACAAGCGTTGATCACGACCGATTAAAGTAACCGGCCAATTAGCAGTTTTAACAAGCGCTGATAGCATCCGACAACGTGCTTCATTTCAAATATTGATGCGCGAAGCACGAAGATATGAAACTCTTTATTGAATGCGCGCGGGGCCCAAAACACCACAACACTACAGTACATCGTCTTCCGGTATTTACTTCTTATTTTATTACTCTCACTGATATGAGGGAATGTCATGGTTATTGATGAGTTTATTTCGAATAGGTTGACATGACATCTATGATAGAACGCAAAAAATCCCGACAATAGATGACGAGTCGCTAGATAAAGCATTCGTGAAGGTTATATATTGACATTGATTTTCGCACCCAAGGGATGGACATGCAGGAACAAGCCCTGGCAGCACCACATCAAATTAATACTAGGCATTTTATATCCTCAGTCGACCAAAGTAAAAATGGTGTTTATTTCCCTATACTAAAGCGTTGTGCAGGCTTTCTTGTAAGCTAAGTGCCATCTGCTTTTGGATATCATTACCCACACAGCACCATCTACATAAGTTATGCTGATTAACTACAAGTCGCTGATTTGCTGGCAACAGACGATCGCTTTTTTCAAGGAGACCGAAACGACGTGAATATCCTTATTATCACAAAAACGACTAGATTTACCATGAAGCTTCAGTCGTGGTTCGAAGATTGCATAATGAAGGTGCCTATTTACGGGATTGATGTGAAGTCATCCGATTCCCCCAATGTCAGTGTGATCGGATGTTTGTTTGTAATAATAAGAGCCTTTTATGATGTGCGGTGATGACGATTTATATCACAGTCACTAATGTCGTCAATAATGGCAGGATTATTTATTCAATGATTGGTCGAATAGAAACTGAATCATGAGTTATTTGGATGTATTGCGAAAGAGTCTATTCGCTGCAAACCGCGTATCGGCATTATCTAGGTCAGTATCCATATTACAATAAAAGGTGTGCTAAACTTTATCTGTGCATAAAAGAATACGCTCATTCGCAAACAGTTTCGCATAGGGGTGTACTAGAGAAGATTACATATCATTCACTTTTAATAAGAACGAAGAGGACAAATTTCTGAGACCTGGGGAGCACCACCTTTGCTTGTGCACTCGATGAAGCTTACTTCCATGTAACATAGTGCGACCTTTAATCCAGGTAACTTTAGAACCATTGAAGGGGTAAGCCTCTAATGCAACAGTGATGTATCTTTGCCTAAAGTATTTTAGGACCAATCGTGTCAAATACCTAGGCGCGAGCGAGAAAGGCATCTACGCCTTGTTTATTATCATTCAATGCATTCAGTAAACTTATTGCGTCAGTGGTACAATGTTTGGCCCATAAGCCATATCGGCTATCATGAAATGTATTATTAACCTATAAAAATACATGAAGACGTTTATAAATAAATCATTCATGGAATTTCATATACTCGCAAGATCGATATTGGTGAATAATTGGCAATTAATTGTCTATCTTTTATTTTTTAAACGGTACAATTTGTGCTATCTTAAGTTCCTCGGGGGAACTTTCTCCTTCAAGTACTTTATTGGAAATTACACACAGCGGAATGAGAATAAAGTGGAATGAAGATGTAATGTGTTTCGAACTAAGAATGCCATTACCAGTAGCGTTGGAGCCTTTGATAGGAATAATTATTTGCTGAATTTCATATTCATCAGTTGGAGTGAAGAAAATAGAAGGGTTGGAGAGATATGTAGTAAATGCCGCAGTAGGCGGCCAGTTTTGACGTAAAGCACTGTCATTGTGGTAAATTTTTGCATAGGCTATTATTTGAGGATCAGCGAATGTTATGTCGCTTACCACAAATGTACCTGTCATATTGGACA
Organism: Urechis unicinctus; assembly: GCA_034190875.2. Taxonomy (NCBI): domain Eukaryota; kingdom Metazoa; phylum Annelida; class Polychaeta; order Xenopneusta; family Urechidae; genus Urechis; species Urechis unicinctus. Next base: position 36,425,991 of record CM067346.1, read on the forward strand.
TACCATTAGATATATGAATCAAGGAGTAAAGAGTTTGCTTATGTAATATCGATGAAGCCTAACTATGTTATGGTAATTCAAAGCCTTGGCTATCCGTTTAAGGATAGCGGTGACTTGAAAAAAGCTGCTTTAACTTTTACAGCTACCTGAACATCACGTCAATCGCATGCATTACTAATCATTTAAGCGACTTGGACCGGCTGTTAAACAGACGGCGCTAAGTTAAGCCATGTGATTGGTCACAACTCTAACGTATGGTAAGATCCGTACGAAGCGCATCAGGAGTTTCTAGTGATCTACCGAAGCAAGACTTATCCTTTTCCTCGTAAAATTATATTTTATTTAAGCAGCAAATACTTTGTAAGGTTAATTGAATCGTAAAAATACAATAGATGAGGGCGGTGTATTTGTGCCAGTAGTGATGTGCATTGAGGACTAAACATCCATGGGAAGCCAATCAGTGATGTATGGTTTACGGTGTAGTGCGCACTGAATTCCATGGTAGTACTTCCTCAATCACAAATGTGCCGATGCTTTATCAGCATTTGCGTTTTTCTAAGGAATGTAACAATGAGTAATTGGTATTCCTCAACACACCCTTTTAAAGGCTTGACCTTTAATGGAACGACAATTCATCTTCTGGCATGACACACTCGCATATATTACACCAATATCCCCAGGGGTGTTAGTAAATTGTCGATCAATCTCAAATTACCACATTCGGCCTTGCATTGATTTGGCCACAAACCATTCAATTACTTGACCTTTTTGTCATCACAAAAGCGAATTAAAGGATGTCTCCCCTAAATATGCAGCTGTTAAATTTACTAAAATATAAAACCATCTGTTGATTTGGAAATCGTTCGGTTAAGAAAAACGAATCCAGTAAGCAATACAGTGTTATGTAAAAGGTTGCTTAATTGGTATTAGATTTTTCTGTGTGAGTGTGACATATCACCATGGACGCCATTTTTGTAATAAAATTAAATATATGACATCAGCGCGAGCAAAGCTTCCGTCGAAGCACTGACGTTCTAAATTTAGCAAATTATGCTAAGCGTCCGAATTTGGATCAAGAGAAAGTAATACTGACAATACACTTACAGTCATCTATGGGGATGGGAAGTTAAGTGGACAGACTTCGGGCAATGGTTTTATAAAGATTTACAGAGCAAAAGCATTTTAGCAATGAAACAAATAGCATTTTCATTCCCAATCTTAAATCCTACTGCTGAACCTTACAGACAAGGCTGGCTAATAAGGTGTGGGGGCATCTTTAAACAATGTTGCTGTCAGTCTAGTGGGGCCAGTTGCACGTCTTATGGCACAACTAAACTGCACATAGCAGTGAAGGAGAGCAAATGATCCAATCTAAATGCAGCTACAATGGTGCTTTGCTCAAGAGCACGATATTATTCGCCATTTAAAACTCCGCCAATACTCTTTTCTGCTTTTCATTGCATTTCATTGCCGAAATAACAGTTTCTTCCCCATTTACACCTCAGCAAGAACTCATTTAGGTATACATTATGTTAAGCCACCGTCAGCCTTATGTAACCCATCGAACGCGAAGCACCTGCTTAGGCTACATGAAGCGTACATCATTCACCAAAGTAAGAAATCAGTAAATAATTGTTCGTCTTCTCCTATACCTTACATAGACGAAAGGACGACCAGCATATTGGGCTTGTCTGTAGGGTAGATCCTCACATGGTTAGATTAGATAACCGATAATGATGGTTAACATCTCTACCGTCGGGTGGCGTAAACCTAAATCCTCCTGCACTGCTTAACAGGGTTCTCCTGAACTTCACAGTCATAGCGTCACCAGACGGAATATCGGGACAACATTTTCATTGGCGCTTTGCGTTTTGTTTATATAAGCAGAATGTGTATGGTAGTTATATATCCGAAATTCAGGTATGCTTATATCTGTTAATAATGACAGGTTATCATCCTTTTAATTGGATATTGACAGCCACACAGAGCAACGTATATGTGAACCTTTTCTATGGGCGGACAATGACAAGTCAATGAGGTTTACTGTTGCTGTCAAAGAAGATGACAGCGATGTTTAGAAAGTGCCCACAGTCTCCAACGCGACGTTATTTCGTTTCATCATCTCAATTATCAATTCCATCGTGATAATAATGTAACAATATCCGTTGGGCACAATTGTAGCAGTCATTTCAAAGATGACGTTGTATTTCGAACAGGAAATAGATAAACTGAGCAAGTTTACTGATTCTAGTGACCTGACTTGATAAGAATTATGGTGCTGGCTGTCTTTGTTCTATGACCGATTCGCTGTCCCTATATTGGCAATGTCAATGTCATTGCTCTCCATCAACTGTTATTATGGTCAGCAGTATATAACATTATTCGGGCGGTAAATTGGAATGAAGTTGCACGGTGTCCTGGTTTCAAAGTCGGCTTTTCCTCTCTATCCATTGATGATGTCTTTGAATGGTATATCGATACTGCGCATATCTTTGTTGACGAGATCAGAATTGTGCTTCAGCGTTGAATTAACAACCACTGCTCTGAAACAAAGACGCCGTCTATATATGGTCCATCTTAATGAGTGGACCACCATTGCTCTCCACCGACTGTTTTTGTATCATCAGTATAATATGAAACTGGGTTGAGAAGTCGGCGTGAAATGACATGATGTCCTGGTTGCTATTGTGACTATTCATTTCATTTTATTGCTAACTGTATTACATGTTTATGTGTGGGCACACCATAAAAGTCAATGTGTGCTTTTCAAATGTAACCGAGGTGGTATATTTACATAAGTGACGATTACACTGGAGTTTTACTTAACTCATGGCTGGTTTTGGCTGTTGCATTTGAAGCAGCTTTAACAGTCTGTTATACACTCAATGCAGGCGGATGTCGTCCTTTTGAACTATTTGATTATGGAAGGCATAAAAGACGCTCTTGAAGGATGATAAGATTGGCATAACACAATGGTGATGAGATAATCCAGCGCTCCTGTCTTGGCGCTTAGCGCAAAGTGCCCTTTATGGGCCGGCTTAGAATTTGTTTAATGAAAGAATAAATGGATAAACTAGTCATTATCAAAGGAGGAATTGAGCACTAATAGAATAGAACGATAAAATTCGCTGTGCTATATTCAATTAAATCTCTGCAGACAGTCAGCATTGACTAATTTGAATTTGAGGCAAGAGCAGACAAGCGTAATTGCTGGTTTTTGTTCACGAGATTTCTATCGTGTCATGAAGTTTGATATGAAGTGGTGCAATGTAGTAGGAATGGGTGTTAACAATTAAGACACGTACATATATGTGTGTAGCTGGTCAATTTTGAATCTATGCTATCACTCAAAATCACAAACTAGTCGCTCTCTCATCCCCGAACGATTAAAGCGACTTGGAACGGCTGTGAAAAGTGGCGAGTATATCAAATGCCGTTAAATAAAATGACAGGAGTTTCTACTGATGCACTCCATTAAATCTATATTTATCCGTACAATTATATCATCGGGTGCAACACATTCTTTGTGTGGTGTAATGACTGGTGTATTTACTATAGACGAGGGTGATTTACATGTGTTTATCTCTTCTGCGGTTCAGTGATTTGCATTGATGACCGCGCTGAATTTCCTCAATCACAATTTTATTGTCCGATGTATCAGCACCTTTTCAGGAATCTAACAATAAATAATTGGTATTCCTCATGGCACCACAATCAAAGCCTTGAACTTTATTTGAACGGTAATTAATCTTTTGACATGACACACTTTTATATCACACCAATTTCCCGCGAGAAGTAGGTTAATTGTCGATCGATACCAAATTAACCAACTCAATTTGATTTGATCAATGCCGTTTCATGTGACCGCAAACCATTGAATTTCTTTCTATCAACATAAGCTAATGAAAGAAGCTCGCCTCAAAGTGTGCAGCTGTTAAATCAACAAAAACAGCCGCCAAACAATTCTAAACATTGAAGTCAAAACGGAAATAATCTGTAATTTGAAATCGCACGGACAGAAACGAACGAATCCAGTTAGCAATAGAGCGTTAAATAAAAGCTTTGAAAATTACATGTCGCCACGGACGTCATTTTTGTAGTAAAACAAAGTATATGAAATAAGCAAAAGCATAGCTCTCGTTGAATCATTGACGTTCTACGTTTAGCTATTTACGTTCATGGGTGCAATGATGCGACAAGCTATTCAATGGGAAAAGTTGGGAAACAATTATCAAATTAAAAAAACACCGTGCTCATGGCAACAGAATTGTATCGCATAATGAATGTGACAAGAGTTCATGCACTCGATGCGAGCCTTCTCTGGTACATCCTTGTCGAAATGTAGCTTCGGTGAATGCTTTAATAACGATGGACAGAGTGATAATATCATGGCGGTGAAATAAATTGCACTTGAATATGTCTGGCTGATGAGGTGTGAAAGCAGCAGCAGTAAAAGTTGCTGTAACATAAAGGTGACCATACATTTGCTCAAACGACAGGGTAAAAGTTATTCTGCAGACTTTAGTATCCAATTTCACTTGCTCAATTTAACTAATCAAACTGTGTGATATGCACCGGGAAACTGATGTAACCCCCATCCCCGCTTCAGTTGAAGCATGGGAAATTATCTGTTTTATAAATGAAGAATTGAATTATTCTTTTTTTTTTTCAGCCTCCAGTATGGTCTCGAGGATAGGCCAAAGTAGAGTGAGCTTCGTGGGTTAGAGGAGAGGGGGCGCGTGGCTGCGGAGAATGTACAGAGCAAACATATTTTTGCGATGAAATATATTGCACTTGAATATGCAATCCTCAATCAAAGTTCGTGAATGATGCCGTATTACCTCTCAATTGTGCTTGTATGGTTTCTTCGTATGAGGCGCCTCCGATGATCATTTTCCTGAAACTAGCACAAACAATGTGCAAATAAATCATGGCGTTAGTGCATTCCGTACTGAGGCCTACAATAGTAGCCTACATACAGCTTTAGCATTTAATGGAGGGTGCTTTGATGGCCGTTATGGCTGAGACGGACACATAGTATTTTTACATTGTTTTCCATGAAAAATATGTAAATACATCATACAAATCATACCACGACGTTCCCATTTGATGTTGAATGTTGGACGAACCATATGTACCGACGCAGTGACGAGACATGTTGCATTCGAGTGTAGTGAATCGATATGACAGCATCATAGTTGATGAGTAATACACTTTATAAGGAATGAAAACATCAGCTGCGCTATGTTGGTACCTAGCAGGACAGTATCTAGGTGTGATTGCTTGGACTAATCCTGATTCCTATGGCCAACTATATTTTTGGTGTATAAAACGGCTTCGCCCAGCATGGTGCATCAGCGATGTGAAGTCTGGCATTCGATAGGCGCTGTAATCACACTATGATGAAATATCTACCTTTTTCATCGACAACCGTTATCGTTGTAAGTATGAAACCACAAAGGCTAGTTCTGTGAGTCCCTATCTCGGCCAAATATGAAGTGGAGGGTGGAAGTCATAATTATGGTCATTTCAAAAGAACATGTTAAAATCTGGTTATTGAATGACCCGATATTCTGATATTTTATGTAAACCATTAAACAGTATTTCTTGATATCTCACTTGAGCCAATACGCAATGATGTTATTTTGACGAAAACGTGCATAATGCCTTATGATAAATAAAAATGGTGGAATATGGATAACGAACTGAGGAATATTTATGCTCCACCGTAATGAGATATATGTAATGACAAAAAGCAAGGGTCTTATCTGTGACAAACGGGCTTTTATGCCCACGTCGAAATATGAAAAAGGCATAAGCTAATCAGTCTGTGGGTGGCCGATGCTCAAGAGCCTTATTTCTTGTCCATTCGTTTATTTTCTATGTTTCTCCATTGCGGTTAAGGACATATCTGAAAGAGTACCGGGCTGAAATGTACAAGAAGGAGCACCTATGTTTTCTTGTGTAAAGTATCATCCTAGTTGCGATGAGAAGCAGATCATTTCACAGCCTGTTTCCTCTCATACGATGTTCTTTGCGTTTGCAATTCTGGCTTCTGATTGTGATATAAGACGAGTAACTGAGCTGCCCTTGGGTTTCAGCAACTTTTGTTAGAGCTGAATCTCACGCACTTTTATCCAGGCTTGTGTGTCCGTTTCAGCAGTATGCTATTGGTTGTCATTTCGTGCTCAACATCTTTCCTCGACTTATTGCAAGTGCTCTGCCAATCTTTATAATAACACTCCCCGTACCCTCCCGCGCACGACACGCCTATGGGGTCTATAGTTAAGTCAATACTGTAGATAACGAATAATTCCACTCCTTATTTAAAATGCAGATTGTGGCCGAGTCTAAATTAGAGCCACATAATGCACGGCATGCTAGTTGCCGAAGGACCACGTATCAATTTGGCAAAAAATTATCCATGTTTAAGCTGAGGGGATTTACAAATATGATAAGTTTTAGGTTAGCCGTATTGAGAAAATGAAACTGGATTACACCGGACATAATAGAAGACGTATGGTGAGCTATATGTAATAGCCATCAATTCATAGACATCGATTACACCATGAATTATTGAGTCTACGAGCTCTATGGAAGATAAGCCCTTATAAATGGCCCACTGGATGGAAAGTCACGAAATAATCATGTTACTAAGCAATTAATAAGTGATTAAGAGGGAATCTACCGGAGCCTATTAAAACATGCGTAATTCACAGTCATGTATGCTAAAATTTGATGAAACGTTAAGAAAGATCATAGGAAATTATCGCAATGCATGCGTTATCAGACTAACCGGTTCGATTCACTACCATTATTTAAAAGCACACAGTTTGGTTAATGAATAGATTGATGTGTCTTCTAATGAAACTGATAGACAAGTTTACATTAATGCGTTTGTTGACTTCATAACCAAACACATGCATTAATATTGCACCAGTCATATCGGTTTATGAGGTTCATTCCTGAATCAAGATTGTCTTATCTCTTCAATTATCCACGCCAGGTGTCAGTGACACTGCCAAGAACATAATATATACAACCGACGTACCATATATAAGAGGACGTGAATGCGAATAAATACGTAATCTTATATTGTGTATGTGATGGACTTGGTATGTAAAAGTGCATATAATGGTTTTATGTGTTGTCAATACAACGATGAGCGAATTGCTTGGTGTGAAGCCAGTACAGTCTTGATTGTTTCATCAACCCTTACTGCCTGCTGTGTGATAAAGCAGGCAATCTCTCTCGGCAATCTTGGAAGTTGTGGCCTGTGAGAATGTAGTATTTGTATTCTCTTGCAAAGACATAACTGCATATTCTCACAAACACGTTCCCGGAACTCTCTCACTTCGTGGTAAGTAACCATCTTCTGCAACGCAAGCTGCTTCCTACACCCATGTAACCTGCAGATATTTTCACTGCCACATGGAATTTTTTTGATATCAGATCATATCCGAGTTGTGGCAAGCCATAAGCCCTTGAGCATATATGTCCGTGCCTGCGCTGTCCCGTACATCTGGATCAGAGTAATAACTAAGCTAATAGACAACGAATAGCATTTTCTGTGACTCTGGGTAGTTGAATGCATAGACCCAAAGAGCTAAAATTGGTTGACAAATCTCCATCACTGTATATGTTATCTCTGTGCACTTCATAGTGTCTATTGTGCATGAACCTTTAAATCTCTTGTCTATAGATAAACATCTGCTAGGTGTGATGAGCCGAATATCGGGATGATACCCTTGAACAATTCCAGATTCTTTGCCTGTAGCTGGACGAACGTCATGTACAGGTCATTAATGAGAAAGTAAAATAGAATTTCCCTATTTAACATAGTCTTTCCATCAGTTTAACTATGATATAATGCACAACGAACATGCTTAGAGTTTAGTCGTAGGTCATAAGGTGATAGGGCTTGTTATTACTGGGCGGTGGATGTATAATGCTGCTCGGTATGCAAATTGGTATCCCGGTTTAGCTCTCTGGCTTTGCAAACATGGCATTTGTTTTCTGCATTGCCTGTCATTGGATACAATTATCGATTTCGGAGTCGTCATTGTCAAAAAGCACAATGACTGGTTTGCCATCACCTGTGAGTGGGTGACTGCCAATCTTAGTCTGGTAGTCATACTGGAGCGTAGCTTATGCAGAGTTTCCATATATATATATCTTCTCCCTATCTTGTCATAAACATAAACACCGAGGTTGATCGCTATTATATAGTAGGAGTGTGATGGGACTAATGTCAGTAATTTCGCTCTTTGAATAGCATCCACAGCATGTGTATTCGCCTTTTTTAGATAATCGATATGAGGTGGCTAGCAGGCAACAGAGATTGCTTTGATCAACCCAAACAGTCACATTACCAGGTTCTGAAAGAGCTTGTCATCACTGATGATGAAATATTGTATGACTGCATCAATAAAGTCATAGACCCACTCACACTTTTTCCACAAATTTGTCTTTGAAGCCAATTATCTCTAGATACACATTAATGAGCAACTCCTACTCAATAGCACATACACTAATGATGCGTCTATAGTCGGCCATTGGGGACGGAAGTGAACGGATTTCGCGCTCAGTGATTATGATCGAATCAACTTATATAACGAATAAATGATTTTTTTCTGACAGACGCACATTCTGAAGATCAATTACATCGTATGGCTTGACGTTTGCGCAGTGGATGTATTTCTGCCAACAAACATGGCGGTACATTTATTTCATCATTGGCAAAAGCATCTGACAGGGTTGACGTAGACTCAATAATATAACATATCATAACATACAATGCATTTTTATAGCCCCTGTTTCCAGGAAATAATCCTGCTCAAAGGCGCTTAAGCAGGCAGTTAATTGTTATAGCACTTACTAAAAAGAAAAGTGAATAAGTGACGATCTTTTAGTTCCGGATTTTTAGTAATTATTGTGTAGCTCTTGAACATCTTACTCAGAACTCTATTGGGATGCTTTGTGTCAACACCTTCCATACAACTTTACAAACACATATTTGTCAAGTCCTGACCTATTTTAGATCTTTGACTGCAGACTCTAATCCTTTAGTTCCATGAGCGGACATCTTAGATATGACGGTCGAATCATATCAACTATGAATTACTTGACCAAAGCAATTCCAGAAACCATAAACTTTTTATACTTGTAGGCCAAACCATTGACAACGATAACTTTAGATGCGAGTCATTTTTATTTGGAGCAGCCATTAGAGAATTGGGGCCGAATTGTTTTCGTAGGAAAACACAAGTGACCAACGCTGTCCTTGTTAATGTGGTCCTTGGCGCTGACCCATGTGATTAACGAGCAACATACAACAAGGCATCAATCTACTCGATTAGACAATCAATACAATACTTATGAAGACGGAGTAGCTGCATAGTCTAGAACGAGTCAGCTAGGGTCAGCCTAAAATGGCGAATATGTAGGATCCAGGTTTGCAATATATTGCTCAGTAGCCCTAACACGCCCTGGGCATTCCATCAGGCGGTCATATAGATGTGTATACTCAGAACAAACAACGGAATGCAGACAATACACCTACAACGTTCCGATTTCATATTTTATGAGCGCTTCTTTTGGAATTTATCACTCGTTAGCGGGCCATATGCAACTGTGGGATCGTCTTGGGACTACAATATACTTAAAAAATCCGCCCGTCTCTCCCCCTCTCTCTCTCTCTCTCTCTCTCTCTCTCTCTCTCTCTCTCTCTCTCTCTCTCTCTCTCTCTCTCTCTCTCTCTCTCTCTCTCTCTCTCTCTCTCTCTCTCTCTCTCTCTCTCTCTCTCTCTCTCTCTCTCTCTCTCTCTCACTCTCACGCTCTCTTTCAAGCGCTAGAAATGCTGCGCATGTCCAGATGGATCTACGCCCTCTACAGTATAAATGAAATATCTACTAATGAAGCAGCATCGCAGCGGCAAAACATTAATATATAAGACCAACAATAAGCTTTGTTTTGGTCGCCGATGTAGATTTAAAACTGCTAAATTCCAACCACATATGGCTGTCTCTGAGTTTTGAATGTTCAACCCATTAAACGCATCAATTACAGGAATATCAGCTGCTGTAGCGAGCCAAAAATTAATAAAGAAACATTGATGACTCGCTCAGAAATAAACTGAAAGTACGCTTGGCAGCAAAATTAGTAAAGCAATCGCTAATTCCGCCAGTGGTCTCATTCTTTTGGTTAATAAAGATTCTATTCTCCGTTAAGGCTAGTTGCATATAAACCTATAGCAAGCGAGTTCATTAAAATGGTATTGATATGGACTTGCCGTTCCTTCCTACCTTAATTACCTTTATAATCTTAGTAAGGATATTGTATCAGCTAGAAATTTGTTTTTTATGCGAAAACTTATTCACGCGCTTTCAATGAATATACTTGGTCGATAATTGCATAATGCCTTGAGGTAGCGTATCATCGATTGATTTTTCGGTAAGCACTGCGCATAATTAATTAATTCAACAATAAAATACCACTTTCAATACAATAGGTTTTGTACTGGACCTTTAGGCGTTATATGTCATTCGCATTATTCTGAATGGCCTTCGAACGTCACCGAATATACCTACCTCATCGCACTATCTTAAATAATGTACCCCGCTATAAGGTAAAAGGAAAAATACAGAACATAAGGCACTTGAAATTACATGATAATTGGATAAATGACATTAGATATAGCAAGAAGTTGGACAAGTTTCGAATGGAATGGTGCAATAACTACCCTTTCTTTTTGCAGACACACAGAAAGAGAGCCATATTGGATCGAGAGAGATATCCAAAGCATTTATTACGCCTACTGCCAGGTGGGACGTATTGTCCAATATTCTCCAGCATCTATTGTCATGGACAACTCGAGATATACGCAACTGATGTGCCTTTACATTCAGCTTGAAGGAGCGATTAGCCCATCTATAGTTACCTTATATGTTATTTAGAGTGAGGTGCCCTTTCTATTTCCACAGCTCCCATGCCAGCTCGACTTTCTGTCCGGGCTATTCCCTTCTTTGCTCTTTTCTCAGTATCTACACCAATCAATCTTTCCGCCAGTCGTCATCACGACCAGATCTCTACCGAATAGTTTTAGTAGCAATCTACTGTACCTTCCTCGTATTGTTCTATAAAGTCACGTTACCTCGCAGACCCAAGCAGCATTCAAATGCATTCCGTTTTTGTCGTTGGAATGGGTATTGTGATGGGAGTTATCTTATTTACTACCCGTGGTTGAGGCAGGTTTTATAATAATACACTCCGATAGAGGTGTATCATAAACAAATAGGGCCATTAATTGCGTTAATTCACACTATGATCGAGTTTATTTGCCAATCGCATACTGTTTGCCACAACAGGCTACACCGTGTTCCCAAGGCTAACCGAATGCAGGCCATAGATCTTGGAAAATCAATATACAGTGTAAAGACCATGGTCAGATAACACAAGAGGGATGGCAACCTTGAATGGCACAGGTGATTAAATGCCTGCTTTATTTAAACCAGGTCGTGTTCTAGACAATACTATGATTGAAAACCTACTGTATCAGTCTGCGAAGGTCATTCGCCAATAGTACAGTTCTACTCACTGAAAAAATAATATTAAATTATTGGCTTTGTGGATACTTTTAAGAATCTAGGATGCAATAATGCTTTGCAATAATTCTTTACATGCTCAGCTTACAAGTCTTATAAAGTACTTCCTAGTACATCTCATATTTATCATGCCCGTAATACACAACATGTCATTTACATCGTTAGCTGTATCGTCTATCGTGTGCTCTGACTGGTAGCATTATCATGCTGAGTGGTCGTCTCAATGCCAAAGTCATTACTCACTCTCCAGTATCTTCTAACGATGAAAGTGCTATACAAGTTCAGTTTAAAAAGGAACTGAAACAATAATGTACTTCAGTTGAAATATGCAGATATCGAAACTCTGCCCGTGATGCATAAATAGCGACAATTGCTCATTGCACAGCTTCCTACAAGGAGCAATACATTGCGTAGTATCATTAGCCTATATATATGTTATCATATAGGGATATAGGTGAACTGGCAAACAAACTTGCTGATGCAATTGCTGCAATCTTGATATTGTTTGCCATCAAGGAAATGAGGATTACATTTCTGGCGAAGTCAGTGATTTGTGGGGACTGGTGACAGGGATTCAAAGCAGGAGATGTGAACAAAGATAAGGCACTATGATGATAAATCGCCCAGGTCATACTGGTGAATAAGTAGCTCGACGAGGTGTGGCCTCACACAATCCCATACTGCACTACTGCACACCATATTGCATTACACAACATAACTCTCTACTGCAATCATCTCCCAATTCAACGGAGCACTGCGGTGCACTGAAACCAACGTGCTGATTGTCCCAAAGCAATTCCAGAGTGTTGTATTTGGCTACCTAATGAACTGAAAAAACAGCGTATTAGCTATTGGCGCAAGCGTACGAACGCTTACTCCTCAAACATTCTGCATTCAACACGATTGTGTCATATCGTTTTTAGATATAGCACCTCAGTTAGGTACATGGCACAATACGTCTGCGTAGAAGTGTGATTACTCACATTAACATGTGAACTGCCGTTTACTTGTGGGTCGCCATATTAGCAAGTAATACGCGAACCCTAATTCGCCAGGCCACTTAACTTCCCATCCCCATAGTTAACTGCAAAAGTTTGGACATTTAGCATAAATTGCTAAAGGTGAAGCGTCAATGGTTCGATGGAAGCTGTGCGCTTGCTTAGTTTTCCTACACATATGGCGTCACATGCCGCTCACGCATACTGCCAAATCTATTACGAATAACGCAACTTTTTGTTAACTGGATTCTGGATTTATTCTCCGTCTGTTCTTAAAGAAGGATTAGGAGCGATATAGTGCTGACGACAGTTGAAGCATCAGTTGTGTGCTTTGTTAGTAATATTCTGAAATTTCCACTATGAATCTGTTGTAGTAACAAATGATTTTATCCTTGAGTGTACAACAATATTGATGAATGGCATCAAGTTGCCTATTTGATATGTCACAGGTTATTGTTACCGATACTAGCCTGTGCACATAGTTTCCCCGAACATCACGTGTACTCCACGCGTGTTTGATTGATTACAATCAAGTGTAGTTGTTCATTGTCATTAACAGATCAGAACTCTCTGCGTGGACATAGCGCAACAACAATCAAAATATCTAAATGACGACATTAACTTTTGATTGTAATATTTAATTGAAAACTAACAATTCAGAAAAGTCAAATAATAACTTAACATCCGTTGGAAAGTATTGTAGCACTTACCGTAGCATCGTTAGACGAGAATGAAAAACCAAACGGACAAGATGTGTAGCACACGTTGACTGCTTAACTACCCTGACATCAGGAGCGCTGGCTTGACTGATTATGCTTGTCACCAGCGGCAGGTCTGCATAGACTTCTTATGGCGTAATATAGCCATTTATATGATTCATGGGCTATTTTAGTGTATTTTGTCAAAGAAAGAATGATTGTAGATTGCTAACATCACCAGGCCACGACAAAGTGAAGTGATATCACGTTGGACGCGTCCATTAACGTTGTTCGAATTGGGCTTATCACCAAAGAGCACATTATCTAAACATGACAATCATCCTCATCTATCACCGTCACCTCATTATGTAATGACGTATTCAGTAGGTTATTTGTTGATTGCAATATGCTTAGGAATGCATTTTATCTGTAGCCTATTGAGGTAAAAAATATTCATTGATGAGTTTTTTAAATATTTGAATTTGAAGTCTAATAATCAGTGAGCAAATTTTAGCAACAATAATACAAACACGGTAGTTTTCAAAATCACGCCTCGTTGAGCAGTTTTGTATTCAATATGCTGTTCACTCCCAAATATATTAACGACGAGTGAACATTAATGATAAACCATTACAACGAGTTTTCACGTTTGGTAAGTTCCCATACGACGAAATTAATGTCAGCCTTACCCTATCATGGAGTAGATCACAGCAGCCCGTGTGATTTAATACTTACTCCGATGATGTTAGCCGACGGGGAAGCAACATAATTAATTGTCAGGTGGTAACTGAGCCTACTTAATGCCGGACTTAACACCGCTGATGCATCATGCTGGGTGGGACTGATTTATCCTATCAAAACATATTCGGCAAAAAGGAATCAGGATTAGTCCACACCATCACGCCAAGTTTACTGTCCTACTACGCTCCAACTGAGGTCAGAGCGGAGCGTGCTATTCGAATCCTTATAAAGTTTATTACTCATTAAATCATTTTTGTCGATGGCTTTCCAATGCAATATTGTACAGCACGTCTCGTAATTTCGTGAATGTTCCGGCTACGTCGACCATTCAACAGCAATTGGAAACGTCGTGGAATGATTTATAAAATATATCAACATCCTATCATGGAATCGCCGTCAAAGGAAAACCATATCAAATTGTTATGTTTCCATCTCAGCCATAACGACCTTCAAAGCACCCTCATCAAACTTTATGCAGGCCACTGTTGTAGGCCCAAGTGCAGTATGCATAAACGCCGTGATTTATTTGTATATTGCTAGTGCTAATTGCAGATAAATGCAAATCGACAGCGCCTCATAAAAGAAACCATAGAAGCACCATCGAGGTTTAAAACGTCATGATTCACAGAATTTTACAATCTAAGATGAATAGCGGCAGCACATTTAGTGCTATGGTAGCATTACGTGACCAGCATACCTGCTCGGTGTTTTAATTACCGATGCCATAACATTGATGAATGCATTGCATTCAGCAGCCAATGATTCTATACAACCGGAAGTAAAGGTATATTTTACTAAAGTCCTTATGGGTTCACGTGAAATCGTTCTTAATGGTGTTCCTCAGAATTATAAATTTACTCATTGCATTAGTAGAAATGTCAAGATTCGGTATGGAATATATGTAATGTATTAAACGGTGTCAAGCAGGATGGTAACATATCACCAACATATCTCACAGTTTTCATTAACGAGCTTATCCATAGTTTGAAAAAACCGGCCTAGGCTGTCATATGGACCAAAATAATTGGTGTTCTTGGTTAGGCCGATTACTCTTATATTGAAAATATGCGAAATTAATCTGTTTAAAAATTAATGTGTTAAATTTGGTGAGGCAGCACAGGCCGTTGCTTCCAGTTGTATATAATCGTTGGTTATTGACTGCATGGATTGTACTCGTGTGTTTCATGGGTATAGCGAGAGAGATAATTAGCCTCAATAGATATATTGTGTAATAAGGCGTACGACCGGCAGAGATATGTTGATAGTCGAACTTATAATGTAAGACCAACTTAAAGGATATGAATGGCGCACGCAAAGACAATTCATAAATTGAGATATCGGTCAATACTGTATGAGCAGGAATTGGACAGCTTGAAATATTGTCACATACATAAAGCTCTTATATGTTTTAAAACACGCATTATGCCACAATGATACTGGTTATTCAATCCAACCTTAAATACATATTGAACGTAATTGACTTACTGACTAAAGTGTGATGGACTGCTGTGGATTCCGCTGTTCTTGGCTCATATGAATAATATAACGCGATCGTACGATACAAATATATGCTGTGGCTCTTCTTATGTCATCTTATATCAGCCTAAGGCACTAAGGGCATTAGACGAGGCAACCAGGACAGATGCTATTTACATTTATTTTAAATCTTACATGGAATTGTTGGACGAATTCGTATATTGAATACATTGAATACATTGCGCTTACATACTTTTGAATACGTGACAGCAACGAGTAATAAAGCATTGCTGTGTTCTATTAAAGTAAAAGGTGTTGCAGTATCGAATTTTGCGATGTGCAGCGGCTAAGTGTGACGTGGCGGGAGACCGCGCCTCATCAAGCTGCTTTATTACCTGTATTACATTATATGTTTAGATTTAACTGTTTGAGTTAGGTTACTTGCTTTACATAGTACCCAAGTGATTCAGAAAATGAGTGTTGGCAGGGCACTGGTAATTCGCGACTTGATGTTCCCCAAACAACAGTCACCAGTCCGCATCAGCGTATATATTCACTATTTGAAAAATAATTTCAAATGTTTTACTTCTGAATACTGAGCAGACGACTCCACTCTAGTCCACTCGATGATCGGTCCGCAAGATGAGAGAGCAGGTGAGTGAGTTCGGAAGGTGAGTGAGTGAGGACGTCCACAAGGTAACTCCTTATAAAGCATTGCGTCTTGGCACAGGGCCAACCCATGTGCGTCACCAATCAGCAGTGGGATTTTATTTGACCAATTCATAGTTTTAGAAATAATTGTCCTTTACTGTATCAAACATCAATTTAAGATAAAAGGTCGGCCACATCAAATAGAATCCAACATGATGTATCCGCTAAATACCTCCCGAAACGTTATGGACGGAGTAACTTAAGCTATAAAACTAACAACCAAATCAATGATAAAGCAAGGCATTGACGTCAGGATAGAAAAGTTGTATAACTTTTAAGCCTGTCTACGGCTTCGATGTCATGTCATCCGTCACCCATGGTGTTTAGATTTAATGTATATACTGATATGCAAAGCTGCAATAACAACCAAGCTCCGCATGTTGTGCCGATCGAAAACGCCATCAATTGAACAGTAATCAAAATTACGAGTGAAGTCAACTTTGACGTCAGTATTGACCCTTGCATCCAGAGCCGGCTCAGTTCACCAAATCTAACCTTATATCACTATGATGGTAATGGCCAATAGACCAGCTCAATACACGTTGCCTCTTTTTGTCATGATGTCCTAATAGTTGGATATCTCGTGCACTACATTTTGGAGAGATAAATTTAGTTTTGTGGATTCGTCTTTGATAACGGCTAAGAACAAATCATGCAATATGCC
Organism: Urechis unicinctus; assembly: GCA_034190875.2. Taxonomy (NCBI): domain Eukaryota; kingdom Metazoa; phylum Annelida; class Polychaeta; order Xenopneusta; family Urechidae; genus Urechis; species Urechis unicinctus. The sequence goes on from CM067346.1 coordinate 36,442,882, forward strand.
TCTCGCGAACATGTGGGCTAACCCCATAGTACAAAATGTATGCATACTTAACTTGCTGGTGTCTGAAATTGATTTTGCAATAGTTTGGCTTACAGCTATGCGATGTAGAGGGTTATTTGAATTGCTGTGGGCAAAGAACTTATATTTGATATTAGCTGATAGTTTGACCCATTGTGACCTTCATATCTAAGATGACCGCTAATGAAATGGTAAGATAAATGGGAGAGCTTACAATAAAAGACCACAAGTGGGTCAAGACAATTCTATGCAGGATGTATGCAAGGTGTTGACACGAAGCACCCACAATGAACGCGGACGTGGTGCGTTTTCGAGCGCCATACAGTTATGATTGAATATCAGAAACTATGGGATCGTCACACACGGCTCGTTGTGTCAACAGTAGCGATTTCAGATGCAAATAATACATTGCACCAACCTGTTTGCTGACAAAAGCACATTCACTACACAAACGAGTCACGTGATATAATGCATCTTCTGAATGTGCGCACGTCTGATGCAAGGCATTGATTGCTTTGATTAGTGGATTCTCAATCTTCACTGAGCGTGGGATCCATTCACTGCAATACCTCTTAGCAGACTACCAATGCGTCATCAGTGATTGTGCTATTACGTTGGCAATGTTAAATCGGAACTGGTCATTAGGCAGTAGCGGCAGGCTTCAAACAGTGGTGTTGAAAAGAAGCTATTGGGTCTATGCTGTTGATAAAGACAATGGCTTGATTTAGGCAATCAGTTCATAATTTTTCACCAATCACGGGCAGGTCCTTGAGAAGTGGGCAAGTGGACTGTCGTGATTGTTCAAAGTCACAACTGCAGCTGTTTGGCAATCTCGTATCAGTCATCAGTCACCGCAAAGAAGGCGAAGATATGTTGCTCTCGAAGTTTGACTTAAGCCGAAGCTGAAAACTTCCATGCCACACTCAGCCGTAACACATTCAGCCTAGCCTTCCTGATCACCAGCAACATCACTGTGCATACTTGCACTACCACTGGTGCTAACCTTGGTGTCAATGTTAATGGTAGGACGAGGAGTGGAGCATTAGAGCAGTGTCATTTGATGAAGCAGCTGGGGCGTTGAACAAAACAAAGAGCAAATCAAATGAGTAATTATTTATATGTAAACGAAGCAATTGCATAGATTGTGTCATCCGCAGAAAGCAGAACTTGTCTCGTCTCTAGCTCTATCATAATAGAAAGGTGTTTGGGCAAATACATCGACATTTATCCTATGGATCTCATTTAATTTAAATGTTTTTAGACTTCAAGTCAAAATATGCACTACTTCAAACAGACAAACCTTGTTCTGTCAGTTTTATCGATAAAACGTGACTACAAAGATATTATGAACTGAAGGTTTGGAAAGTATTAGTTTTATGTGATACTGCGCAGATGAACATATATAAGGCAGTACGTATGAATGCATGTAGCAAACGCAGCCCATGTGGGTCTGTGTTGACTGTTAGTTTAAGACGCGCGTAACTTCGACCATGTTACGGCTATGAATGATCATATAAGATATGCTTGTATGTCACATCTTATGTGATGTATTGGAGGGTTGGTCGTAGAGAAAGATAGAATGGGGTGAATTGGTAAAGTGTTTTGTTTTCTTAATGTATGTACATGGATAAATATAGGTCAACATTCAAATTGCGGGTTCTTTTTATCATTGTTATTCTGTCGCAAGTGCGCCATTGAAAGTGTGCTTCGATTTTAGGACACGATACCATGTTGGCTAAAACGACAAGAGTGATACAAACGGAGGTACTACGTGCCTACACTAGCCAGATCACCATGTGGCCTCGCTATAACAATACGCCTAATCATCTCGTGTTTGCCATACTTCTGTCCATTTGGAGGTATATAGACTTGATCAAGATGAGGGAGGATAAACCGTCAAATTCAAAACTTAACTGAAAATGCAATATTATCAACTCACCAGAAATACATAGTATCGTACAGTATTGTTAAGCGCTTAAGCTCATGTGTATAACTGAATTTACGAGAACATAATCTTCTGGAAACTGTTATGCATAGTTAATGAAATATGACTTTAAACGCACATATGTGCCTGCATGCATGCTATAAGTATCCAATATTGTACAAAGCTCTACTTGAAAGCCATTTTGAGGCGGGTGAAGTATGGCGTGCCAATTAAGCTATCTTTTTATAAAGCTAATAAGAGAATGCAATGTCCTACGACCGGTAGATTAATGTCGATAATCAAGTTCAGAATGTAAGACATGCTTAAAGGATAGCAATGGCGCAAATCAATCAAACTTTATCTGTTACCGAAGGAGATCTTAATCGATACTGTATATAAATACAACATGGACAGCTTCAGATATGGAAACACACCTTGCATCTTATATCTTTTACAATACGCATTCAGCCATACTGGATTGAAGCTAGTTATATAATCCAACCTTAGATACACAATCAACTTAATTGATTGTCTGGCTATAGCGGGATTGATTCCAACGGATTCCACTATCCTTGACTCAAAAAACTACTAAAATGTATTCGTACAATCCGAAGATATGGCGCAGTTACGACTTAACGAGCGGCTGAGAGGCCCCGATGCGAAATGATCCGCATAATTATCATAGCACTATGACCTTGTAATTGCTTTCATGTTAGATTTATATGTTAAACATTACCCATATTAATGAATTATTCGAGTCATCCACCTTACTACCCATCAACCAACCAACCAGCCACACATACACACGGACACACGCATCCGCACGCACACGCAAACATACAGTTAACATTTATACTCTCATTGTGCATGATAGTCTTGACTGGCCCATTAACTACCAATCACAACGGCATCACAAATAATGATAACATTTTTGTAGCCCTCATTGCAGGTTTTTTTATTAGCGTGCACACAAAGATTGTTGCCCCGTGCATGATTGACTAGGGTGCCTTGTTGCGGTAATATATATATATATATATATATATATATTTTTGAATCAGCACAAGTTGTTAAAGAAAATGTAAACGTTACTGAAAATGACATGGAAGCAATCACGCAATCTCTGCTGAAAAGAGTCTCAATCTTTCTATTGTGATGCTGAGACAGTAGTATCGGCCGTAGACACTGCAGGAATTATACGAGGTGTAGCTGGACATATGAAAACCACCTCTGTATTAAATCTTTCAGGAAAGTGTTAGACAACATTGTTGCTGGTATATTGACTTCAACGATTAAAATCACACTGTGGGGGCTAACCTCTGGTATTTTCAGACCCTAACATCATCATTAGTGTAAAATACGGCAATGAACGCTGTTGAAAGCAAATCTAGAATCTGTTATAGACAGGAAAAACATCATTTACGAATTGTCAGTAGAACATATAAGACCATCTCATTGTATGTTGGGCAGCTGACATTAGTCATGTTCGCCACACGCAAGTACATCTTAGACAAAAACACAGAGAGTCGTGCGCTCTCCAAGTTGTATTTTAAACTTATCGACCATTGCCGCTGCCTTATAATATTTAAAGTAAACAACGGCCGTCAAATCTGCCACGGATGTTTTAATACTGTTTGAAGTAATGGATATAGAAATTCACCGGAGTCGATATATATTTCAGGGAAAGGATTTAGTTGTAAAGCGTCTCAAATGTATGAAACTCCATGCACATTATGGTCAATTCTTTTTAACCAATGATGGTTTATCTATGGACAGAACCGTGTTTTTTTCTGGACATTGAACTGTATGCGGGGTTGGTTGGCAAATTATGTAAATCGTTGTTAACCTTAAATATTAATCAACATTATCTTTCGACAGTATTAGTTTATGAGTTTGCATTATTTATTGTATCAGTTCTTATCATACAACTTTAGTTAGCTGGTGTTTCTGTATTGATCAGAATATGGGTAATTGATATTGCACATGTTATGTGCATTCCACTTGAACAAATGACTCGTCTGCCGTAGCTACAACGTATTCAGATGATTGTGTTTGCAAGCGTCAAAACACGCCAATGAATGTAGGTTAGTGAAGTGCAGCTAGCTCGACCTTTAAGGTACACATTTACAATGTTAATGGATTTCTCGTTTTGCATTATGTTATCTTGAACAGACAAACATGATTATTCTCAATCTAGATCTGGGCGGCGAGAACACACTCGCTTCAATCTGCATTTGAATATTCTCGATGTCGTTTATCACAGTACATTACGCCATATCACATGATTGTGGGTTAACATCAGGTTGATTTACACATTTGTGACGATTTGGGCTAGCTATATTGAGAAAATGAAATTGTATTACACCGGTCATAATAGAAGCCGTATGATGAGCTATATGTAATAGCCATCTATTCATAGACATTGATTACACCATGTATTGTGGAGTCTGCAAGCTCTATGGAAGATATGCCCTTAATAATTGCCCACTGGATAGAAAGTCATGGAATGATTATGTTACTAAGCAATTAATGAGTGATTAAGAGGGAAACTATGGACGCCTATTAAAACATGCGTCATTCACGGTCATGTATGCTTAAAGAAACTATGAATTAACATGCGTATAGTGTGTTATGCCTAACCGCTAATGATATATAGTTGATTTATATGCTATATCTACATGCAGGAAGGCAGACCAACTTGATCGCACTCATTGACGGCTTCTCTAAGAGCAACAAAAAAGGGTAAACCATGGCAGATAGTTGAACGTGGCTTGCATGAAGATAACTAGCGAGCTACGGAAAAGTGCCCAAAGGAACAACATATATAATGCATCACTAACTATATATTACACTTCGTGTATCAGTTGTGGGAAGACCAGGTGCAGGGTAGCCCGCACACTTACAATATTTTGTTTCTGGCTTCAATATTACAGAGTGTAATAGCCCTGATGCCAAGCAGATAATCTCCATCTTACCTAATGTATTGTGTTGCTGGGGCCACATTTCACTGAAACTAAACGCAGTCGGCCATAAGACTTTTCACATAACGATTTTGGTGATTGCGAAAGTTGCAAATTTTTTTCATGCAAAAATTTTATTCAACCTATTTGACATCTGACGCCTATTTGTAAGGTCCGCCAGGAACAACTGCATCAGAGAGGGTTAATTCTTGCAAGTCGAGTACAGCAACAAGAAACGAAGAGTGTGAGTCGTGCATCTCTTTTGTGCCATTTACCGCTTATGCTTTATCGATGTGCGTAACGTGCCAATACAATGCCATTATGTTGATAAGCTATTGTTACTGAATGCTTACCCACAATGTTAATATATCAATTTCAGTCCTTCGGAGCCCATGGCGACATAATTGATTTCACCAGACCAGCTTGACGTTCGTCGACAGCAGCAATATTTGTCGCTTGCTAAATATTGTGGTCGTTTATTTAGCAATTCGACAATTCCTGTATCTTTTACGTGACTTATCCGTCACAAATATTGCCACATTTGCTGTATACTTAAATTGCCAGTACAAGTTAACCGTAACATATTACGTGGCTAGTATGACGTATAACGATCAAGCAGAGAGTGATAGTTATTATATACATACGTCCGATATTACTCGGATTTATAAATACCAATAGTGAATATCTTATTGTGAACAGTTGGTGGGTATCGTCCCAATTTAATTCATCAAAATTGATGTTCGACGATGAAATGAGATTTTCAATACACCAGCGAATGCCTCTCAGGCATCTTATCCTACTAGTCGCTGTGTATCTGAATGGCGTAGACTGGACGTTGGTTGCAATTTAATGAACAAACAAAGCCATACATTGTCTAAATAGGGTAATTCATACCAAGACCGAGATCTTTGCTATGCGACGTCCCCACCACAATGCATTCGATAGATCGTAAAAAATGATCATCAGGAATACAAGCAGGATTCATGACACAATTTACGATCCAAGCGATAAAATCGGTCCTGCATCCAACTCTGAAGCGTCATGGATAGCAACACATTTAACCAAGTCATTTTCTAGACTTGACCGCAACACAATCGGAATACGTACCAAGTATTGTACAACTGTATCGGAAGTATTCTATACAGTATTACGACATTCAATAGAGAGATTGGAAAATTATCAGATTTGGTCTATTGTCAGATGGTTGCAGCTGGATTTCCACCAAGGAACAAATAACGATGGTGCTTGGATGGAATTTCAGAGCTTTTTCACACCACTTCCTTCCAATATAAAATGCTTCTGTAGGAGCACAGCTGCCTAGCCGCAGAACGGACGATTATTGAAATCGCTATGATTTCTGAGAAATCGGCTGTAATTTTTCCCTTTATTCGTAAGAAAGGTCAACCATCAATCTGTAACGGCTAATTAAAATAGGCCATACATGCTGCATCGGCGAGGTAAAATAGGCCATACATGCATCGTCGAGGTTGAATGATTATGAGGCGTAGACTTTTACAGGAGACCTTTAACGAGTCAGATGATTTGCTGACGTCAGCTCATACAGCGCTACGGCATAATCATGTAACCAGTATATATGATTAGTGTATTACCGATGCCTTTACTCTAATGAACACAAAAGAAACACTCGTGTGCAACCAATTCTAGTGTATCGGCTAGTACGCAGGATAATATTGTGCGATGCGAATGGACAGATTATACCCATTATTCTATCAATAAATCAGCTTACAATATAAGTACTCTTTCCTTTCATCTCGTTTTATATATTATGCCACAGGTAGTTCTCCTTTACTCTGTTATTTATAATTGATTGCCACATTCAGACAGCACAGCGCAACAGAGACGTAATCCGGTACGTAATAACATCGAATTTTTCACCCTAGTGATTGCTTCAGTGGGCGTTCAATATTAAATGAATGGTGTTTGCTATCGCCTTCAACGAGGAGATGATACCAAAACGGTGATTGATGTTGATGACATCCTTATATAGAGCGTGGCCTTAGGCGCTATCAACCACCCCACATAACCCCAGTGACCTAACCACGACAGGACAACCGCGATACCATCAAATCACGGTGGATAGGCCTGACGGCATTAGCCTGATATGAATGATTATTCTACCATCTGATGGATAATTGTTTGACCCTATTCACTCAACTAAGCCATAAGCCAAATAGATATTGATTATTTGAATCAACAGTCAAAGCAGCGCCCCTAATGTCGGGCTAGATACTGATTAAACCAAAGTGTTCGTCCTATCTTACCGGATTTTATTGCAAGTTGATCTCTCACTCCAAGTGTGGATTTTACAATCACCTAAGTCATATGATATTCATTGAAGTCTATTGTCAATAACTCTTTAAATGCAATATTAAAACAAAACTACAGACGATGTCTGTCATGTACGCTATTCTGCTTCAAACTGTCAAGAGAGTCTACTATATTTACTTCTTACATTACACTGCTGTCATGGAAATATTTTGATCTAATGCCCTGTAAAAATGATGTTGCAACAAATTTGGAATCTTTTATGACCTGAAAAATGTCACAGCATTCTAATGTTCTTAGCACCAGTCATCTTCAATTTGGTTTTAAACCAAAGCATTTCACTTCTCAGTATACTTATGTGGTTCAAGAAGTTATTGATTTTTATGTCAATCAAACATCACTATGTTATGGTGTAATGCTAGACGCATGAAAGGGTAAATTATGTTATATTGTTTAAATTATTACAAAAAGGTGTGTGTCCTACTACTGTTAAGTTGCTCCTATATATGTATTTTGAACGATGTTCAACTGAGCCGAAATCGGTCTTTTATTTCTTGAGCCGTGACAGCCGCGACCATCGTCTTTAACATTTGTCAAACAACCGTTTCTAATTTCGTTAAATCCCGGTCACTGGCAATTACTTGGAGATAATTGGGGATTATTCAAATCATCTTAAATGAGGAATTTCATAAGGCATCGGTTTCACAACCTGATAATATTCTTGTTCATGAAATAAGTTTAACCAATTTGAGTTGCAATTCATTATACAAGGTTGCAGTTGAATTTGGCTTGCTGAGAATAGCGATTGTAATTGTACCGCATCAATTCCTATGCGTTTAAAATACACAGAAGGTTAACGGCGGCAGTTTTTTTGCTTCCCGCAGACGAAGCAGTCACTGTTTGCTGTGACATGGTATTTCGAATGACACATCGATAAACCACGTAAGTTATGTTTGAGTGGTGGCATCTGAGGTCATTTGTATCTTTTGCCGAATCACTAATCAATAAAATAAAAGCAGCGGGTTGACGTGATGAACATTCTGGAACAGTATTAAATTGTGAGCCTTTTGTTACCAGACAAGGAAGTCGTCTCTATACAGACAATCTCAATAAGAGCAACTCCACAACCATAACGGCATTCTATTCATACACACAATGTGATTATGGGCGATCTCATTTTTCACACCAACATATATGTCATTTATCTAAATGTGGTTCGGCAGTTACATATGGTATTGGGTACGACACCATTGTGATGACCAGCATATAATGAATATACTACAGTGATTTCTGATTTTTATGATTTCTAAAAGTCGCACCTGGTTGATGTCATTTTGGTTGTTAACCCTTATAGCGATACGCACTCGGCGATAGCATACTCTATGCAGGCAGACATCGTACTTGTGAACAACTCTATTGTTGGAGATATAGAAGCGCCCCTGAGGGAAGTTAGCATATTCATTTCATAACCATGACGCAATTGACTCAGGTGACGATATATTTGGCAATTGCCGGGAGATACCGACAATTTGCTTAATGTTAAATCATCAACGCCGACAGCAAGTACTTGTGTGGGTGATGCGTCTTCCCTTGTCAGACACTTACACAGGTATAGTTCTCGTAATCGTTAAGAGATTTTCAGATTAAGTGTTCCTCGGCTGGCATTTTTTATTAAAACATTTTTTTAGCTTATATGGAAGCATAAATAAGATCTGTAAATTTGCTTCGGGACAATCCGCCATCGTGTTTCATTTGAAGTGTCTTTTATGGGGCGATTTAGAATCGAAGTTAATAACAGATAAAGGGAAATAAGTTGACATGATCAGAGGAGCGGCCCAGTATTCACGAATCACACCTTGCTAAACTGAATGTAGGAGTGTTTTCATACAGTTAATGTACGACTTGACCACATTTGCTATTGGTTAAATAATACTGGCATCAGTGCTTTGTTGGAAAGGTTTAACCATAAGACAATCCCATATTAAGTCGAAATATAATCCTATTATTATCTTATCTTATTCGATTGATAATGGGATTGATAATTGGATTTATATATATATATATATATATATATATATATATGTAGGAGTGGTTTTATACATTATATATATACATATATATATGCATTGGTTATATATACATATATATATGTATATATACATATATACATATATATATACATATATATATATATATATGTATATATATATTATATATATATATTTGGATATATCAATATATATATATATAAATATACATATATATATATACATATATAATATATATATATATATATGTATATATATATATATATATATATATATATATATAGTTCGTTGTTTCAATTTATATATAAATAATATATCTATATATATATATATATTTGTTAATGCATATATATATATATATATATATATATATATATATGCGTGTATATATATATATATATACATATATATATATATATATATATATATATATATATAAATATATATAATATAAATATATTTATATAATATATATATATATATATATATATATATATATATATATTTACATATGTATATAAACTCTTACTACTATATGTCATATACACGATGAATCATAATTTACGACCAATTTATCCGAAATAAACGTCCTTCGTTGTTCAAAATCATGTTATTTGAAAATTGAAATTAGAATTAGAATTAGCGTTAGAACTATATGGCACTGTAAAGAAAACATTCCGTCGCAAAATGGCATTAATTTAACAAAAACAAGGCCAATTAAGTAGTTTATTTCGCCCGCAGAACCTCATAAAACTATATAGCAGGGCAAAATGCCTCACTCGTTAAAGTAGGCTTGCTCCATGAGGGTCAAAAATATAAGCATTCATAACTTGCTGGCTTCTGAGATTATCATTTCAATGATTTGGACAACAGATATGCAATGTGCAGGAAACTGCATTTTATATCAGCTGATTGTTTAATTTATCGAGACCTTTAAGCGCCACACAGTTTTGAGTGATTATCAAAAAGAAAGGGATTGTTCGTCTGACACGGCGAAATAAGTAATCGCCAGCACTGTCATATAGTTTAGTAAATGATATCACGTGCAACCATTTTTGTGGGCAGAAGCCCGTTTACTACACAGTCTTTGAGAAACTCGATGCAATGTATCTTAAGACCGTGTACCTGTCTGATGCAAGGCATTTAATGTTTGGATTGCACCATCTTCTTAGAGCATGGAATCCGTTCACTCTAATCCCTCTTACCATATATATATATATATATATATATATATATATATATATATATATATATATATATATATTATATATATATATATATATATATATATATATATATATATATATATATATATATATATATATCTCTATATATATATATATATATATATATATATATATATATATATATATATTATATATATATATATATATATATATATATATATATATATATATATATATATATATATATATATATATATATATATATATATATATATATATATATATATATATATATATAAAATGTTGCTGTTGATTCAGACATTAAGGCATCAAATGTCAGTACGTCACAATTGAGATACTTTATGATTTCAGTTCGTTTTAACTTGACCGTTTGCCTAAGCGAATTGCTCTATTTATGTGAAACGCCAAATTTGCCTGCCAATGTCATTCATCAAAGTGAAGGCGCCGTCAATGGTCACGTAATCATGGCGTAGCACTAAATGTGCTGACGCAATTCATCCAACTCAAGAAAATGTGAAAGAGTCTGTTTATAATGACGTTTTCAACCTCGATGGTGCTTGTATTGTTTGTTTTACGTGGCACATTTATCAGCATCTAGCATTAGCAATATATCAATAAATCATGCCATTAATGCAATTGTGCTGTTGTCTACAACAGTAGCCTGTCTAAATTTTGATGATTCGATTAAGGGTGCATTGACGATTGTTATTGCTTAGTTGGAAACATAACAATTTGATAATATTTTACTTTGACGGTGATTCCATTAACGTATGTTGATATATTTTATAAGTCATACCACGACGTTTTCATTTGCTGTTGAATGGTCGACGTAGCCAGCATATGCACGAAATTACGAGACCTTCTGTACACGAGTGCAATGGAAAGCAATCGATACAAAGGCATAACATTGGATAAATAATACACCTTGTAAGGAATGGAAACGCTCAGCACTCAGTTGGTACGAAGTAGGACATTTAACTAGATGTGAATGTGAAGACTAATCCTGATTCCTTTGTCCGATTATATTTGCGTTCTATAAAAAGGTTCCGCGCGGCAAGATGCATCAGCAGTGTGAAGTCTGGCATTCAATAGGTTCAGTAACCACCTGATAGTGAAATATCTAGCTTCTTCGTCGACTACTATTATCGCAGTAAGTATAAATTCATACGGGCTGCTTTGAATCTGCTCCATGAAATGGTGAGTGCTTACGTTAAACTTGCTGTAACGAAAACTGAAGTAACGTGAAACCCGATATAACGGTTCATTATTTCTGTTTACTTTGTTGAAGGGTGTATAATAGCGCGCAACTTAATGTTTGCCTTATTGTTGTGAGACCAAAAGGTCAATAATATTATATTTTACATGACAAAGAGAATGTGCATAGAAGTCTCAGATTTTTTCTCTTTGTATGAGGTACGGTTATAGTTGGAAGTATGGCAAACATAACGCATACAATATTCACTACTTGGTAGAAAGTAATATGCAGCGGCTGCAATGCTGCACACTGATAAACCATGCCCTATTCATAAACTACTTCTTTGCAAAAAATGTCTGAATGTCATTGTAAATCTGTTGACTCACTGGGCGCCACAGCGATTTAACACATGGGCGCCAATAACATGCGATGAAACACAAATCCACGTTTTTTAACAATATTATCATTTATTGTGTTTGCGAAAATGCTGGCCAAATCAAATAACCGATGTGCATAATCGTAATTGTGAAAATCTGCTTTGAAATGCTACCTATCATCTCATTTTAACTCAATACCAGAACGTTTCCCATTCCGTACACGATTATTCTTATAGCTTGTGTCTAAAAGCAATAACGCATTTCTAGCGAAAATAAATTATTCTCTGCATCAGGTCGGGTTTTCTGATATACTGGAAGAGTGCATTTATCTTGCGCTGGGATTCAATATCTTACTTCAAAATTAGAAATGTGAATATGAAGCCTGAAGCTTGAATCATAGAACACGCCAACGCACCATAGAATACCGTGTCGCCTCATACATCAAATAACAGGCGGCAAGGTCAAATTAATGAGGTAACCAAAAATTAACATTATGTATATGACTACAGCTACACTTGTGTTTCTTTCTAAAAGAGATCCGTTAATTGGAGGTTGTAACTTCGCCTGAGGCTAACGATCAATGGCAACGAATATACGATGATGTGATTCTTCCTCACATTCATTTCGCAGATTTTACTCATTATTTGTGGATTTGCCAAAATCTAATAAGCTTAGATATGTATGATTAACCATCACCATACTACATAGAAGTACAATGGGTAGTTCTTGTGTGCCTCATAATAACATAATCATCTGGGATTGTTAAAACAAGTCAAATGAAAAAACAAGTCAAATGAATAGATGTCGTGGTTTAGAAAATGTTAGCTACATCAAATATTTTTATTGTATCCATAACATTTCGACAGTTAATGTGCTTTATTGCATATCATGTCAAATACTGCATGCGTTCATCATTAGATTATGCTGCGTAATTATGCAACAAACACCGCATATATATATTTCCTACGTGGTTTAGGCTGCATGTTTATATATTTAGTATCAGGAGCAACTATATGACAATGTTGATTTCCTTTAACAATGTCTTAATTCTCAATAGACTGTTGTAAGAAACAGTCACCGAGCCTCTTTCGGCCCTCAAGGCCAAGTTTATGAAATAAATATCTCAAACCTATGCGTCCTTGACAACGACAGGCTAATGTTAATCTTTATATAGTACCGCTTCTGGTAATGGGGAACATGGAAAATCAACTGCAGAACTACATCAATCTACATATTAGAAATGTTTTGGGTACACCAGCAAATTGAAAATGAAAGCACAGTGCCAGATTGGTATAGTGGTCATTATTGGTTTTAATGGCAAACTGACACTTTTGTGTTATACAGTGTCCACAAATTGTGGAGAATAAATGAAGGCGTTAAATGGAAACTATAAAACTAAAAGCTTTATTATTTCATCTCTGCTCCATCTGACAGCGTGTGATTGTCATATATAGCTATTGAGAAGTCAGTTCTCATTACTTTCATATATTTGTAAGCCCCTTGATAATTAACAGTCCATTGATGGCGTTAAATGAAACGTTGCCATAGGCTAAGTGCCTCCTCCGCGCATCATAACATGGTCACTTCACTTTTTACACTATATCCCTGGCATTAGCGGACACCCTAAGAAGTCCCAGATATGTGCCAGTCATACATCGCTGCAATTGTGCCTTATGTGATATATTGATCAATTCACACCCACACGGTCTCCAATAGTGATTTCAGCAACCTTGTTATAGATGTGTCTCATGACAGAGAGAGTTCAGACTAAATGTAACCAACGCTACGCAGGACGATTATTATGATTTGTTTTTCCGGTTGGGTTTGCCATAATCGTTCACTTTCAATTGGTGTCAGCTTCAATGTTCTTATTTAGGTGCACGATCCCAAACCCTTTGAATAGGACATATCTCCTTATTTGTTATTGAATTACAGATCACTTTCGCGACCTATGTTCGATTTAATTATATATGATATGCTAGTTTGCTCAACTGACATCTGTAGACACAAAATTCGTTTGACCTAACGTGTACCTAATGTAGTCTCCGAACTAGTACCACCGAGAAGAGGATGAATAATGCAGGCGGCGTTCATGAATAAGGATCAAATTGGAGCACCTTAAAACCTCTGTAAAGCGATGATTGGAAAATATCACAACGATTGCGCCAAAAGACTCGACACGTAGACCGCAGTTGAGGTCGTTGCGATACACTTACTCGACCTCATGGCAACAGTGCAGCTGGGGAATCATGTTTGCTAGTTACTACCAGCGTCTAACTGCACTCACAAAGCTAGGGCTATGGGGTTATTGCTTTGTACTGTAGCTGATATTGATGGAACGCATAACCACTTTTGTGGGCGCTAAAATCAAACGCATACATTGATATTGCAAAGGAAATAATATTCATTGATTTTTTTTCTTGAATCATGTTAGGAGTAATTTATATTCGTCTAGACCTCATCAGGTGTCAGGCAAACTTATAAAAAAGTGCGAATGGACACGGTATATAATATTGTGGAGTGATGGATGTGGTGCGCAAAGATGGCATTAAACGGTTCACTGTGGCGTCGATGTTAACATTAGAAAATGTCTGGTGTTGAGTCAGTAAGGGTCAACGTACCAAGGCCGGATGATTTCATCGATTCTCACTGCCTCAAGTATGTTGGCAGGTAAGGTAAGTGTTATTGCATGAGAGGTCGTGTCCATGCTTCAACATTAATTTTGTTTGGGTAACACATTGGCTTATAGCTACTTTAGACCACAGCACACGGAGGATGGCATAACACCGTCACTGATAGCTGATCTTCGACTAGAATCTGAATATCATATTGACTCAGTCACATCACTGCAACCGGTCGGTCCACTGGATTGTAAAGTGATCATCCATCGTTTTAATGTGTATTATTCCCATATTCCCAGTGAATTATACCATAAGACCATTAAATAAGAAATCTACTTTACAATTGCATAGTTCAGAGTCAGGAGGTTTTGCTTCAGTGAATTGGTGATGCAATGCCGTTTGACGAACATCAGTATCAAGCTACTGACCTGTCAGATAACCTCTCCGAAACAACGGTGACATTAATTAAATAAAAACACTTGATCTGAGACTTTTGTGATCTAAAGATACGTTTGTATATATCACGCCCCAAAACTTATCAAGCAGTTCTATGAGTAAGCTGGTATGTTGAAAAAAGGTGGATTTATTTCACGTTGGTATAATTCAACACATAAACTTGGTTTAATAAAACATGGGCATTATCATTGAACTGTTCACTTTATTCGAATGGGGCTTCATAGTTGACATTTCGGATGGCTATTAGCAACTTCATGGTGTTTGTACGCAATGGAGTAATTGGCATGTAAAGCCACAATATAAACGAAGCTCAGTTAACCAAAAAGCCGAAAACACCACAGCAGGGGCAGTGATACAGAGTTTCTGCTCAATTTTGAAACAAGAAAGGCATCTTTTGGGCAAGCTCTTAGTCAGGTCGTTGCATGAGTGATCAAATAATAGAAATAGTGAGTTTAAAGATCTCTTCAATAGTGTGTTGTATTTGCATATATAGATATAAGGGCTTTGACATGGTCAAGGAATCACACCTACTGGCGCTCAACAAGAGTCACGTGCTACTTTAATTAGCCCGTTGAAAACATTTGCGAATAGTTTCACTAGGCTGTCTTATGTCTCCTCAGCCTGCATAAAATCGCATGGAGTAACATATAATGTACTACTTGCCAGCGTGTGTAAAGTCAAAAGTTGGCTTAGTGCACAACATATGCACAAATGTCACTCTGCTGATAACTTTCAATAGCCCACCTTCATTCCTTTAACCCTCTTTGTGTAAAGCACACACACACACACGCGCACACACACCTCACCAGGCATTGCACTGCGCAGTTGAATCTTACACTACAAATGATGATTACTCCTTGCCTCACATTCAGACTTATCATGACTAGCATGCTATAGAGCATACTTGATCAAAAGAGGCAGGTGTTTTATCGTACTACGAATTCTCGGTCACTCCTTTGATCACGACACTATCGCTGTCCTTTGATTAAACACGATTTTAAAGGGCCTCTCAAACAGAACGAAGCGCTGACGCAAAAGCGCGTGTGTGTCTCGGACAATAGCTTTTTATAAAGTGGTTCAAATTTGCCGAGGGAACTTTCAGACTTGCGGAGGGGTGGGGAGTGGGGGAGAATTCACGAAAGGTCTGGGTAGAAACTAGGAAATGATTTATCTTTCCTCCAAAGCGTCGACCAAATGCTGTCAAGGCATTATTATGGATTCAGAGAAGCTGTTGTGCTCTGTTAGAGATATCTCTATTGTAGAACGTGCATTTGCTTAAAATTAAGGCTGCCAACATTATGTTGTATAACATTAAAGACCGCCGAACCCCGCGGACGTATGCGTTCTACCGAGTGGCCAGGCAATTCGACGCGGCCATCAATGAAAAGCTTTGCATGCATTTTCTAGAACTCGCTCAACTCCATGCAAGACATGCGTTAGCTGTGGAAAGCTTAAATTAACGTTTTAATACATTAGACAGCATGCAATTGCAAGAAGTCAGTAATAATCCGCAATCGTGTGTGTTGGAAAATTTGGCAAAAAACATCACATTCACGGCAAACTTTTCAGATGAGTAAGAATTTGGCCAACCTTGAAATAAGACAATATCATTGGTTTCTGGTAGTAACTTCGAATTCAAAAGCGAATTATATACAACCTACTTAATGCATAATCTTAGAGAGCGATATGAGACGACCACGATTAATGCAGTATGGGACCTTTAGCTGCTAGAGTAGCTACTCTGACATTAACAGCGCTGGTTTGACTGATGATTTTTGTCACCGATGACAGGTCTAAATATACTTCAGGGTGCGAAATAATCCCACTTTACCCTTATTCACATAGTTCGTGGAATTCAACAATATTGCACCAAACAATATCACATAAATTCAATTAATGCTGTAAATATCACCTTCATCTGCTCGCTTGCTCATATTGTCACGGAACTGATTACATAATGGACAAACACGGAGGCAACATAGAGTCGACATGGATGTGTACGATGCCAAGACAGAGCTGACACGGACGCCCCGGGGGCAATGCAGTACGTCCCGGAAAAGGCCCCTGTAAGCCGCCTGCAATGACACAGAGGACCCAGCAATAACACGGAGCACACCGACAACCGACCGGCAGCAACACAAAACGAGTACGGCTCAACCAGGATCTGGGTAGAAAAAGGTATAAAAGGCTGTTCCAACCATTCCAGTGCACACTCCAAAACGTGAAACATGGATCCTGCACAACCTCTACAAGAAGTAGTTGGCCTGTTATTAGACACACTAGACCTCAACCTGGCCTGTGCTGCGCTGGAGAAAGATACGGAATCCACTGAAAGAAGAACGAGACAAAAGGGTGATGCTGATGATGCTGGAAGACGAAGGAAAAGAAGAAGACGTGTTTTGGTGAAACATTGGCACAGTATGGGCACATGGCGCTTTTCTACAACCCGAATAGTGGTGTAACCATATTCACACATACTGACACCGTACTGACTCCGCGTAGCCTCCGGCATCTCTGTGTTGGCTCCTTGTTGCCTCTGTGTTACCCCCGTGCATCTTTCGGCATCCTCCGTGTAGCTACCCATTGTGTCCAGCATGTATTTGGGTCTCCGTGTACACTCCATGTTTCCTCCGTGTTCGCTATGTGTTGTCTATGTGTCCCGCTGTGCACATTCAAGGTAAACCTTTCACCGATTTTGTGCCCGAAGGCACCTGGAGACTGCACCGATGCCCTGGAGGCAGCACGGTGGCTACAGAGAGAAACAGAAGGCCTCACGGATAATACAGGTCTTAACACGGATGCATCGCGGAGGCACTCATTCGTGTTGCTGCCGGGCCAAAAATTGTGCGGGTTTAATTTTTCGTCAGAGACCCCCGGTAGCCGCCGGAAGAGCCTGGCCACAAAAAGGCACATGCCAGAGTCTACACTTTACAGGACAGAACTCCCCGGATTGCTACTCCGAGTCTGATATCGTTTGGTAGCATCAAATGATAACATCTTAATTGGGTTATTTTATCTTAATGCGACATTTAGTTATATGCAACCGTTAAAAGGATCCAACGTCTATGGCACTATGTATTTATATAAACATTAACAATAATTCCAAAATCGTATGTTCAATTGAAATAGTCTGTGTTCATAAAAAAAACAGTACAGTGATAAATTAGGGAAGCCAGCCACTGTCATAATGAACCCAATGTCAGTTTCGTTGGGTTCGCAGAACAATATCTTGTTCCTATCGAAATATAATGTTAAAAGTGAAGGCTATACTCATACGCTTTGGGTTAGCCATAGTGAGAAAATGAAATTGGATTACACCGGTTGTAAAAGAAGACATATGGTGAAAAATATGTACATAGACAACAATGTTAGTGGTTAATGCCCGTAACGTCGTATAAGAGAATGTTTGTATTGAGTCTACGAGCTTTACGGCAGATATTACCTTATTGATTACCTACTGGACCGTAAGTCACGGCCTAATATGTTACTCAGCAATTAATGAATGATAAAGAGGGAAACTAAGGGAGCCTATTAAAAGATGCACGATTCCCGACCATGTATGTGTAAATCAATTGCGAATAAACATGTATATAGTTTGCTATGCCTAGCCACTTACAATGTTTAGTAGTTTTAGATGCTTAATCTACCTTCAAGATGGCAGACGAACTCTATCGCACTCATTGGCGGCATTTCTAATGGCATGTGTTTTTGAAGAGGTGCCTCAGCAATAAAGCTTTTGTTATGTCCTAACACAATAACGGGTAAACCATGGCAGATAGTTGAACGTTGCTTGCATGATGATAACTAGCAAGGTACAAAATACGTTGCTTGCATTCATAAACAGAGCTGTGGGGATCTATTCGTTTCTCTCAAAATATTGAACCTTTGGTTCTGCTGTACGCATATTATATTTTTAATGCTATAAATACCGTAAGCAACTTGTCATAAACACACCCACGCCCTCGACTGTATTACCCATTGTTCGCTCTGACTGGGAGCATGATTACGTAGCACATACATAAGTTCCTCAGTCCATGTCACCTCACAATTTCATTACTCACCTCCCGGTACCTCATTCAACGAAAATGCAACGTATATCTTCGCAACATATGTTTATGTGAAAGATAAAATAAATTATCATGTTTGTCTAGGAAAGTGTTTTTTGCGTGAACAAATTAAAACATTGGATATTGTTCGAATCACAAAACCTTTCTTTCAGAACTACACATGCGTATTGCTTGAGCTACTTACAGTCATCACTTACTGTGCTCAAGAACACATACCATAACTTAACTCACAGATCGAAAACCCTTCTACATATTCATGAGTACAATTCATTGGAATTGTACTCATGTCAGATTGATGGATCTTATGAATCCAGAAGTATTGAAGCGCGTATCAAATACCTCTTAACATTAACGACAAGGCATTAGCAATTTGTGTCGGCTAAAAACCGATTATCCATATGAGTATTTAATATTATTTGAGGAATGTCTAATATCCACAATGAATATTAAGACCATTGCTGTTGTACAGTTTATTGCCTAAATTACTGTATGCACATATATCAGTACGGTATGATGTCCGTTTATTCATGACCTAGTCATTAATGCACCATCATGTTATGCATGTTCTACCTACGCATAATTCGGCTCAACCATAAGTACCCATAGCCTATCCATTGTGTGGGTGTATCAGTGCAATCAACATATTCAGTCGGGGCGGCAAAACTAAGCAATCTAGCAATAATATGGGCTCTTCTTTATAGGAACGGAACTTGACTTCACTAGTACAATAGCATAAGTGTTCGCGAACATTATAATCAGCGTGGAATATACGTGGGCCGCAGTTAGAAAGTGACCGTACCACAACACATCAACCACGATACCACCAAAACACAGCGTACACGCCTGGCGATATTAGCCTGATTTGAATGATCATTCTATCATCGGATTGATAATTGCTTGACCCAATTCACTCAACTAAGCCATAAACCAAATAAAAATTGGTTAAATGGTAATATTAAGATTCACAAAGTCGGTGTAATCTGTCACTTATGACAAGAATCAACAGTCAAAACAGCGCCCCTAATGTCAGGCTAGATACTGATTCAACCCAA
Source organism: Urechis unicinctus (assembly GCA_034190875.2). Taxonomy (NCBI): domain Eukaryota; kingdom Metazoa; phylum Annelida; class Polychaeta; order Xenopneusta; family Urechidae; genus Urechis; species Urechis unicinctus. The sequence continues at coordinate 36,463,091 of CM067346.1, forward strand.
GTGTTTACCTTATTTTCACGGGATTTGTTCCCCTAAAAGTCTTGTAGTTGTTTTTTTACAAGCAGCTCAGTCAGATGATATTTATTAAAGTCTGTTGTAAAATTATAACCCTTCAAATGCAATATGAAAACAAAACGAAAGGCGTTGTGTGTCATTTACGCTTAAATGATACATATCTGGAATCACACATTGCCTCACTGAATGTAGATGTGTTTTTATACAGTGACAATCGACTGGAATGCTGTTGTTATACAGCAAGGCCAACACGAGTACATTTTGTGGAGCGAAAACGGAAACAAATCGTTATGGTTACATTAACAGACCCACGAAAATATGGTTTTGGTCGAGCTCGACGCAATGCATATAATCTACGCTATGGCGGCAATACTGTCGAGTAATCAGGAATACAAGTCCTAATTAATTGTTTAATCAAACTGTCAAGGTTTCTGCAATGTGTAAATTAATGTGTACGGCAATTTAAATTGATAAAATGCTTTAACTCTAACTGCGTTTTTAAATGTTCAATCAAATCAATGCATTAACATTGCACATAGCAATCATTTTCCTTTTGTGATATTTGTTTCCTGAACTCATACTGGTACCAGGATCTGATATATCTCGTGCAGGATGTACGTCAGTGAAACAAGCAAGAACATTTGAGAGAATATATGTATCAAGCGTGCCTTAGCTAAGAGGCCATTTGTGCAAATGGACAAGTAATGAATCATGGTGCTAGTGATGGGCATTGGTTGAAACAGTGCTACATGTTGTGTCGCTACAACAATACTGGTTGATTTTTACAAGCCTGATTATGTCATCAATTATTTGTCACTAGAGTTTAATAACACAAGCATTATCTCACGAGAAGGCTGGTTCAGGTACAAAATCAGAACACTTATACGATTGCAATGCATCTATGCTGGTTGAATGGCCACATGTAATGACGTTAACTGTTCATGAGCAGCTTGTCAAAGAGAATATATATGATGAATTGTTATGCAAGTGTTTAATCAAGGTTGATATTAAAACTATCCTCTTATTTGGAACTGTTTAACATGACCCGCACTATTAAAGACTATATACACGATGAATCATGGCATTAGACGAGTAAGGCCACATTTAACTTTGCCTAATTCCGAACTGTTCCAAACCATGTTATTTGTGCATTGGTGTTAGAGTTAGTGTTGGAACCATATTGAACTGTCAAGAGAACATTCCGACGTAAAATGGCAATAATCAAAGAAAACAAGACCAATGACGGTGATTTATTACACGGTGATAAATATACTTCCTCATTCTGGTTAGCGCCCTTTTATCCCGATATAAGTTCGTGCTTTGCATTTTTGATGGTTAGATTTAATGTATATACCGGCATTCAAACCTGCAATAGAAAAAGTGCTTCGCAATTTGCTCGGCTCAAAAACGTCATACGTTAAATATTAATCAACATTGTGTGTGAAGTGTGCAATGTCGTAAGTACTGTCTAAATATAGTTTTTAAGTGGATTTATCTTTTATGAAGGCTAAATATAAATCAAGCAAGGCAATATGCCTCTCTAGTTAATGTGAGCTTACTCTATGAGTGTCAAACTTACTTGCACACATAACTTGCTTTTCAATGGTTCTGGCAACAGGTATGCAAAGTACATAGTTACTGGGATTGCATTTAGCAAAGAAATTTTATTTGATATCAGCTGATGGTTCGACTTAATTTTACCTTCATATCTAAGATGACCGCTAATGAAACTGCAAGGTCAATGGGAGAGATTACAATGAAATACCACAAATTGGCAAGGACAACTTTATTTATGATGTATGATATATGCAAGATGTTGACGCGGTATGAGATGTTCAAACTTTCAAGCGCCACACAATTATGAATGATTATAAGGAAAGAAGGCATCGTCTCACACGGCGAAATATGTCATCGCCAGCACCGTCAAATACTTTTGTAAATGATGTCACACGCCATCATCTTTGTGGGTGGAAACACGTATACTATACAGATTTTGAATTACTCGATACAATGTATCTTCAGAATATGCACATGCAGGTATGAAGACAAGGGAGGAACGGAGCGCAGTCCGACAGCTACTTGCTGAGACCAACCACCCTGCTGAAGACCGATCAAACTACTTCAAATGCTGTTGTTCACAATTGAAACTATCTTGATGCAGGTATAAGGCATTCATTCTTTTGATAAACGGATTGCACCATCTTCACTGAGCGTTGGATGCGTTCACTGCAATTCTTCTTAGCAGACTACAAGCGCGTCACTTTTGATTATTCTCATTATGTGGGCAATGTGAAATCGGAACTGCTTTTTAAGATGTATCAATAATCAGTTGGCTTCAAAGAGTAATTCGAAAAAGAGCAAGTGGGTCTATGATGTTGATATAGGCGATGGCTTAATTGAGACAATTAGTTCATCGTTTTTAATCAGTAATGATCTGCTCCTTGAGAAGATGCCCTCTGCTGTCAGGCCATCTCGTATCGGTCTTTGCAAGGCGAAGATATGTTGCTGTCAATGTTATTGACTAAACTGCGGATCCCAGGTGTACCACACCCACCCTAGACTCCCTGATCACAAGCTACATAACTAGAAATTGCGCTATCACTACTATCAACCTTGGTATCAATGTTAATGACTTGAGGAGGTATAGGGCATTAGAATTGTTATGAAGCAGTTGGAACACTTCACTAAAATAGGAGAAACTCAAACGAATAATTATATATATATATATGTAAATGTAGCAGTTGCATTGATTATGTCGCCCGCAGAATGCAGCAGCCTGTTGTCTCGTCTCTTGTTCTATCAAAGCATGGATGTGTAAAAGCAACGAAAGCGAAATTTACCTTCTTCATATCATTCAACTAAACGTTCTCGTTTTTAGACTCCAAATCAAAATATGCATCACATGAAACAGACAAATCTTGCTCTGTCGGCTTCATCGATGAAACGTGAATGTAAAAATATTATGGACTGAATGTTTAGTAAGTATTAGTTAAGTGTGACAGCGCAGATTAATATAAATCATCGTTAGACAGTACGTATGAATACATGGAGCAAACTCAGCCCATGTGGGTCTGTGGTGACTATTGGTTTTTAGACGTATTTTCCACAACTAAGACAATGTTACGGTTATGAAGTGTAATTTTGTACGACGCATCTAATGTGATGGGAGTGAGTTTAAGTCGTAGGAATAGATAGAGGGGTGATTTGGAATAGTGTGTGTTGTTTTGCTATTATATATACATGTATTAATATAAATCGACATTCAAACTACGGGCTCATTTATCATTGTTATTCTGTCGCACGTACGCCGTTGAAAGCATGCTTTCATTTTAAGACACGATACAGTGTTGGCTAAAACAACAAAAGCTGCACAATCACGGCACTTCATCACTACGCACCTTCTCTGGTCACATCACCCTGCGGCTGTGCTATCACAATACACACAATCATCTTGGTTTACCATGCATCTGTCTATCAGGAGGTATATAAACTTGACAACTAACGTAGGGGAGGGGGAGGATATACATTTAGACAATCCTTAACAGAAGATGCAATTGAGTGCATAAACTATTAACTTAAGTCAGGTATATAATGTGCATCGGAAATGTTTGATTTATGTTTTCGAAGTGTAATATATTTGAGCTAACATTATATCCTAACTGCTGTTTTCATGTTGGATTTTTTGTACTTATAATTACCCATATCAATTTATTCCCCGAGCCCTCCACCTAACCACGTACTAACTCAGCAGCCCAAAACACACCGACACACGCACCCGCACGTACAAACATTCAGTTAACGTTCAAATCACCAATATTAAAGCCTTTATTGGCCCATTAACTACCAATTGAAAATGGCATTACAAAGAATGGTGCGAGAGCCACTGAGTTGACCATATTTTTACTTTTTGCGGCCTTCATTGTAGGCATTTTATTAGTTGAGTTAATTGCGTCCACACATAGATTGGTGCCATGTGTGTGCATGACCTGAGTGCTTTTATTGCGTGCATATAAACGTCGTGAAACTTTGAACGTTGAATCAGGCAGCAAAGTCATCATCACGAATATGGTCAGCGGTACAGAAAGTTACATCTATACAAAAGGGAGCAATTATACCCAATTGGCGGGAAATGATCTCGAATATGCCACTGTGATGTTGTGACGTTTGATATCAACCGTAAACACTCTGGGCATTAGACGAGGTGAACCTGGACAAACACAATTTACATCTATATTAAATCTTTCCGAAAATTGCTCAACGAAATCGTTGTTGTTAAACTGACTGCATTAATCGCGTTGGTTTCGTTCTCGCTGTGGGGCTAATCTCCGGTATTTTCATACCCCAACATCATCATTAGTGTAAAATGCTGCAATAAACGCGGTGAGAAGCAGGTCCAGATGATGTTATTGACAGGAAAAGCATCAATTTCGAATTGTGACCAGTACAAATTAGGCCTTTTCATGATATGGGTGGCAGTCCACGTTCGCCACACACGTTAAAATATCGACCATTGTTCTAGCGTTAGATCAACCATTTGACAAATTTTCTGAATTCAATTAATTAATTAATGAGGAGCTATCTCGGCTCAAAATTACGAATTATAGGGATTGTCGCTGATAATAAATCACATAAGTGTTTAATCATCTCATGGGTCTTTTTAACACGGCAACCTATTGATGTGGATAAGAATGTGGCCCATCTTAATATAAGACAATAACATAGGTTTCTGGCAGTAAAGTTGAATTCAAACACGAATTGCACAATCTTGTAGAGTGAAAACAGTATTTTTTAAAATGGCCGAAGCCATCAGACGTCTACGAGATGTGAAGAGATGGAATGAGAGGCGGCAGCAATACGAGTCGCAATTCACAACAACCAAGACCTGTAACATGCCGAATTCACACTAGTTTTATTGACTGATGGCGTGTTTGGTTGGTTTGCGCAACATTACTTGCATGTCTAGATTTTTTTCATAAATATTTTACAGGCATGTATGTTTGCGGATGACACGCGTCCATTTGCGAGCATCATTGGGGACTAAGGGACAAAATACGTCACCGCCTAGAACACCTGCGTTTGCGAGTTAATTTCAGATACCCTTTGACTCATACAGGCTTCCCTAGCAACACTCTACAACAACGAGGTAACACCCTGCAATAATGTAGACCATATTGTTTATATTTCCGGTGTAAGTTATTATGCTTTAATGCCATATGCTTAAGTTCTAGAAAATAAAACCTGAGGTATTCTTTTAATAGTGTCACTGCAACGACAATCCGAAGCCGACATTCACAGAAACGTTAATTCTGCTCTCCAGTTGAAATGCCAATTTCATCATAGACTATGATTGATGTTCCAAGTGATAAGATTATTTCTCTATGCATGTGATACAAGACATTCTCACAGAGCACATATCACATATCGGCCTAAGAGTTCACTGTTAATAAAGGGTCGCCTAATGGACTGCTTTTATTAACGGGTTTCTTTTGCACTGAAGTTTTGTTTTAAATATTAGATGGTATAAGTAGTCGCAAAGCAGCTTGAGCAGCATATTGTTCAGCAACACAGCGTAATTGTAGCACCTTTAATGTCTCCTTGTGAACATCGATAACGATGAAAATGTTGCACGCCTGTGATATTATTTTTCATGAATAGTGGGGAGAGCTTACTGAAGTTATACTAGAAAAGCGCAGTCTAACATTCATGGTAAATAGTGTTTGCTCACATAGTTTTATACGGAACTCATTCTTAGTGGAAATTTTGATCCAAGGAAGGATCACTTTATATCGTTACAAGATCATGAACGAGCCGGGATATAAACCATCTTGGTCCGATGTGTCAGCTCAGCGGTTGTCTTGTCTGATGTGATGTTGGATGATGCTTGGTGGTGGAAGGTATTCGATAGAGATTCCGCCCAGCTACAGCATCACGGTTGTGATAAGCTGGCACTTAAAATACAATGTGTCGAGATTTTGCTAAGTAAAACAACTGATGTGGCTTTGTGAATGACAGCTCGTCCACCAACAAGCAAAGCGTTCATGATAGCTCTTGGTGTATTTACTATCGATACTGATTCCCACTCAGTATGGTTATGCTCCCACACACAATGTACTGTGCCAAGTCTTAAGTAATGCGCAATGTTCGGTGCTTATACTGATTGTAATTTAGCAAGTCACTCCATGCCCAAGATTATTATAATAAACATTTTGTGGCGGCCGAAAATTAAGATAAACGCCTCAGTTCGTGCATAAACTAAATGCAAACTCGATCAAAAAGGTAAACGGGGTTTCAATGGCCTAGCAGCAGAGCTGTTGATACCATAGAACATTGATGATTTTACTGTGTATGTGTAAGTGAAGCTGTATTGTTGATAATGTCTTCACGGTGTTGGGTAGAAAAATGAGATATTGCATCTATACCCGCAGAACATTCGGCCCGTAATAGTTATTTACCCATAATGTACAATTTGTCTAGTTGTGCAGCACGCAATCTTGTCGTCTTTCGATCTAGAAATTATCTAGGATAATTCTTGGAATTTGAGGTGGATGTACTGTACTTGGCAGTTAATGATTACGCTGTTAAATTTATCGGTCTGGGTTGTTCATGCGTCCCAACACTTGATTGCTGGAAACTGGTTTTGACAGCGTAATGTCACATGCTGTGATTAGCTGAAACTACATTTATGTCTTGGTTTCCGCATTCATGTATACAGGTTGATTATTCTCTAAGCAGACGTGCAATATTCTTTAATGCAAAGTGTCGTGTTGGCCATACATCTGTCTATTAGGAGACATATCAACTTGACAACTAACGTGAAGAGATATACATTGAGACAATCCTAATGAGAAGATGCAACAGCAACATCTATTAAGTATGTTATGTAATAAAGCTTATGTGTATATGTCCGTTAATAAGTACATTACCTGTTGAGACATTGTTTCGTGTTAAATACCAAAAGAAATGTATCTTTTTGAACACTAATTTATTTGTAAAAGGCGCCATGTGAAAGCCATTTTGAGGCGAACTTAGCTTGGCATACAAATGAAGTTATCTCTGCATTAAATTATTATATGTAGATAATGCAATGTCCAACGACCGGTATAATTGAATTCACGATATAAGACATGCTTAGAGGTTATCAAAGGCACACGTCAGTCAAATTGTATGAAGGAGACTTTGATCAATATTTCTATAAGCAGATAACTTGGTCCGCTTAAGATATTGGCACATACATAAAACTCTTTAGTAAAATATGCATTAAGCCACACTAGAGTAATACTGATTATATAATCCGCCCTTTAATACATACGGTACGTAATTGAATATCTGGCTAAAGCGTGACGGGTTCGAGCTGATTTCAATATCCTTGACTCATAGAAATACCAAAATACATTCGTACAATCCGAAGATATGGAGCTGTTGCAACTTAACCCGGGCTAAGGTCCCTATCCAAAATGAATCGCTGAATTGTATGCTGATTTTATAATGCCTGAACAGATAATTGCTGTTTCAATGCAGACGTGTACCAATGTGATGTTCCAAGTCGTGAATGCTGGAAGAACATGCCTTGAAAATTCAGTGGATAGTGGATACTGGGTATTCCTAAAAGTAACTGTAGTTTCAGCTCTTTTGATAAGTGGATAGTGTTAACTCACTGTTACTTTCCAAAGTGTGTATGAACTATTGTGTGCATAAACTATGAACTTAAGTCAGGTATATAATGCGCATCGGAACAGTTTGATTTATGTGTTCGAAGTGTAATATGTTTTACCTAACATTGTAACCTAGCTGCTTGCTGTTTTCATGTTGGATTTTTTGTATTTATAATCACCCATATTAATTTTTTTACCGAGCAATCCTACTTATCACCCACTTACTCAGCCACTCAAACACACCGACACACGTTCCCGCACGTGCAAACACTCAGTTAACGTACAAATCAACACTATTATCGCCTTTTATGGCCCATTAACTACCAATCAAAATGGCATCACAATAATTGTGCGAGAGCCACTGAGATGACCATAGGTATTTTATGAGTTGAGTTAATTGCGTCCACACATACATTGGTGCCATGTGTGTGCATGACCTGAGTGCTTTTATTGCGTGCATATAAACGTCGTGAAACTTTGAACGTTGAGTCAGGAAGCACGGGATATATAAAATAAAGTCATCGTCACGAATAAGGTCAATGGTACTGAAAATTATTTCTATACAATCATACAGAATCAGCGAGAAAGGATCTCGAATAATCCACTGTGATGCTGTGATGTTTGACATCAACCTTTCACACTGTAAGCATTAGACGAGGTGAACCTTGACAAATACAATTTACATCTATATTAAATCTTTCAGGAATTCGCTATACGAAATCGTTGTTGGTAGACTTACTGCACCAATCGCGTTGGTTTCGTTCTCGCTGTGGAGATAATCTCTGGTATATACATATCCAAACATCATTGGTGTAAAATGCTGCAATGATCGCAGTGAAAAGATGGTCTAGAATCTGTTATTGACAGGAAGAGCATCAATTTCGAATTTTCAACAGAACAAATTAGGCCATTTCATTTTATTTGCGGCAGGTAACGTTCGCCACATACGGAAGTACGTAATGAACAAACCAACAAACTCGTTCGCTCTCTTTTTTCAAAATATCGACCATTGCTGTAGTCTTATATTGAGTTAGATCAACAAACACCCAGACTCGTTCGCTCTCCCAGTTGTATTTTAAACTAATCGACCATTGCTTCAGCCTTATGCTACGTAAGGTCAACAATGATCGCCAAATCTTCCAGGGATATTGCAATACTGTTGGAATTAATGCATATCAAAAGTCACCGGAGTCGAAATATATATTGCAAGGAAAAGGTAATGTTGTAAGCCGACTCTTCTATGGACAGCATGGTCAATTCTTGTTAACCGAAGGCAGTGTATCCATGGACGAAACTGTGTTTTGTCCGGTCTCGGTTGGCTAATTATGTGAATATTTGTTTTTCTCGCGACGTCATTTAGCTTATGCAAGGATACATTATGTTAATTTGTTTAAAGGTCCGGCGATCACTAATTGGAAGAGAGGCCGGAGAGGCGGGGACATTGTTAATCAGCTTTGATTCAAATCACCACGTTTAGAGGAAACTGTTCAATATCTCACAGCATTATAATTAATGTTGATATGCAACATAAAAAGAGAAAGCTAATGAATACATAAATTGGCCGAAGACAAATATATGCATTATGTATACATAGTCGGAATGACGATCGTTAACATGACTGCACAATATTGTAAGCCACGAAAACCGTCACATAGTGTTACCCGATATACACTCAGAAATGCAATACGCCTTCTTTGAGTTGACCATATGGTATCAGGGAAGTTTTTAGTTACAAACTTGGCTGGACGTAAACAACACAAGTATGTGCATAATGTGCGACCGTACGGATTTTCCTTCAATCAGGTTCGCTATAGCAAACATCGAAGTGTCCCATGCCCAATAATGAGCGGTTGTTTGCATGTATTCTTTATATTCTACACTTGCAAGAATCCCTTGCGTCTACTTGTGTAGACATGGGACGAGAAGCCATTCGCAATTCACATCAACCAAGCACTGTAGCATGCCGAAGTCGCAGTAGCTTTGTTGACTGTGCTTGGTTGGTCTGCGCAACGTTACTTGCATGTAAGGATTTTTTCATAAATATTTTATAGGCATGCTTGTTTGCGGATGTCACGCGTCCATTTGCGAGCGTCATTGGGGACTACGCAACAAAGTACATTACCACCTAGCACACCTACTTTTGTGCGTTAATTTCAGATACACTTTGACTCATACAGGCTTCTCTAGCAACGCTCTACAACAACGAGGTAACACCCTAGAGTAATGTAGACCATATTATACATACATTTCCGCTGTAATTTATTATGCTTTAATGCCATATGCTTATGGTTTATAAAAAATATTGATTAATTTGAATTCAGTGGAATACCTCCTTATCACGTTCTTATTTCACATGCAGCTTTAACATCTTTTTTAAAACCCGAAGTATTCTTTTAATAGTGATGCCGACACATGAGCCGAAATGGAAGTGACATTTACTGGAAAATGATATGCATTTATCTCAAATGTTTAACTAACCTTTATCAAAGCATATGTTTTTTTCTGTTCTATTACATATCTACAAAGCGTTTATCTTTAATTGATTCAAATATTCCGAAGCCAACATTCACAGAAACGTTACTTCTGCTCACCTGTAGAATTGCTAATTTCATCATAGACTATGATTGATGTTCCCAGTGATACGATTATTTCTCTATGCATGTGATACAAGACATTCTCACAGAGCGCATATCACATATCGGTCTAAGAGTTCACTGTTAATAGAGGGTCGCCTAATGGACTGCTTTTATTAACGGGTTTCTTTTGCACTGAAGTTTTGTTTTAAATATTAGATGGTATAAGTAGTCGCAAAGCAGCTTGAGCAGCATATTGTTCAGCAACACAGCGCAATTGTAGCACCTTTAATGTCTCCTTGTGAACATCGATAACGATGAAAATGTTGCACGCCTGTGATATTATTTTTCATGAATAGTGGGGAGAGCTTACTGAAGTTATACTAGAAAAGCGCAGTCTAACATTCATGGAAAATAGTGTTTGCTCACATAGTTTTATACGGAACTCATTCTTAGTGGAAATTTTGATCCAAGGAAGGATCACTTTATATCGTTACAAGATCATGAACGAGCCGGGATATAAACCATCTTGGTCCGATGTGTCAGCTCAGCGGTTGTCTTGTCTGATGTGATGTTGGATGATGCTTGGTGGTGGAAGGTATTCGATAGAGATTCCGCCCAGCTACAGCATCACGGTTGTGATAAGCTGGCACTTAAAATACAATGTGTCGAGATTTTGCTAAGTAAAACAACTGATGTGGCTTTGTGAATGACAGCTCGTCCACCAACAAGCAAAGCGTTCATGATAGCTCTTGGTGTATTTACTATCGATACTGATTCCCACTCAGTATGGTTATGCTCCCACACACAATGTACTGTGCCAAGTCTTAAGTAATGCGCAATGTTCGGTGCTTATACTGATTGTAATTTAGCAAGTCACTCCATGCCCAAGATTATTATAATAAACATTTTGTGGCGGCCGAAAATTAAGATAAACGCCTCAGTTCGTGCATAAACTAAATGCAAACTCGATTAAAAAGGTACACGGGGTTTCAGTGGCCTAGCAGCAGAGCTGTTGATACCATAGAACATTGATGATTTTACTGTGTATGTGTAAGTGAAGCTGTATTGTTGATAATGTCTTCACGGTGTTGGGTAGAAAAATGAGATATTGCATCTATACCCGCAGAACATTCGGCCCGTAATAGTTATTTACCCATAATGTACAATTTGTCTAGTTGTGCAGCACGCAATCTTGTCGTCTTTCGATCTAGAAATTATCTAGGATAATTCTTGGAATTTGAGGTGGATGTACTGCACTTGGCAGTTAATGATTACGCTGTTAAATTTATCGGTCTGGGTTGTTCATGCGTCCCAACACTTGATTGCTGGAAACTGGTTTTGACAGCGTAATGTCACATGCTGTGATTAGCTGAAACTACATTTATGTCTTGGTTTCCGCATTCATGTATACAGGTTAATTATTCTCTAAGCAGACGTGCAATATACTTTAATGCAAAGTGTCGTGTTGGCCATACATCTGTCTATTAGGTGACATATCAACTTGACAACTAACGTGAAGAGATATACACTGAGACAATCCTAATGAGAAGATGCAACAGCAACATCTATTAAGTATGTTAAGTAATAAAGCTTATGTGTATATGTCCGTTAATAAGTACATTACCTGTTGAGACCTTTTTTTGTGTTAAATACAGAAAGAAATGTATCTTTTTGAACACTAATTTATTTGTAAAAGGCGCCACGTGAAAGCCATTTTGAGGTGAACTTAGCCTTGCATACAAATGAAGTTATCTCTGCATTAAATTATTATATGTAGATAATGCAATGTCCAACGACCGGCATAATTGAATTCACGATATAAGACATGCTTAGAGGTTATCAAAGGCACACGTCAGTCAAATTGTATGAAGGAGACTTTGATCAATATTTCAATAAGCAGATAACTTGGTCCGCTTAAGATATTGGCACATACATAAAACTCTTTAGTAAAATATGCATTAAGCCACACTAGAGTAATACTGATTATATAATCCGCCCTTAAATACATACGGTACGTAATTGAATATCTGGCTAAAGCGTGACGGGTTCGAGCTGATTTCAGTATCCTTGTCTCATAGAAATACCAAAATACATTCGTACAATCCGAAGATATGGAGCTGTTGTAACTTAACCCGGGCTAAGGTCCCTATCCAAAATGAATCGCTGAATTGTATGCTGATTTTATAATGCCTGAACAGATAATTGCTGTTTCAATGCAGACGTGTACCAATGTGATGTTCCAAGTCGTAAATGCTGGAAGAACATGCCTTGAAAATTCAGTGGATAGTGAATACTGGGTATTCCTAAAAGTAACTGTAGTTTCCGCTCTTTTGATAAGTGGATAGTGTTAACTCACTGTTACATTCCAAAGTGTGTATAAACTATTGTGTGCATAAACTATGAACTTAAGTCAGGTATATAATGCGCATCGGAACAGTTTGATTTATGTGTTCGAAGTGTAATATGTTTTACCTAACATTGTAACCTAGCTGCTTGCTGTTTTCATGTTGGATTTTTTGTATTTATAATCACCCATATTAATTTTTTTACCGAGCAATCCTACTAACCACCCACTTACTCAGCCACTCAAACACACCGACACACGTTCCCGCACGTGCAAACACTCAGTTAACGTACAAATCACCACTATTATCGCCTTTTATGGCCCATTAACTACCAATCAAAATGGCATCACAAGCAATTGTGCGAGAGCCACTGAGATGACCATAGGTATTTTATGAGTTGAGTTAATTGCGTCCACACATACATTGGTGCCATGTGTGTGCATGACCTGAGTGCTTTTATTGCGTGCATATAAACGTCGTGAAACTTTGAACGTTGAGTCAGGAAGCACGGGATATATAAAATAAAGTCATCGTCACGAATAAGGTCAACGGTACTGAAAATTACTTATATACAATCATACAAAATCGGCGAGAAAGGATCTCGAATAATCCACTGTGATGCTGTGATGTTTGACATCAACCTTTCACACTGTAAGCATTAGACGAGGTGAACCTTGACAAATACAATTTACATCTATATTAAATCTTTCAGGAATTCGCTATACAAAATCGTTGTTGGTAGACTTACTGCATCAATCGCGTTGGTTTCGTTCTCGCTGTGGAGATAATCTCTGGTATTTACATATCCAAACATCATTGGTGTAAAATGCTGCAATGATCGCAGTAAAAAGATGGTCTACAATCTATTATTGACAGGAAGAGCATCAATTTCGAATTGTCAACAGAACAAATTAGGCCATTTCATTTTATTTGCGGCAGGTAACGTTCGCCACATACGGAAGTACGTAATGAACAAACCAACAGACTCGTTCGCTCTCTTTTTTCAAAATATCGACCATTGCTGTAGTCTTATATTGAGTTAGATCAACAAACACCCAGACTCGTTCGCTCTCCCAGTTGTATTTTAAACTAATCGACCATTGCTTAAGCCTTATGCTACGTAAGGTCAACAATGATCGCCAAATCTTCCAGGGATATTGCAATACTGCTGGAATTAATGCATATCAAAAGTCACCGGAGTCGAAATATATATTGCAAGGATAAGGTAATGTTGTAAGCCGACTCTTCTATGGACAGCATGGTCAATTCTTGTTAACCGAAGGCAGTGTATCCATGGACGAAACTGTGTTTTGTCCGGTCTCGGTTGGCTAATTATGTGAATATTTGTTTTTCTCGCGACATCATTTAGCTTATGCAAGGATACATTATGTTAATTTGTTTATAGGTCCGGCGATCACTAATTGGAAGAGAGGCCGGAGAGGCGGGGGCATTGTTAATCAGCTTTGATTCAAATCACCACGTTTAGAGGAAACTGTTCAATATCTCACAGCATTATAATAAATGTTGATATGCAACATAAAAAGAGAAAGCTAATGAATACATAAATTGGCCGAAGACAAATATATGCATTATGTATACATAGTCGGAATGACGATCGTTAACATGACTGCACAATATTGTAAGCCACGAAAACCGTCACATAGTGTTACACGATATACACTCAGAAATGCACAATTTCCAGATATATGCCTTCTTTGAGTTGACCATATGGTATCAGGAAAGTTTTTAGTTACAAACTTGGCTGGACGTAAACAACACAAGTATGTGCATAATGTGCGACCGTACGGATTTTCCTTCAATCAGGTTCGCTATAGCAAACATCGAAGTGTTCCATGCCCAATAATGAGCGGTTGTTTGCATGTATTCTTTATATTCTACACTTGCAATAGTAACAGGCGATTCAAGTAACTTCACTGTGCACTACATATGTTGTTGTTGGATTATCCATTCTTGTAGATACTTCTAATAACTAACGATGCCAGTCAGTGATTTGTGGCTATCGTTGAACTTATGTCCCTTTCAGAACTTGTGAAACTTAGTTATTGAGGGTGTGAACACCTTTCACGTTCAAACCATACAATCGAGTCAGAGGGGTTCCCCAGCCAAGTTATTTATCTTACAAGTCCAAATCGCACCGATCTACAGCATTTTATGATTTCGTCACAATGAAGGACATCTTAACCACGGTCGCGTAACATGCGCAATTCAATGATAAACGATATATTTCTATGCTGTCGCCATCTGCTTGCGGGGATGACTCATTGGGACTTGCAGTAAAAATGTATGCAGTTGTTGGTTAATATGACCAGCACTACCTGTTTATGGTTTATGCATACATGCTATTTAGACCTTGGCTTGATGGACCTACTTACGTACTGTTAGTGTACCTTCGGGGACATTGTGTGAGGTTTTCCTTGTAATATGCTGTCTGGCAATGTATCATATTATAAATAAAAAATCCCTTGCGTCTACTTGTGTAGAGATGGGACGAGAGGCCAGTCGCAATTCACAGCAACCAAACACTGTAGCATGCCGAAGTCGCAGTAGTTTTGTTGACTGTGCTTGGTTGGCCTGCGCAACGTTACTTGCATGTATGGATTTTTTTCATAAATATTTTACAGGCATGCTTGTTTGCGGATGTCACGCGTCCATTTGCGAGCGTCATTGGAGATTACGGGACAAAGTACATTACCACCTAGCACACCTACGTTTGTGAGTTAATTTCAGATACCATTTGACTCATACAGGCTTCCCTAGCAACGCTCTACAACAACGAGGTAACACCCTACAGTAATGTAGACCATATTATATATATTTCCGCTGTAATTTATTATGCTTTAATGCCATATGCTTATGGTTTATAAAAAAATGATTAATTTGAATTTAGTGGAATACCTCCTTATAACGTGCTTATTTCACATGCAGCTTTAACATCTTTTTTAAAACCTGAGGTATTCTTTTAATAGTGTCGCCGACACATGAGCCAAATGGAAGTGACATTAACTGGAAAATGTATGCATTTATCTTAAATGTTTAACTAACCTTTATCAAAGCAGAGGGTTTTTTTCTATTCCAGTACATATCTACAAAGAGCTTATTTCTAATTGATTAAAATATTCCGAAGCCAACATTCACAGAAACGTTACTTCTGCTCACCTGTATAATTGCTAATTTCATCATAGACTATGATTGATGTTCCCAGTGATAAGATTATTTCTCTATGCATGTGATACAAGACATTCTCTCAGAGCACATATCACATATCGGTCTAAGAGTTCACTGTTAATAGAGGGTCGCCGAATGGACTGCTTTTATTAACGGGTTTCTTTTTCACTGAAGTTTTGGTCTAAATATAAGATGGTGGAAGTAGTCGCAAAACAGCTTGAGCGGCATAATGTTCAGCTACAAAGAGTTATTGTAGCACTTTTAATGCCTCCTTGTGAACATTGATAAGTATGAAAATGTTGCACGCATGTGATTTGATTTTTCAAACGGCACAGTCAAACATTCATGTTAAATAGTGTTTGCTCTCATAGTTTTCAACTGAATTCATTCTTAGTGGAATTTTTCTATCCAAGGAAGGTTCACTTTACATCGTTACTTGATCATGAACGTGCCGGGATATGAACCATCTTGGTCTGATGTGTCAGCTCAGCGGATGTCTTGTCTGATGTGATGTTGGATGGTGCTTGGTGGCGTGTGGTGATTCGATAGAGATTCCGCCCAGCTGAAGCATCACGGTTGTGATAAACTAGCACTTATAATATAATGTATAAAACAACTGATGTGGCTTTGTGAATGACAGCTCGTCCACCAACAAGCAAAGCGTTCATGATAGCTCTTGGTGTATTCACAATCGATGCTGACACTGCGCAGTGTTTGAGTTCGCCAGACGAAGAATGACCCACCATCATTTTGTCACCGTTCACGAAATATATATACGATGCTCCTGCGAACACAAGTACAAGCAGCATAATAGAGTTGTCTGGATAACCTAATTAGGCTCGGCACAGTGTCTGGGTGCGGTTTATAAGAATGATATCACTATATTATGAAAATCTATGCTATCCTGTTCTTATATTGAGGATGAACATGACAATTTATATTAAATAAGCTTCAGTTGAAGCCTTAGCATGACAACAGAGTGATAAATGTTTTCATTGGCTTGTAAGTATCATAAGACGCGCTAACCGAACAGTAAGTGTGTGATGATAAGTGTTAAGTATACGTTCATAATCATAGACCTTTTCCAAACCACACTGGGTATATACCTATTTTCCTACCAAACATATTCACCTTTATATGTATATATATGTATATATATATAAATTTATATATATAAACATACATATGAATATATATATATATATATATATATATATATATATATTGATATTTACATACATATAGGTATATATATATATATATATATTTATACTTATATATATATATACATACATATACATATATATATATATATATATAGATATATATATATATATATATATATATATATATATATATATATATATATATCATTATCTCTCTATATATATATATATATATATATATATATATATATATATATATATATATATATATATATATATATCTATATATATATATATATATATATATATATATATATATATATATATATAGCACCAGTTTAGCAATTTAATGATGCAATGTATATTTTAAGGTGTGTAAGTCATTGTTTAAAACGGACACATCTAGTAATGACCTAAGAAAGCCTGTTTACATCGCCATTAAGTTTATTGACATCTAGCCACAAAAGGGACACTTCCATCCGTTAGCCACCCGCGTGATATCCTTGGACAAATTATGCCATTCATTATAGGACACAGTATATCGGACAGTCACCTCTGGCAATGAAGAAGATATGTAGGCCGTATGGTGAATTGAGCAGCAATTTTCAGACGCTTACTTCTGTTTCATTGGTATTCAACAATAAAGTGGTGTAAAATTAATTAATTAGTGTTATTTCAATAGTTGGAATAGTGTGTACATCTAGACCTTTTCAAGATACAGTACATCCACCTCAATGCTATTCGCGTTATACCCTCTGTTAAGTGCGTGCTGTCGTGATTCAAATCTTCAAAGAGGGTCAGATTCCAAGAACAAACGAAATAACGCTAACTTTTAGGTCGAAAGACAACAAGATTGAAACGCTGCACAATTAGACAAATTGCTAGCAAGAATTAGTAAATTGTAAATAATTGTTACTTTACTTTACTCGTATATATAGAACGGGCGATAATTCAATATTAATCCACCCTAACGATGGTTGTTCGATTATGAGTTACAAACATATATGTAACGAATGCATGATCAAATTGTGATTCTGATAAGAAATAATTGTAGGATAACGCCGACATCTTTTAGAGAAATATCCGAATAAAAACTGCGTAACTAAATTTCTTTTGAATAAAATTAGGCGGGGGTTATTTTTATTAGCATAGGTGCATGTTACTGCACAGCACTTCAAATGCACATCACATGCTTAATGGCAAATTGCATAAATATACTAGTAATAAAATGGCAGTTCAGCTTAATGGTCAGCAATTTACTATCAACGGATTTATGCGACATGCAGACATGTTATATAAATGATCTTCAACACGCAATATTTAAACTTAGCAAAAGAAGTTGGCGTAAAACGCAGGTTTAATATTTAAACTTTGCAAAAGAAGTTTGCGTTTAAAACGCCGGTATCGCATATAGGGGTTAATGCTTCAATTCAACTAGTATGGTATCACGAATAATTTCCCTAGCTAATTGTGTATCTCTATGCATATTCGATGTTGACAAGGCACTAGTACCAGGCTGCCGATCAATTGTGCTTCTTAGCTATCACATGCTTCTCGCACCATTATCAATTCATCATAATTACAATATTTGGTCATGGGAATATATACAATATATTTCGTTTACAATGGAAGACGGAATCAAAAGGATAAGTTACCACGCGATATACTCTGAGGCGAGCCTGATATTTGCGGGATCCTAATGCGAAGATACATTGCCGGTTAAGCAGATGTTTTGGCGATCACTATCGTCTCGTATCAAAACATCATGCATTTCTGGTTGGGTTGCCTTACATGTAGAGAAGGTATATGGCAGTGGAATTATTTTATGAATGACTTGAGTTGAAAAACATCTGCATTCGGTGAGCCATTTGTTTATCTGTAAAATAATAGGAATAAGAATGGTGCTGGCAATCGGTTATGTGAGTTTCAAGATAAAAACATTATCAGAGGTAGGAAGGTGGGCGTTTGATGTGTCTGACCAGAAATTCGCAATCGATATACCTCGCCATTTTATGATTATTCTATTATATAATGCCTGCATACTTTCGGTGGTAATTGAATATCGAATGTCAATGTGTCATCGTACATGTGTTAAACTTCAAGACGCTTAGCTGTCGTATCGTTGAAAAGAGACTTTAACTGAACTCGGAATTACTACATAAGCACACAGAAATTTCTCCAGGCAAAATTGCGGACATTAAGAAGATATCCTTGGTTTGTTGGCGGGCTAGTATGACGACAATTAGGAATGGATGATTGATATATCTTACTTTGAGAGAGACAATGATGGAGAGACGCATTTGATCTGAAAATAAGCACAACTTGCAATTGGGCGATGAGCATTCGTGCGAACATGATAATAAAACTGCAGCGATCACTTGGTACGTGGTGTGAATGGTCTGCTAACAGAATGACCTCCATTGTTCGGCAACTGCAGCAGGTGCCTTGTATGATGACGTTTTCAGATCGCAGAGGCCTGTTTATAGATAATTGAAAACCACACTAAAAGACACGGTACAGCTGTGCCAGTAAGAATATTACGTCATTAGCGAGGGTAACAGCGGGTACATTCGGCTTTATCACGTCAGCGTGGGTTGAACTTCATAGTAATAAACGTATATGGTATTAAATTCATATGACTGATATATTGTTGTGCCTTATGTGCCGGCAACATGCAACAACTGTAGCTGCAAGGAGACGACGGTTGGTTCACCTATTTATGTTTAGAAAAATCGCCAACGCCTTCATATTATAAGGCATATCATTGTTATATCATACAGATCAAAGCATATTAAGGAGTGCATTGACAAAGAAATCATTTCGGCGGTTGATATTATCATATTGTGTATCACTTAAATAGTTTGAACAGCAAAGTCTTGAGCATTTGTGTGCCGTGTGCGATTATGCCCTCATATATTCAGTCAATCCACAAAACAATAATAGTTAATGGTGATTGTACAGTACGGAGTTACGGATGTACGGGCTTACATGTAGTTGGTCTCATTACATGGAAGGTAAAGGCATCGCTTTTGATTAAAATATAGTGAAAGTTATTTTTGTACTCTGACCTAAACACTCCGGGTTTGAAAAGGGTCATACGAAATGTGATACGTAGATAATTTGTTATGCTACCATGCCGTGTATACTATTATCCAAAGCATGCTATGCATATTTCATTATGCATGCGTTGCAATACCTGCTATAAATGTTTAAAGAGGATGCAGCGTAACATGACATTACCGTGAACTTTATTGGAATAGAAAGTAATGCAACCTACTGGGCCATGACGATAGTCCAATTCATTCTCCATACCAGACATTTTTATCGACGGCGTATTGCTATGAAACATGAGTCGCAGCCTTATTTTTCCAAATTCGGATTATCCTAAAGCGATGTAGGTTGAATAAACAAAGCTAGGATGACAAGCATTATTTAGCGTGACGATTGACTTATTCAGTTCTAACTAACCATACTAACTAAGGTGCATAGCGAATAAACATCGCCCTTGTATCAGCCGCAAACCACCTAGCCATCATTTAGCCTCGTCTTGCCATTGTTGAATCTTGTTCAAATGTTTTTCCACGCTAACGCTCTTGCATTCCTAAAAGATATTACTTAAATGTTAGCAACATAGGGTCCCATCGCTAACGTTTCCCATCCATGGTTTGCTAGCAACTTTACGACCCATTATATAAGTATTACCTTGGATACGTGATTGACTAAGTAATATAGGGCGATGGCGATATATGGCTTCGAATCAGAAAAAACCAGCGTCATTAGTGATGTCTCTCTGGGATCGGACCTATTCTCTGCTTAATATACATACCTGTTACAGATACTGCTGTTGACATAATACTAAAAATATGGCGATGACATCTACCTTAACTCCAGAGTGAGTACCAAAAGCCAAGCTCATAACTACAAAAAAGCTTACTAAAAGAATAAACTTGGCAAGTGCATTTTTTTCTCGAAAGGCCAAAAAAACGAACATGTTGATGTATGCAAGGGAGGGGATTCCGATGTTGTTAATGATCAGTCATTCCATTATTTCAAACGATGCAGTGTAGAAGCAACAGCGGCTAGCAGAGTTCTCGGAACGATCAGACGGACGTTCACTAGACGATCCACGGGAGGTTTTGCCAAACTTCATGAGGCATCTGACCGGCCCGTTCCAGAACCCGCTATTCAGGCGTTGCCACCATACCCGCAAGGTGACATTGACGTATCAGAAGTATTCAGAGATGAGCAACTACGCTCGTTACTGGTATGTTCGATTTAAGATACAAACAGTAGCCTGTTAGGACTGAAATATCCCAAATCACGAGATCTCCATCGATACAGCTCTTTTAAGTGTTGAATGGTAAAGCTATATGCCAGTAGTGATTGATTTATTCATATATAGACAGGACTATGGTGGCTACCGTTGTAAATACTTGTACATCATATCAGATAAGTATAATTTGATGGCGCAATGTATGCGGAAAGCCTGATTTGGGCTAGATAACTCGCATGTTCGTCCAATTCCATACGTTATAACCTACAAGCTAATATAAATGTAGAAGCGTATGCCGACAATGCCTTCGATTTTCCATTACCTGCGACCAACATATGGTTTATCCTGATTTATTTCCTCTTATCAATGAATTCCTGTACGATTGGGAGATATTTTTGTAGTCTATTGTTGCATATAGCCATTTTACTCGTCAAATGCGCTGCTGCAATGTTGTTTTTTTTTCATCAAGAATAATGCACGGTTAAAGAAGCTTCTTCTGCATCAACTTGGATATGTAATGCAACATGAAATATATACACATTATCACGTTTATCGCTATTAGTAAGTATTTTAGACGCTGAATTTCGTGTGATCTAAAACCTTATTGGTACTGTGTTGTGGTATCTTCAGTCAGTAATAAAGTTAAAACTCGGTGAATTAAATGACTAAAAAGCAACCTGTCAAAATTATAAAATTGAATTAGTCACGACCATATCGGTTGTTGCAGTCACCATTCCTTCATTAAACATCTGCAATCATGGCAATGTGTGAAGATAACTAGCGGACAATCCATGAATGCACAGGCAAATCACTTCAACCAGTTGCAGACATTACCCATCAATATTCATCGTCACATGTGTTTCCTCGATGAAGCAATATTTTGCGAGTGATTCATATCTATTGATAACCAGTAACGCTTATGTCTTCTAATGTGGTACTGTAGTAATTTCACCTGATGGCAACAGGCGGACAACTTATGCTAAGAGATGTACCTGTACAGTGTGAAAATGATTTCAAGAAGAAGAATGTTCAAGAATTCATAACGAATAAAGAAATACCCCTACATAAATGTGATTGACCTTGTAGAAAATAATCAACGATTGAATGTTCTTTAGAATGAAAGAGCATTCCATAAATCTAAAAGTGAAGGGTAAGTCAACTCCTACCTGAGCGGATAATAGAACAGTACGTTCTTTTCATGCCGATGTCAAGCTGTTTAACACCAAATCATGAGGCACGTGTCCAGCTGCGTGAATGCCAGTAAAGCAAGTGACCTCGGTAATTGGTAGCTACACCATGGGTTATCTGGGTTAGAAAGACAGATACTGACCGTTGTGCGCGCAAGCAACTGGGGGTGAATGCCCTGAAACACACCAAAACACAAACGGTACAAAGTGTATTAATTCATCTCTTGCAATCTAATTTGACGTGCCTTACAGGAGACGGCATGCAGTAGGCAATATAGTGTATTCGGGGAATTGTTTGATTATATCACTTTCAGCAAATTTACTGAAATCCTTTGTTCAAAGCTACAGTCCGAGGAGGCAAACGGAATAAAATGGCAAATACTTAGCTCGCACCATGCGGTGTCAACATGTCGTGTTATGGCGCACACTAAACATTTATACCAGAACATGAATTGATGCGCAATGCATTGATATTTTTTCCTGGCAGTTTAAAAAAAATTCTGGCAGGTCAATTTTGTAAATTACTGGTCTAGACGTCGTGTTGCATATTTTCATAGTTTCAAACCTTCCTATTTTTAGACTATAAACATTTAATTAGTATCATCGGCTTTTATGTATAATCAAACAGACAATTTGTCGATTTGTTTTACCGTGAGACATGAGTTAGGGAGTGGTGGTGGGTTGGGGGTTAGGGTGAGGGTGAGGGTTCGAACGTTCGTCTACATATAATCATAATCATTGGTAAGCATTCGCTTTTATGGTGTAGTTATCGAGAATACTCCTTTTATGTTGCCAGTTCTCGATGTATAACTTTTTTGGCGGAGAATTTTGATTAATGCATTCTGACAGGTTATTCGCTTTTATGAATGTATGGGCATTGTTGCCACACGATGTTAAGAGTGTGTCCTAGCATATGGAAATAAGCCAGAATAGCACTAATGAAGCAAATGTAATTCTCACAAAACATTGGTGAATGTGTCGTGACCTCTAAATGATGCTGTCATGATGTCAGTGTATGCTAAAGTACACTATGGTTTAAATAGACAAATGTCACAGTAAACTGTTGATAATTTGGATTAATTGTTAAGTCTGGGCAGCAGCAACAAAATTTCTTCACTCTACATCGGTAGATTGTAGGTCAAGATGTGGTACCTCGCTCGCTACAACCACATAATTTCAGCTGAAAAGTGACCGGAATGCTACATGTATTTCGCTTTTGTTATCTCATCATTTAGTCTTCTTAGAAAGCATGGTTTGTAAGGATACGCTGCGGTACATCACAATATCCTACCTTACACCACATCACAACACGTTATTTATTTGATTTTATTAAATTGCACCAAAAGCAATGCAACTAAACAACCTTACAAACTGACGCCTCTACGATGGTTCGTTTTAGCCCCTTATTCGTAGCCCATCGAAGGATTGCAGTAGTATAAAAAATGTGCTTCTAACTCCCAAAGTTAAACATGATTTCGATCAGTAGTCAGCATTGTGAGCGTAAAATGCATTTTGTACCATTTTTATTTTGCTTCCATGCTTGAGTAGTTGCTAAAATGATTCGTAAATAATTCTTACATGCTACTGAAGACACCAAATAATTGATAATTGATCGATTCGGGCACACTTAATACTGCCTTCGAACTTCGCGTAGAAAAATATTTAAATGAATAACGATAGGCGATTTATGTTCAGAACATAATTTCGAAATTTCTTTATGAATGATAACTTTTATGTCGGATTTTATGGCGTAGCTCACAGCGACATGCGTAGTTTCATACTTATACCGATAATGTCTGCTTGTTGTGTATCTAATTATGTCATCATAGGTGCAACAGAACCAAAGGAATATGAAATGTTAAACTGCTGATACAGCTAAGGCGGCCATTTTATGCATTGGAAACGTTTTCGACAAGAAGGCGTGTAACGTTAATTTTGGAGGTGATTTATATGGAGGATACTATGACAACGAAGCAGTTAAATAACGGGGATTGGTGTACAAACCACTTATAAACGAATCTCTAGCGTATTCCTGTTCCCATCTCAATGTTACCAGCGTCGGATCAGCAACTTACATCGAGTACGACGGGGGCTTGTTTAGTCAAATTGATCCTGAACACTTTACCTAGAAAGCATTTTAACGACCATTATAACGGCGGTTTTATGAGCAACTACATTTATTATCGACATTCTATGCGCATAGGTAGGGGTCTTTAGTACCATCAGTGTTTTCACCCACTAATGGGTATTAAATACCATGTTACCGATTGTTTATTTTATCAATGAAACCGCCACGTTAATATCTGCGATAAACGGCCAACCTTAAGGCGTGTTTGGGAAACCCTGGTCGTTAAAAGCGACATAATGAGAGTTACTAATGCTCGTTTGCGAGTGATATAATAAGCTTCTGGCCTTGGGTATGCAGTGAACTGTTCTATTTCAGACATATTATATGAAGACCGCTTCTTGGGAACAGTATAAAAGGAGAACCATAAGTGTGCCACAATGCGTCGTTTGTGCACGGAGCAAGCGATATGCGTTCATTGAATTGTTCGTTGACCCCCCTCCCCTAGCTTGGTGTCTTGCTCTGTATAAGCAGGTGTCCAGTTGCGGCCGAAATTGTGATTCGCTGTGAAGTGCATAAACACTAACGCAGTAGCTCCGTAGTATCAATTGCTGGTGTGTATAAAATGAACAATTCGTCAATCATCTCTTCCAATAGGACTAGGTTCGAGGTAATATTTGAGCAAGCTAATATAGAATATGGGACAATTCTATTTATATAATGACTAGGGTATGGCTTTCTACGCTATATTACTTCGTTACGATGAAATAAGGAAGGTCCTAAACCTCTCTCTTTGGTTCTTATAGTTTTTTTGACATTCAATTGGCAATATGAAGCAGGGTAATCAGCAGCATTTTTTATTAGTATTAATGTTCTAGTTCTTTCGGGGTAGTGAAAATAGTCTGAATGATCCGTGGTTAGTCAATCTCAATCAGCCTTCGTTCAGTTGCTCAGGAAACATCTCAGCTGATATAACATTTGCCGGTGTAATGTTATCTTGAAACGAGTGCATTGTGTTACTATTGAAACTCCAATGCCTAGGTTATGGGAGGTAAGTATAGGGTTTAACGGTATAACGTCAATGACTATAAGGAAAGCTGATAATTTATCAATATTGATGAAATTGTATATACCTGGTTTCCACCACTTATACTCGTACCATGCATTGTTTTACTAATCTCACCCTTCTATGATCACCATTCTTTTCAACTCATGATAAAATTTGCTATGTCAATTTGCAACTGTAAGATTGTGAATGGCAGACACTAGCTTTGTGGTAACTACGCTCACAGGGTTAAGCATTGGCCAGGCCACAGTTATCTTCTATGTATGCAGAAACCCGGTCCAACGATCCACCAACATCACGCCTCAACCATCTAAAATCCCGTTTACTAGTCTGTCGCGCCCCGTATCTTTTGAAAATATGTCATTCTACCCAACATAACCACCCGCCCCGACATTGTTAGTCGGAATGAATTATATAGGGCATGTAAAACTTTCACATAAAAATCGAAACATCCATTGAGGTACCATCTGAGGCGCAACTAAACCTGGCTATCAAACGATATTATCATATTAAAGGACATATTGTCCATAGTTGCTAATTACTTCCTGATTAGATGAAAGCGTTCTGCACACATTTTGGGAAAGATAACACGAGTGATAACATCTTATTGAGGGTGGCAATTCCATTGCTTTATTTATTTGTAGAATGAAGCAGTGTCTTATCGTATTATGTCTTCCTCTGCCCGAACTAGTCCATTTATCTACGTTTGAGTGAACAACAGATGAAACTGCGTCTCCCATATCATTTTATTTCCCTCTAAAGGCTATAAAATGACAATGTTGTGACTATGAATATAGGTAATATGAATATAAATATAGGTAATATGTATGAACTATCACAGACAAGATATATAGACACCATGAGAGGTGAGAGCAATACTGTTCAATTTCATAGAATATGCTGTCAATCTGCAGGTCTAAGGTGGTGTAAGTGAGCTTTAAATCCATTGCTGCCTTCGTCTCCGCCACACTGACCATCTTAACCCGGTACAATCCGTTAAATGCACAATACTGTTTTAAATGTAACATCAACACCCGTCTTCCTGTCGCTACGGAGCACGCCACCAATAATATATATATATATATATACATTTATTTAGTCTTTATTTGATATCAAATGTCGATGTGAAATTTTCATTGTAACACATAGCTGTCTCATATTTAGAAACAGATATATTGTTTTTAATGAATGTTTGATATAATGACCTCCGTTCACACAAACATTCCCCGCACCGGTGCACACCGTAAGTATATCTGCATGTAATGACGGGCTAGGTTGACGGCTCTGACATGGGACGATTGATGTCAATGACATCGGGTTGTTCAAAGAGAGATTCAATTAATCAAGAACGAATAATAAACAGGAAACATTTATCCGACCATAATAATATAGCTGAGAAGATTAAGCTGCACCGGGGTCTCAAAGACCTTCTAAACTAATTAAATGCTGATACAAAACATTTAAAGTGAAATATATGCAACGATGGCTTGTCGCATTATTAGAACTGCCGGCTTCATTTGTTGGTAGTTGCAGCTGGTGCTTGGATGATGAAGTCCCGAGAACACAGAGCCCTTTTGTTGTATATCGTGTTGTAGCTGATTTAGAGCCACGCTATTCCATCATAAGTAGGAACTGGGCCTCATTCCTGAGCAACTGCGCCAACAAGAGTACTACACCTCTAGCGAGGGCATTCGAGTTTACATTCGACAATATCGCGTCGGCATTGCATGTGTTGGTCATCAATGTGTCATATTTTGGCGAGTTCTGCAGGGTGAATATAACCCGCGGCATGTAAGAAAGGAAACTCAAAAGTATTCTTCCTTCTTGAAAGCGGTCTAATCCGTTTCGGGAACGATCACGTTCAGAGTACCAATCAATAGCTAATGACAACACCCAAGTTCGTTGCTCTGCTGTAGCAGCTTCGTTCGATGTGGATAAGAATGTCTACTTTACGTTGCAAGCATTTTATGCTGTAGTTTTTATGACATTCTTATTTGTTAAGTGTTTAAATATGTTTAACTTTGAATATTGTTTAAATATGGAAACCCAACCCCAAGATACCATGATTTAATTGAGGCACAAGTAATGCATTGCATACAGTAATTAATGTATGTTGAGGCAAATCATGCTTTAAATCCCAATAAGTTTTAGAATTTCAGGTTTAAATGTCAAATTATTGTCAGTCACATGAAAAGCAAGGTCGTTTTGTTGCCTGCATTGATAATTTTCCAAATTTTAATACAAATGTGCGGTTTTCTTTTGAAAATGTTTGGAATAACATGCATTTAGGTTTGGAGAAATTCATGTATTTTTATTTGCGATTCATTGGCAACCTACCACAACATTATAACACGTTCCATATCTCGAAATCTCCCTTGGACTATACTTTTTCCAGCAATAAACAATTATTGTGCATATGCCAAAAGAGGTGAAATACAATCAAGCTTGAGGTGCTATATAAATAATATGTAACGATTATTGCAGACATATGGTGTCGTCAGTTGAAGTTGTGGTCGTGAATGTCTGAGAAAAGTATATGCCTAGACAGCATCTCGGTGCGCAGAGAGCTATGCAGACAGTCTTAATAGCCTAAAACATGTAGGCAAAGCAAACTCCTGTGACAATACTACTAATTCCACAGTAGATTACAATCGCTTTAAGCCACCGAGCCGGTACGCATCTCAGTGCCTATTTGAAATTTACCCACTCATTTAAGCAACTCGAGCAAGTCACTCCAGGCGTAATGATGTCCGCGCGCCATATGACTGCTACTCTTGAGAGGAGTAGATGACGACGGCATTCTCTCCTGGTGCTTTCCTACTCCGTCAACACCACACTTTGCCTATACGCAAGAGCATCTCAATAATATCCGCAATTTCGGATCTCTCAGAAGGTCAACGACACATTCAACTGAACCTGCTAACTCCCCGACGTGATTTTGGAAGCTATTGCTTGCTTCGACTGCCCTCTAGCGCGTGAATCACTGGTTATATTCTATCCTTTCACGTTCCGTTGTCTGAATTCAAATTCAAGTCTCCAAATATGTCATGCTTCAATTTATTTTATTTTGGCACTTTGTTCTTAAATCTTAAGCTTCAGACGACGTTTCATGTGGACATTCTATATGTGGGCTAAACTAAAATATCCCAATCAATTTGCCGATAATGAACCAGTTTTAAGCGGGAAACCTTTCTCTTTCAGATGTGCATAAAAATATTTGATATGCAGCCTACTGGAACATTTTAATCAATCGTTCATTCGTTGACATGATGAACAATGATTATTTGTGATTTTCAAAAACCGGGTAGTCTATGATTGAAATTAATCTGTGTAATGTTGGAGTGCATTTAATGTTGACCTCACGAGCAACGTAATACTGGCACAACTTTGGGAAAACTAACGTTAAGTAACGATTGCCTGGAAATGTATTTGGCATCAGTTAAGCTCAGTGCGCCGGAAAAGAATTAGTTTATTGGTATTTGCATATTTGACAGTGATCGATGAAATTTCCACGGGTGTGCTGACCTTGCTAAGAGAGATTGGTGCTCGTCTGCTCGTCAATATGAGCCAATGATTGCACGTGTGATTTCATACTGTGCTTGATATCCCTCGATAGTTTGATTCATGACTGCAGCTCTCACATCGCGATGCCAACGTCTATTCGACAGGCTCTACTCTGAATTTGGAATCGCAGCATCTAACATTTGCCATGGTATTAACCTGTGGTTTCATTAGCTTAATATCACTTTCAGTTTATTCTGATTACTTGACGTTGTCTCGGTAAGTTGAGTACCAAAATAACTGCAGTAAACTCGTACTATTTGTGGCTTGTTGTTACATTAGATTTGGGCCGGCGCTAATCTAAATTCTTTTGGCAATAACGAATGTGTTACTTCATGCGTGATCTTCCACAGTGTCTGTCATTTATGGTGCTGGTTTCCTTATATTTGACTTGCTCAGGAATTGGTGGCTTTAGAAAATGGAATCGTATAATAGCGTCGATAAGTGGAAAATATGTGATTCGGCTTCCAAACTATTGATTTCACAAGTGTAGAATGAAGAACCAGATGGTAACCCACTGCTATGCAATGCAGATGGGCTGAATTCACCTATTAGTCCGCAAAAGATGCACATACAATAAGAGTCAATGCGGTATAATATATATGCCGCTCCCGTCCATCCTTGGCACAGCGATCTCTGTATTTGAAACAAATATATGTATCACTCGCACGAAATAGGGATATATCATAACGTGCATATACATTCATGAAATCAGCAGATTTCTGTTCGTGCGTAACAATCGCCGGTCAAATAAATAAACAATGTGCTGCAATTTTCAGGCACATTCCATAAGCGAATACGTTTACGATAGCATGACTAGCGACTAGCGATATAACCAATTAATCAGAGCGGAACATTGTTATACTCAACATTTAATTTATAGTGTGAATAAAGGAACCATGCAGTTTCTCGCCTATTACCAAGATATTTTGGACAATAACTTTATGTTTGATGTTTTGGAAGAGTTCAACTACAGGTGCAACCCAGATCATCTCTAATCATTTGATTTTACCGCTTCTCAAGATTCTGCTCGTGCATTACAAATCAAACTAAGGGCCCGGCATGGCTATTGTCTTTATGGTATAAAAATCAAATGTACGGTTCGGAGCGTATATATAGCACTAACCAATTGGATTATGGCTCGCTCGCTGTTATATGCTAGATGGCACAGCAGCGCGTTAATAGAATTAGAGTAGAGGCAATTCATTCCATGAGATCCTGATTTCACAACAAGCAAAACAGAATTTTAAGTGCAGCGGTAACAGTACATTCGTCTTCGACAAAATAAATATTTGCTTAATAGAAATGTCTGCAGTAGAGGTATTGGAAACTACTCTATGTATCATGAGATAAAATATTCGATGCCTCATAGAATAAGTGTAATGTTGGCATATATAAAGGTACTATGAGGATATACAGTTTGCATTAGTTATGGTTCTGGCCCATCGTTCATAACGATTTTTTTGGAAGGCAAGATGGTTTAGGTCATTGTTGGTGCGATTGTGAAGTTTGGATATAAAATATATTTACTGTAAACTGACGATTAACTATAATCAATATATGAAACACTAACACAGAATGTTGTACTGCCATGAAAACTAGATGAATTCAATATATGTTTACTCTCCAACGCCATATCAATTGCTTGGTAGAGGTATATCTGGTTGAATCCAGTTCGTATGGCGCCCGGGACATAGATGCATTTATTGATCCATCGGCTGGTTCTATAGTGTACTTTTGGTTCCATAAAGATCTTACATTCAAGTATGATTCGCCTTGAGTCAGCAGAGACACCATAGCAAAGTGCTTTTCCTTGTACCCCTGATATAGCTTTTATGTAACGAACATTTACGCTTGATGGTATGTATATGCAATGAACCAAAATTCTTCAGAAATATACGATATCTTATTTTACTTTTGGTTAAAAAATGTTGTGTTCATTGTACTAACTTACATTTAAGTACTTTCACTATGGGGTTCGTTTGAATATAAATACACACAGACGTCAAATGACAGCACTTCAAGAATGACCTTCCTCAATAGGGACTGACGAACGCAAGTGATAACCACATCATTATTTTTGTGTCATTCACTACCCAACTCCATCCTAAAAAGAAAGCATATAGTACTTCATTACGAAACATAGCACGTATAAATATCCTCTGAAATCAAAAATATTCTCAGCCCAGGTGAATAGACGAGTTACGGATATCTTTGCAAAACGTGATTTAACCGCTATGCCTATCCAGCTAAATTTACACAACAGATACAGTAGAGTAGACCACTTAAACAATCAAACAAAAAGAATATGCGCTTATTTGCTTTCTTGCCCAGTAATTTGGAGTTACAGATGATTTCACTGAAGGTGTAGATCATCCACGGTTAAACACAATACTGATGCTGGATTCTGTTAACATACGTTAACTGATATTTCAAAATCTTGTTGTCTGACAAAATATTGAAGTACTCATTCAAATCTATTTAAATGCGAGTGGTTGCTGACTGATAAGAAACAAGGTATAACATTGGTGTGCTTTTATTAGCTTCTTGTTAATATTTGTCAACCTGCTGACATACCAGTTGCTATACGACATTACATTGTTTTTTAAATAATCTACTTTCAATGGCAATGTGCCATAAAGCATATTCATCTTAGTACCTCAAGTGATGTCGCTTAGAATTGCTCAAACCAACAGGATTTATTGATAAATTCTTCCATATCTTGCCTTAAGTCTCAGATTTATTCCATAGCAAAATCTTATTAGATCGAAACTGATATTCATGTTATCATCATGACATATTTGGTGTGGATATTCTCACTTTTCGTGGGGAATCGAGCATAGCTGTACATTGATCAATATATGGCACCCTCACAATATACAAAATGGGCTCTTTCTATAATTGTAATCTAGAATACATTCATAAGCGAATATACGTCGTAGAGTTCATTTATACTTTTTGAGCATCAATCGATCCGTGTGAGTTTATGTTCTACAATTTGAACTGCAGGCTGTTCGTATTCATGGTTCTATCGAACATAGGCAAAGCTGAGATACAACATTTAGATGGAATCCTTGCAAGGGTGATGACGATATTGACAAATAATGAAATCAGGTGAAACATCATCTTCAAAGTTGCTTTTAATAAAGAAGGCCATATTGTAATGATTAATAAAAACGAGCGTATTGCCCAAACCCTTTGAGTACAATACCATCAATATATATATATATATATATATAGAGATAGAGAGAGATAGAGAGAGAGAGAGATAGATATATAGATATATATAGATATATATAGATATCTATAGATAGATATATATATAGAGATATAGATATAGAGAGAGATATATATACATATATATATAGATATATATATATATATATATAGATATCTATATATATATATATATATATTATATATATATATCTATAGATATATATATATATATATATATATATATATATATATATATATATATATATATATATATATATATATATATATATATATATATATATATATATATATATATATATATAGCAGAGAGCAGCAGCGACCTTTGTAGGATGCTGTTAACAAACCAGAGAAAATCCACCCGCTGTACTTTAAGCTTACTTTGTGAGAAAACTATAGATAATTTACAATAAACGATGGTTCTTTACTTGTTCAGAATTGAATGGGAACCCTCCGAGTGACAATCAATTTACGACACAACCATCACCAACGGAAAAATCTGATTAGTTCGAAACCGGAAGTGATGTCATCGATATCTATGAAGTTTGAGGATTAGATTTGCACTGTCTTTGACAGCAACTCGCCCAATTTTTATGACTATTGAACCGATATTTGCGATTTTATAAGCCATCGAAAATTTCACGAAATGTGTCCTTGTACAATTTTTTTCCCGACTCAACGC
Source organism: Urechis unicinctus (assembly GCA_034190875.2). Taxonomy (NCBI): domain Eukaryota; kingdom Metazoa; phylum Annelida; class Polychaeta; order Xenopneusta; family Urechidae; genus Urechis; species Urechis unicinctus. The sequence goes on from CM067346.1 coordinate 36,496,102, forward strand.
GCTTTTATAAGTATGATTTTTGATTAATTTTTTCAGAAATTGTTAGTTGTTTTACAATCGGAAAAAAATCAGTGAAATATTTGCGAAATTAAAAAGTTTAAAGATTTTGGCTACCACAAATTTTTGACCGACTAGATTTTTTGGCCAATGCATTATTTACAATAAAGTTAAATAGTGTTTCTAATTACATTACATTTTCGTTATATGTAAACTGTTTTAAAAACCAAAGCATTATACATGGAGATATTAAGCATTTAAGTTGTGTCATTTTTTTAAAAAACTTTAATGCTTTTGTAAACGGAAGTGACGCCATCGACTTCAATGAAGTTTAGAATGCGATATAAGCTGTCAGGTAGAACATGTTACCCAATTGTTATTACAATTGGACATCAGTTCAACGTTGAGTCGAATGAATAGATTGCGGTAGCCGTATAACGCAATGAAGCGACGCAGAAAAATAGTAAATTAAAGACAAGTTCAGACATATCTCTACGGGCGCAAGCGCCAAGCTAACGCAATTTACACCTTTTCATGGTGTTTACAATTACCGATACAGCCAATTAAATTAACCAAATATATACAATTATTTGGCATTTCAAAAGATTGTGGAACTCCAATTCATGGTTGTACTACAATTGTATCAATTGTAAATGTGTTTTCTAAGAAATTTTCCGGTCTTTACATTACTGTTTGGTAGCACAGTTGCATTCACAGAAGTGCTATTAAGTTAATTTTCCATGGTATAGAAAATGCCCAATGGGGATGGATATGATGCAATTGTCGGTTTGTTACTAACGTGAGAAATGATGTGTGGGTCGTGCTCATTGACTGCTTTAACATTGTTCGAATATCAAGCAGTAAACATAATAAGAAGGTCGTCCTGCGTTTCTTTCGTGCTCAGCTCCGACCATGCATAGATGTATATGCTCTCGGGATCGTTTATATATGACTTAATAAGTTTTCAAAAATAATTTTTCATTTTCTTATTAGCATTTGAAGTGGGCTGGGATAATCCATTTAGGGTCGACCAGATGAAGGAACCGCACGACACACTTATTTCTATATCGCACCTAAATGTGAATATTATTTTCACTTTTATGGGTCCCGTGAATTTCCGTCGCCTTACAATTTTACGATTTATATACAGTTAGTCAGAGGTTATTAACATCATTATTAACCTTCACTAAAATATTGTCCGGAACTATGTTATCTGATATCGGTAAACAGTGATGTGCGCGCATACGCATGCAACTACTAGCCAGATGTACAAAATGATCCAATGCATCATTTGGTATAGAAGAATTTATGAGCATCAAGTGAGGTGTGCTTAACGAATAGAGTCCTATGTAATAGATAATTTCAAAGCGGAAGTGAGCCCGCTCATAACCCATGCATCATCTGGGGTACATAATCAGTGCAGCCATTGAACAGGAGCCCTCACCCTCGCAAGGTCACGTGGTTGTTTTTGTCTAGATTAAATCTTTTAACATAATGATGTCGGGTGTATTTTCGATGTTGCAACATCACACCCGCTGTAACATAAATGTCAAAGGTACATACATCGAGATTGATGATGGATAATATAGCTGAAATTATGATATGCGTGATCATATTTATCATGTACTATCATGTTTAAATGGTGTTGACACGTAATATATCATAACCCATAATGCAACTCCACATGGCATAACATGACATCACATAACATCACACATCATTTAACAATCCAGCGCTATTCAGCATCATACCTCATTCATATTGAACTGGCATAAAGCAGCAGGGTTTCGATAAGGATCAAGATTCTACGTCGCAACGATGTGATGTTAAGATCAAGCAAGTTTTGGGAGCTCAGATGAGATGAATATATCGGCAGTCAAAACTTCAACAGAGATCGAGTTTCGTATTATCGCTTTAGATTGACCAATAATTAATAATTGCGGCTGTGATGTAAAGAGGAGAGTTACCGAGGCAGCACAGTATAGAGTGATTAGCAGGATGGTTTTGCTTGCAACCAATAACAGCCCTCTTTCTGTCAGTCTCAAACCTTCTTCAGCAGTGTTGGATAATTATATCTACGATACACTGCACTTTCCGCTTCACATATCTATGCGATTTTTCTATTTTTTATCCACCTTATAAACACATTACTCGCATGCTTAATCGCGCATATTGATCGACAGGTCCATACGGTAGGGTATTTCCTTATTACTCTTGTCCTTGCATGACAGATGATTGGCAAATCAATCCAAAGTTAGCACAAAACGGCGCTATGTTTAACTGCCAATTGAATATATAGCATATATGTGCGTCTGCATTAGAATTGGCCTGGTTGCATTTCCTATCAAATGCAGTAATGTATTGTGGGTAATGGTACTACTTTAAGTTAGTCTACAGTTTGTAACGCGCGACAATGAACGCTTCTATGGGATCGTGAGCCGATTTGCAGGAAGAGAACAGGTGATACAAGTGAATGGATAAAAGACTCTTTATCGGACTGTGTCATCAAAAATGAATGAGTCAGTTGCGTGATTTAATGCCAGAATGGGAAGCTTTAGTGGGATAACGAGTTAATTGAGTCTTTTAAAGACAGCTACCTTCACAAACATCCCTTGACGTCAATGAGATGAAAGTACTGAGATGAACGTGACGTGAATATCGCCTTGTTCTCTTTCACTATAATTATAGTACATAGAAATGCTTAAAGCAATGAATAGGGCCAATATGGGGTGGGGTGTCTTAGCATGTCGCCATACAGTAACGATTCATATATTGTCCTGTCCAAGAGAATTGTAATTAGCTCAGATAGGAATTATATGCTTGCTGTTATTGCTTGTGTAGCCAGCCCACGCAGCCATGGATCCTCCTCTTAGCCATCTGCTCTATGATTACACTGAAGTTTACTTATTAAGGTACGGGTACAAAGGTTTCATAAGGAAATACACGATGCGGGTGTTGCATTTGAAACGTTGCAGGAATGTTTTCGAAAGATTAACTCATGGTTTGTTCATGGTACGATTCGAATGAAATGCATACAAATTGTCTTATCTTCGTGTACAACTACAGGCGTCTATTGACTTCACGCGCGAGTTATTCACTCACCAAGTGGAACATATCCTAGTTAAGTCAGTACGCTTAACTTAAGAACACTTGCACCTATAATAGTAAAATCAATACGCCTCTTTGATTCGATCAAACCTTCCCTTATCAGCAATCACTGTTGCTGAACTCGATACTGTTTTGTTTTCAGGCATAACCTTCTCGCAGGGAAGTTTCTGTGGCGTTTTGACGATAAGTCCATATGCTGAATGACACAAATACGGTCAAGGCTGACGACGGAACAGAGTTTGACTGACCCAAGTGTAAGATATATCATTAGCTCTGTCCTTTGCTATGAAGGCGAATGATATATGGAAACTCAACCTGAAAATATCCTGACGTTTTCGGCTCACCAATGCATTCGCATAGTGTTATATATATATATATATATATATATATATATATATATAGAGATATAGAGAGATATATAGAGAGAGAGAGATAGAGAGAGAGAGAGATATATAGATAGAGAGAGAGATAGAGAGGAGATAGAGATAGAGAGAGAGAGAGAGCGAGAGAGAGAGAGAGAAATAGAGAGAGAGAGAGAGAGATAGAGAGAGGAGAGAGATAGAGAGATATATATATAGAGAGATATATCTAGATATATATAGACATATATATATATAGATATAGAGAGAGAGAGATATCTATATATAGATCTAAGAGAGATATATTTATAGAGATATACAGAGATATATAGATCTCTCTATATATATATAAACATACATATATATATATTTATATATATATATATATATACATATATATATATATATATATACATATATATATATATACACATATCTATATATTTTTATATGTATATATATATATATATGTGTGTGGTGTGTGTGTGTGTGTGTGTGTGTGTGTGTGTGTGTGTGTGTGTGTGTGTGTGTGTGTGTGTGTGTGTGTGTGTGTGTGTGTGTGTGTGTGTGTGTGTGTGTGTGTGTGTGTGTGTGTGTGTGTGTGTGTGTGTGTGTGTGTGTGTGTGGGTGTGTGTGTGTGGTGTGTGTGTGTGTGTTCTTCACCCCCTTGGATGTCGTTCACTCCCTTTGCCCTTCGACGCTGGTGTTTACAGCAGGCTGTCGTTATCTATCAGAGAAGCCAGAATCGGAATGCATATTTTATCGGATCTCAAAAGTGACATACAGTAGCAAACCGCTTCGGGACGCGAGCTCTACATCCACAAGATGCAGTGTGGCTGCGACGAACGTTATGACGCTTTTATCAACTTGACCGAGATTGACCTGCTGACTGTGCCAAGAGAAGATTAGTGTAAACAAGCCTTGCATTCAAGTTTCAGTCACTCACAACAACTTGCTACAAACTCAGCATCTTCCATTGCTCCAGCCTCCATTCGCTAAACACACATATCTATATTAATAGAACAAAGTGACTTTAAAAACCAATGAATTAATACAGATAGTGCTTTGACATATTTTTTACACTGCATTAACACCGGTTCGCTATAAACGTTCACAAAAACCATTTCGTTTCTGTGTCGGTGAGAATTATGGAGGGGTCACGGAAGGGATGAGGCGCCGAATATAACAAATCGTTTGTGCTGCAAATCATACTTGCTAAATGTCCAGTTCAAATGCTAATTCAACACGAGCATGATGTCTTGAAGCGCACAGAGCAGGAAGCGGAAACAACAGAACGATTAATTGCTGAGATACACTGAAACACTTTCGACTAGTGAACGCAAAACATTTTCAGCTCCATCTAATACTATGTATCCACGATGTTCGTGAGAGGTGTTGACTATGAATCCCATAAAGGAACGAGAGCCACACAAACCATCATCGATTGATCTAATTTAATCACGCATTTAATGATTGGCCCATAAATTACGGGGTAGTTATATTGCACATCACCATAAACGTTGAACACTACTTTAATTCAGCAATAAACATGAACAGCTTTCATATCTATGAAGAGCGCTCAGTAGCGGATTAGCTCTATCGATAGTATCAGAAATATCCTGCGTCATCCGTTTGAATACTTGGTATCATATTCTCTGCACATATCTATGTTTGTCTTTATTCAAACATACGCCACAGGCCTTTTTACCACTGTATGCGCCCCAACAATGGTATTTGCGTATACAGTGTTTGTTAATGTAAGTAATAAAGCTTTCATAACGAACATTTTCCCCGCGTTATAACAGATGAAACTATAAGTGATCGATCGTATAAGCCTACTGATTCGTGTTGCGTACAGTAGGTTGTTCCGCGGTTACCAAGCCAATATGGCATCATTGTGGAGCAATCTATCATAGCTTGGAACTGCTGTTTATCAATGATCCGGAATCACGGTGGCCTTCGGAAAGATCGTGGTTTGAAGCAACAAATAATAATCACTAGGTATTTTACGCTCGTGAGCGAGAATATATCTCGATGTTTAACTCCGTCCTTGGTCCCTTTAAACCAATACGCCATTCTCCATAGTAATCACCCTAATGAACAATTGATTAGGTGTTACCATAAAGAGCCCTGAAATAGTGAAGGGGTACTGCGTCGGTTATACCAAATGGCAAGCTCACGGCATTATTATGTCATATGTATGTATGTATGCTTGTGTTTGTATGTGTGTGTATGTATGTCTGTGTATGTGTGTGTGTATTTATGTGTGTGAATTTATGTGCGTGTGTATGTATGTGTGTGCGTGCGTGTGTATGCGTATGTATGTATGTATGTATGTATGTATGTATGTATGTATGTATGTATGTATGTATGTATGTATGTATGTATGTATGTATGTATGTATGTATGTATGTATGTATGTATGTATGTATGTATGCATTCATGTGCGTGTATGCATTTATGTCCGTGTGTATGTTTTCATGTGCGTGTGTATGTATTGATGCATCGATGGGTGCATGAATGCACTCATGGATGCATTGATGCACGTATGGATGCATGGCTGCATTTATGGATGCATGGCTGCATGTATCGATGCATAGCTGCATGTATGGATGTATGGATGCAGCCAGCGCCCACTTGGCACAAACCCTTTTCCAAGACCGGGCTGCGAAACCCACGCCGCTTGAACGAAGGCCTAGCACGGTACTATTGAACTACCGGGTCGGATGCATCCCCTTTTAAAGATAGGACCGCCATGATTCTCCGAATCACGGGGAGTCAGCCACGTTTTTACACTTTGGTATCGAACCCACAACCTTTGGTTCGAAAGGCGACGCAGTTTACCACTTCGCAAGGAGAACAGCTATGCATGTGTGTATGTATGTATGTATGTATGTATGTATGTATGTATGTATGTATGTATGTATGTATGTATGTATGTATGTATGTATGTATGTATGTATGTATGTATGTATGTATGTATGCATGTGTGCATGTGTGAATGTATGTTATGTATGTATGTATGTATGTATGTATGTTATGTATGTATGTATGTGTGTATGTATGTATGTATGTATGTATGTATGTATGTATGTATGTATGTATGTATGTATGTATGTATGTATGTATGTATATATGTATTTATGTATGTATGTATGTATGCATGTGTGGATGCACGTAAGTATGTGGGTATGTAAGCATGTGTGTATGTATAGAAGTATGTATGTATGTACGTATGTATGTATTGATATATGTATGTATGCATGTGTTAATGTATTAATGTTTGTATGTATAAATGTATGTTTGTATGCATGTATTCATGTGTTTTGAAATATATAGGATGTTTAATTATCACAGAAACACGAAAGCTTTAATTGCCTCCGTGACAGTCAGGCTGTCTTATCAGGCTGCATTATGATGTACTTCCGATACATTCCCAAAGTGAAACCACAGCGCGGAACGAGCCAAAGGACATCGCACGGCGTTCCGCTCACTTCGGTGGTCATGTGTCGTACAGGAAAGAGGCACATCCTGGCGCTATGCCACAATGCAGGATGGGATTGATCGCAGCGCTAGAGGAGCGCGCGGAGGCAATATGCTGTCAGTGGCTGGTAGGGGGCGACATTGTCCGTTATATAAGGAAGTGGACGAGCCATGATGCGTTACACTTCCAACATAACATGAGAAAGGAACGACGTGTTTCTCAAGGGAGCAATATAGGCAGTATCTTGGCGTGCACTAAACGCAGAGACTGTTGTTAGGTACATATCCGAATCTATTTAGCCTTACATGCATGGCTTCATTGTAAGCATGCGCTGCAAACTTCGGTCACTACTTTGAAGTAAGTATGGATTTTGCCATTCACGGCAACTCCACTGCCTCGGATAGCTTGTTGGCCAGGAAGCCGGTCATTGCAGTGCCATATGTGGTGTTACTTTCCACCGCAGCATTCGTCGGAAGTTTGGGGAATGTGCTGGTGATAGGGACGTTATGTGGCTGCCATAGAAGCGTCTCGCGGGGTCAAGGCAAAAAGTCGAGTCTAACCAAGAATGTGGGCAATATATTCATCGGCAACCTGGCTCTCTCGGATATGATCGTCACCCTTATCATCAATCCATTCGCGATATTTGGTAAGTCATATGATTTAGTGCACGAATATAGTATAAAAGTTCCCCTTATTCCCTTAACCGTATATTACCTACAAATTCTAAAACCATTGGCGTCGTATTGACCGTTGCACATTGTTAAAACCATGCAAATGATCGATCTCGTGCAAGCGATTATCACTACAATCAGTTGTGTATTTAGTGTTTTCAAATAACGTAATAAATTATTCTCAAAACTGCATAAAATTGATTCGTTTAACATTTGTTATTCTGTTTTGTAGGTGTCATTCAAGGCAGCTCATTATTCGACACTCATTTCATCTTATGCCGCGGTTTTGGCTGGTCTGTGCATCGCCAGTTGTGTGGTGTCGTTGCTCAGTATCGGCTGTATCAGTCTAAACAGATATTTCTTTATCTGTCACCATGCTTATTACAGCAGGATCTACACCCCATTCAACACCCGATTGATCTGTGTTGTCACATGGTGTGTCGGATTTCTCTTTGATGTCCCCAGCTACAGCGGATGGAGTTCCCACGCGTTTGACCGAAAAACGCACAAATGTCTCTGGGACAGGAATTTTGCGTATTCCTACACGATGTTTTTTGTAACCGTGGGAGTGCTGGTGCCTTTGTTTGTGATCACTGCTTGCTACCTCGCCATATTTTACCATATAAGGAAGGCGAAGTCGAAGCTCATGCATCTGTCGAAACAACAACATCACCGTAGACGCGAGGCCCTGTTCAAATCTTTGAGGCAGGCCAAGCTCATGTTTGTCATATTTGTGGCCTTCACATTCTGCTGGCTGCCTTACATCACAGTACTGGTTCTGGACAAGGATGACCGATTTCCCCTTTGGGTCCATCTTTATTCCTCTCTAGTTGCACATATCCACGCCAGCATCAATTTTCTTATTTACGCAATCGGAAATCGCAATGTACGAGTCGCATATATAGCGTTTATCAAACATATTATATGTGTCATTCCCCGTGCCAAGTGCTGCAAAACACGGACATATGTGAAACCATCAGATAATGCTCTGCACTTAGACGGAGTCAGCCATTTTGAATCGATGACATTTTTCACAGTTCATCCACACCCACACACCACTGTGAGACATCACGGATCTTTGGGATGCTGTTGTGCTTGCTGGAAAATGACAAGGCTTTAGTCGTTCAAATTCAGTCTCCAAGCAAAGAACATGATCACTCGGATCCATTCCAAATGGAGCTTCGCGAAACATCAATGCTTTATGTTCCCCGACACTCCCCTGATGGATCCGCCAGCGGGACGGCTACTTCGCTGACATTATGCCTACCATCTGTGCAGTATCCTTCGCACTTATAACAGAGCAACTCATGAAGGAAGACCATAAACACTTCCTTAGCCGTCGGTGGATCATACTTAACGTGTAGATGTGCCTTGGTTCTAATTACCTCTTATCATACAAGGAAGCATTGTACACATTAACCGATTACTGCCTTGATGACGGTGATTGGCGGAGCTCATCCCTAACATACACCATGATTGGTTGGTTAGCGGTTCTAGCCACAAGGCGCGGTGGTAAGATGCGAACATATTGCTCGTTTTGATTACCTTTCGTCACGGATCAGAATATGAATAAAATCAAACTTATTTGGCTTGCGCAGGTCTATTTGTAAATCAGTCGATGTGTTAAGATCAGTTCGACATCATATTAATGCACACTGAAGACGTCAGCATCTCTAGACGGCAATAATTGGTGCAATCAGATCGAATTCTAGACCAGACTCTGGTTAAATTAGTGTGCTCCCACGAACTAGTTCACCTGCCAGATGTTTTATGTTATAAAACCAATTGTACCACAGAGCAGCTGGCGGCAGTCACGCTGCGCAGTGCGACAATCGATACACACAGACGTAAACACCTTATATTCTTAAATACTTGGAATCGATATTACCGAGAAATAAAAAGCATGAAACGGAACGGATTTAACACATTATAGATGTATGAACATACGTTTTTGTAGTTACGATTCGGAACATCCATATGGAACTACATGATGAAGAATGTGGATTCGACATGCAGCAATGCAATTCGCATAACACCTACATGCTCCATTCAACCAAGGCGATTTTGTCACGTAGCTTTTTTTTCACAGATGTTGGGGTATTTCTGAGATGAACATACTGAGTTGATACTGAGTTGACTTCTTAGAACTTGGCATCATCTTAAGCTTTCTGTGCTGTTTTACGATCATTCGCAGATTCAACATCAAACCAAGCCGAGCAACCCCTTTCGTGATCCCTACTGAAATTTGACCCACAATCCGAAACGTCAGATATGGATTCTGACTAAAACCACGAATGTTGGCCTAGTTATGATAACCTTGAGCTCAACTCAAAGAAAATAAGCATGTCCATTGACCCCATTTGTTTGCGCGATGTTGAAAGTAGCCTGTAAGCATCGACGTTTGTTATAAATGGAAAGCCAGCTTGAATCATAGAAGTCATCTGGGTTTCGTTATGATTCAACAAAGGTATACAAAAGGAGAAAGTATGCACTTGAAACTGTTTACTGTTTCCAACACCATAATCAATAAGCAATAAAAGCGGGTAGCGTTGAAGTATCACAAAAAGTATAGGTGCATGATGTATTTGCGCTACAAATGAGATCATCGTGTCTTAATCAAAGAGTGACGGCCAGCCGCAAAAATTGATGTAATGTAAGATGGAGCTGCACGCAAGGCTAGTCCATTTTCTGCGCAGTAATGTACGCTGCATTACCTCATGGCAGTATGCAACATTATGCTGTTACAATATTATATAGTAGCCTACACGCCATGTAGATTGTTGGGTCTATTGCAGTTAGACCCAACTAACATGGTTTATACTTCCCCAACATTTGTTGGCCTATTTGGCTGAAATCAGGCAGGTGTTATTCGATTACACGTGATTAGGTGCGCCCGGTCACAACTGACACCACGGGGACAGCATAAGTTAATATAATATACAGTAACAGGATACATATGTTATTGCTGGTATAACTATAGATATACCACACTGTTTTGCATAGACATGGAATTTACCCGATACAACGACGAGGGCAAGCTCAGTAACATATTGACACTTAAATGATGTAGACGACTTCTGTGCAATACGATATTGTTAAACGTTGGCGTAATACTCTACGCCCAACTGATGGCGGGTAAAGAGATACATATGATATATAATATATATATAGCGAAACAAGCTAAGATAGAGAGACATATATATAGATAGAGATATATAGAGATATATAGAGATAGAGAGAGATAGAGAGATATATAGAGATATATATAGATATATAGAGAGATAGAGATAGAGATATATATAGAGATCGAGAGAGATATAGAGATATGTCAGATCTCAGAGAGCAGAGTATATAGGAGAGCCAACATATATCTGATATAAGAGATCTAGAGATATATCCGAGAGAGAAGAGAGAGGAGAGAGATACATAAAAGACTCACATCTATAGATTCTCTACTAGAGTATATATATATATATAGAGATATATAGATATATATATATCTATATATATATATATATATATATATATATATATATATAATATATATATATATATATATATATATATATATATATATATATATATATATATATATATATCTATATATATATATATATATATATGAATATATTATTTGTAACTATAGAATCAGGAAATCCTTCCTCTGGTAATGACGATATTTGTCATAGCAACAGCGGAACAATGTTTCTCTTTATAAATCTTGCTTCAATGAAAAGGTGAATATCCTGGCCGTTCAGCAAACTTTACACTATCAGGACAATCGCATGCTTCGACTGGATTGCATAAAATCTGGAAAAGTAGGTGACATACGTCATTCAAATTGCATGTATGAACTAGGGTTGAAGGAAATTTTTCAAAAAGCAGACATCAGTAAATGTCATCTCCAGCACTAAGAATATTTATGTAAAGAAAACATTTCTAATATAGTTTAACAAACCTCTGTGAGTTTGCATAACAATGTGCATAAAGGGATTTGATATTTACTGGCGTATTTATCCTCATATAATATTCACAGTTGTGTCCGAATGGTTGTGGTTCAGTAGAAATATAAGAAAGATCTCTATTCTTCAATGGGGCCATGTTTTGCCCAGACCATGGAACATCAACCATTCAGTTTTACCACGTCTCAACCTATGCTCAGCGATACAAAGAAGAGTAGTGAGTACGCCTTGTAAGTCTCGGGTTTAAAGCTTTTCTACAAATATATTCTCCAGGAGTTACATATATTTGTATTAAGCATTACGCAAAGCAATTAACGTAATTGAAGATTTAAAACGACCCGACAAAGCCATACTCTCACAACACCCCGTTTAGGGCTGTATTCTGGATTTTGTATATTTTAGCAGTATAAAATACAAAGTTACATCTGAGTATTTGGTTGCCTCTAATGCAAAACAGTATTAATATTTTGAGATATGTTCATAAAGATCGACTTATGAGATTCGAGTCTACATTCACCATCAGGAATGCATTTGTTTAGTCTAAATCAACCAAGCGGGGATTAGTGAACATAAGTAACGTAAGATGTAAGCCAAGCAAGGAGAATTTTGAGATAGAAGCGAGTTCTTTTATAAGGAATTATGCGCATGATATTGCGGACTGCATCTTATCTTGAATCAAGAACGATGAAGGGTTATTTAATTTATCGAGAGACAGAAACATAAAGGAAAGTAGAACACAGGGTAGCTTAGCAAATACTAGCAGAAGCATTTACTCACAGCACGCATCGCTCAGACTTGAAAGCAGCGTAATTGAATGTATTCCACTCGCTCCGCAACAATTGTATTGCAACATATAACATTCATTCCCACCAAAACATCCGTTCCGGTATGGAATCGACATTTTACTAAATCATAGACGTATAAGCATAAGTGTAAAAGTTGAAAAGGAACTTTCTATGAATCAGACGGCGCATATGAAACTACAAGACGAAGAACATAGATTCAGCATAAAGCATTGCTATTCACTTGACAACGACATGCTCCATTCAAATAAAACGATTTTGTCTTGTGGCCGACGAGTGTCGATGCAGTTGCTCAACGCCAAGACTAAATGCCAACATGGCAAGCCCCTCTTCACAAGCCGCCCAAATGCGTCATATAATCAGATCACACACTTGATGATTACTTAGCATTTGTTCTCTCCCGAGTGAAACTAATTGTCGAACGTGATGGCGTTCACTACTGCATATCTCGTTCTGACCATATATGCATCTTATATATTTGGAACTTTGAAAACTTTCCTCATGATAATAAGATTTGAGTGGGTATAACAATATCCAGTTTACACATTCAGCCATAGCCCTACGAGCCTGCATATATATGTGCACACAATTGTGCCAGCAAACAGGAAAACAACACATACAATGGATTGGCTTCAAATCATGTGTAACCATATTGCTTATGAAGACATCATGATATCGAACAAATATCGTTAGATTGTTGACATGATTGCCGGATTTATTTGAATAAGCCTTTATTAACACATCCATTGCCAATGAAGAATAATTGACCTGCCGCTTAAATGAGTTGTGTATCTGGTATTGATTGATATGCAACATTAACTAAGTTAGAACAGCTATCAGTTGATGACTAATTTCACAATATGGTAGCAACCTAGGTACCGTAAGCTGTCAACAATAGAGTAATTCCATCAATGTCCACTTATGTTTGTCCAACAAGTTGTCAACTGCACCTGGCAATTTGTAATGACGTTCATTTTATCATAATCATCGTTATCACAATCAAAATCATCTCGGTTATCTTCAGAATTATCTTCATCACCACAATCGTCATTAACATCATTATGATCGTCGTTACTCTTATTGTCAGGTAAATAATACAATAACCGTTAAAAAAATGTACACGACCGAGTTATTTTCCATTGATATATGGATGATTTAAGAATTCTACTTGATGGTCATGACCTTGATTAAGGGTCAATGTCATAAACTCTAATGGATATTGCGACCTCTATCGCGAGACAAAAAAAAAGCTACACAAATTTTAACCAAGCGGAGCAAGCTACAAATATCTACCAAATTGTCTTTCAAACGTCTGATACATCGATTAAAGGCATGGATTTCCTCAAATGCACTCGATGTTTTGCGATGTTTCTCTCACATTGATGTCGGTGTACATTTTGATTGATATATATGTTTTGTTAGCTGGCGGCAAGATTGTATCAAATTATATTAGTATCTGTGCATACTATATCACGAAAAGAAGTCGTTATGATTAACATACAGGCCATACAGAATATGAATAACAGTCGAACAGCACGCCATTCTTTGCTTTAATACACATTGCTGCGAACCAACGGTGTATCATTGGGTGGGTCAATGAGACGCTGTGGTATATACATTGCAATATAAACGGCCAAAGCAATTTAAGTTAAGTTTCAAAACAGATTGCACCATTTTATGACAAATGCAAAGCGACGCATTTCCAAACGTCATTGATTGCTCAATAATAGGAATTCTCATATCAGCAGAACAGCTGCGATTGATCAGGTTACCATCCAAAAGTGTTAATGGATACAAAAGGGTCATAGATTGCATTACTTCTGCGCTAAGAAACATGGACTAGTTCTGTGCTGGTTTGTATCACTTTTGAGCGGATAAACAGGATATGATTTCATGGACACGATAGAGTTTTACGTATTTCCAAACAATTCAGCGGGTTCTGCCAGTTTTGATATCCATGCTGGTTTACATAGGGAAAATAGGATTTGAGATCTTCTGATATAATCATTCTTATATCAATTTCACAACACTGTCAGAATGGTGGGGGAGCTTAGACTCCTCATTGTTTGGATTCATTTGCTCCTTGCAGCGCTTTCACGTATATTAATGCAATACTATACTAATCAATACATTCTGGAAAAAGGTTACATCTCGAAATAAACAACACATACCATACATATCTAACAACTCGTCCTCCTAAAAATGTTGCTGTCTCGTTGCGACTGAATTGTGAGCATTAGTAACTTAGTAAGTTATTTGTCAAAAAGGGTTACATGTGAGATGTAAGCAATTGTCATACATAATTGTGCAATTTAATAAATTGAAACAGATTGCATTACCACCAATATGCCGATGATACTCAGATATATCTTACATTTACTTCTAAACAAGTATATGTGGATGATGCACAGGCGAAATTAGTCAAATAAAGATAAAACTGAGATTCTATTTTACATCTCGGTGCGTTGGTTTAAGTATTTTTGAAAGGCTAAAACGTCCACATAACATACACTAACAGTGAATCGTAACTATAAACGGGCCCAAACTAATTTATATATAAGCGTCTGGTCTATTGCAAGTATACAGAAGTAGTAGCATTTGTGAGCTCTTGTTAATGTATGCAAAATGTGGTATATTTAGCCTGTTTATGCGGCAATGGAATAGTACTAAAACACAGTAACTATGTAGAGGGCCAGCTGGCTGGCACACACCAATGTCGTGGGCTTTACCCTGACATAAATTAATATATAGGTAAATTTCAAACAAAAATTAATTGATGACACGTTTTCTTGGATGCTGTCGCATAGCTTATAAATTGGCCGGAAAAGCCGTTAAAGCGATTGCCTTCTACCGCCACTAGCACCGCGACAAAAGCCGTCTTTAGACTAAAGCAGAAGATCTGTTTGCAACCATGAATAGTTCTTGCCTTGTGTCATGTCTTGGAACAACATGCTGTCCGATTCCCACACTCTATCATAACCGAGTTTTTGTATATGAGAGTAGGACAATAAGATAGAAAATACCTACTGATCTGCACGTAGCCACGCTATGGATATCATATGCATTAACGATACGTTAATCATTAGAGACCATACATTAATGACACATATGTTGTTGGTGAACCATATGTTTGACTAGGATTTTATATTGCTATATCCATGTACTTATTATTAGAGGCATTAGAAAAGTCGTCAGGGATGTGAACGAACAACATTAAGTCCTCGAATAAGCAATGGTTCGAAAGACACGTGGAATAAACCCAAGCGGAATTCCTTTTAAGCAATCCGCTTACATAATATATTGCATAAACATCGAATGCACCCTTACCTGACTATTCGTCGTTCTATGCATTGGTTACATATTTCAACATCTACTACTTTGAATAAATGAAAAATCGAATACCCATTCTATCTTTAACCAGATTACAACTACTCGTTTGAGAGCGATGTGACCTTCTATTGTTTTTTGGCGTTCTAGGTTGTATGTAGTGCCGGTATAAACCTGGCAGTGTCACCTATGCGCCTAATGTATTACACCCTCAGTTATATATGCATTGGTCTATGAGCAATTTGTCTAAGGCAGTAGAACAATAACTCCTAATCAGGCTTACTTGATCTCATAACAATATTAAATTAAACTTATTTCAGTGACCTTTTCATATTTATATGAACATCTAAGTGTGTTCTGTATCATACCAATCCTGCTTAATTGGCCGTGTCGTGGTCTTTTGTACGAGTAAAGTAATTAAATTGAAAGCCAGCACGAATTCTTGCGCATGGAAATAGAGGATATGAATAGTGAGATATTCTTGGAAGAGGTTAATTACCCAGTTTGTGGGATACGATATACCTATTACATTTCATTGCCGCTGCCTAAATCACAACTACCAAAGTTTTCCGTCCGC
The DNA here is from genome assembly GCA_034190875.2 of Urechis unicinctus. Lineage (NCBI taxonomy): Eukaryota > Metazoa > Annelida > Polychaeta > Xenopneusta > Urechidae > Urechis > Urechis unicinctus. Next base: position 36,512,390 of record CM067346.1, read on the forward strand.
TTGCGTCGTGGCTCTGGATAAATCAGTCAGCAGTGTTGCTGCATTCATTCGCTGCGCTTGACGTGTAATAAGTAAAGCATGATTAATGAAATATAAGGTACGGTTAATATTACTTGTAGGATAGCCTTGATTCGATCTGAAGTAAGAGAACACTCTTGATCGTTCTCATTCATTTATCTGCCTTTCAGACAATGTAGTGTCAAATGAACACATACACTTTAAATATTGTCACGTCAAGAAAAACTAGTGTTGGGTGCCGCACCGTGCCATATGCAACGTAAACTAATTAGGTCGATGAACCGTCATTTGATGCTGAATTTGAATCATCACAGCACTCCCAATGGGCTTTGGTTGTTTACCCGGAGCTTTCAGAAATATAATGTTATTTATCGATGCTCCACTTATGCTATCGCGTATCTAATGTTTCTGGTTGAGCTGCAATGCAGATCCATTGCAAGGCAAATGTCTTTACATGAAGTGGTGTCTGCTATAAGCATTCCCCGAACTTCATCGGTTATCACTGTTCTGAGAGTTTTTCTTTTATTTCTAAGTATAGCAGTGTTGCCAAGATGTCAACTGACTTATTTTTTACCCACAAGTTACATATTCAATAAGTCCATTGTGCGTGCTATCGTCGCGACATGTGAACATGGCACTGAGCTTACATCAGCCATTTCCAAGGAGAGCGATTCGTCAAGGCAAACTAATTCATAGACAGTTGTCGTAATTATACCGAGTTACGCAAGATGCTTCAATGTGTACCAATTAACTTAATGAAGCGCCCATAAACAACATTTAACTAACATTTACATTAGCAACTCTCGGTATATCGGTTATTCCAGAGATAAAGACAAATCAAATTCACTGATAAACAATGCTAAACAAAGTTTTGACATGCATAAGAAGTAGAGGCCTCTTATTATTGAATGATTCATGGAGATCTGGAAGCTACCGATGAAAATTGAACGACTTATTCAAGGCTGTCAGATATTATATTTTTATAGTGCAAAACAAATGCCGCTTACGTGTGAAGTATTCCTTCGTTAAGAAGAAGAGACAAACCATAGTGGGTGATTACTGCTGGTTAGTTTCGATATTACCCCTCGAGCACCATCGCTCTATCGTGACTGAAAGGCTAAGACTAGGTTGGTGTATTTGACCGGGCTGCTGTTCAACCAATTATGTATTGGCATATCTGAGGTCTGGCATTGCCTAACGCATCGGGAAGTCACACGTTGATCTTTATTCCCTGATTCTATACCCAGTACAACGATTATACAATTTTCAAAGCCTAACGGCCCAGATGGGTTATTCCGTCCAACGGGGGGTGGGAGGGAGGTGCTGTTGCGTAAGTTATAAAATCATGACGAACCTTTACTGCGGACATTATATTGTTCCATGGATCTTTTGATATTTTTTTACCTGTATTAGCCATTGACAATTAAAGTTATTCGCCATATGCACTTGACCTAATTCTATGAATATGGTGAACTAAACACTAGCCCTTGCTTTTATTTGCCAGCAGGTACCAGCTATGGCGAAGTTAATCCCAGATAAGGGTGCAACAATACACGGCGGGGTTTGCTGACACATATATCAGCAATGGATTAATCTATAGTGGGGCAGTCTCGTCTAATCCTGGTATTTCGCGACTGTCATATTTCTTCTCTCCATGCTCCGTCAATTTCCCTAATTATTCCACATGTCTTAATGTTATACATTAATGGATACTTAAGATAGTAGTATGTTGAGCCCCGCGTCTGTAAACTATAATAACACAACGTTTTGCGTCTTTAATATGACCAATGCAAAGAACTGATTGCTTTCTCGACGTCGATGTAAACAGTGCAAGCTCTACTAATTGTTTCTGTGGTAATGGTGTATAATTATACAGCTTCATATATGCCGACGCGTCGTATCTTACACCTTCTTGTTGGTTGCACTTGACAATTGTTGGAAAATACGGAATAGTCCATTCAAAGTTCAAAACTTCCACACTTAATTAGGACGCATTTTGTCGGTATTAAAATCACCATAAAAAGACCAATCAATGGATTTGAATGCAGGGGATAGATTATACACAATTCTAACGGGTCGGCTTGCATGATACATCAACTAAACGTGAATCAAGCTAGTTGATCCAACATGAAGATGTATTACATCAATGTGTTAATGTGGTTGAATGTTGCCGACGGAAGGAAAACTTCCAAAGCGTGATGATGTCAGAGTGTATAAGGGATCCTTTGTTACTGTCCTCATGCTGTCACTACCGAGTAAGACAGCTAGCCATGCAGAAGTTATCACAAGCGTGGATCACTACCGAGTAAGATAACTAGCCATGCAGAAGTTATCACAAGCGTGGATCACTACCGCGTAAGATAACTAGCCATGCAGAAGTTATCACAAGCGTGGATCACTACCGAGTAAGATAACTAGCCATGCAGAAGTTATCACAAGCGTGGATCACTACCGAGTAAGACAGCTAGCCATGCAGAAGTTATCACAAGCGTGGATCACTGCCGAGTAAGATAACTAGCCATGCAGAAGTTATCACATACGTGGATCACTACCGAGTAAGATAACTAGCCATGCAGAAGTTATCACAAGCGTGGATTACTACCGAGTAAGATAACTAGCCATGCAGAAGTTATCACAAGCGTGGATCACTACCGAGTAAGATAACCAACCATGCAGAAGTTATCCCAAGCGTGGATCACTACCGAGTAAGATAACTAGCCATGCAGAAGTTATCACAAGCGTGGATCACTACCGAGTAAGATAACCAGCCAAACAAGCGTGGATCACTTCCGAGTAAGATAAATAGACATGCAAAAGTCACAAACGTGAATTACTACCGAATAAGATAACTAGCCATGCAGAAGTTATCACAAGCGTGGATCACTACCGAGTAAGACAGCTAGCCATGAAGAAGTTATCACAAGCGTGGATCACTACCGAGTAAGATAACTAGCCATGCTGAAGTTATCACAAGCGTGGATCACTACCGAGTAAGATAACTAGCCATGCAGAAGTTATCACAAGCGTGGATTACCACCGAATAAGATTATTAGCCATGCAGAAGTTATCACAAGCGTGGATTACTACCGAGTAAGATAACCAGCCACACAAGCGTGGATCACTACCGAGTAAGATAACTAGACATGCAAAAGTCACAAACGTGGATTACTACCGAATAAGATAAATAGACATGCAGAAGTTATCACAAGCGTGGATCACTACCGAGTAAGATAACGAGCCATCCACAAGCGTGGATCACTTCCGAATTAGATCACCAGGCAATTTACAGTTACAACAAGCGTTGATCACGACCGGGCAAAGTAACTAGCCAACTAACCGTAACAACAAGCGTGGATCACGACTGAGTAAAGTAATCAGCCAATTAGCATATACAACAAGCTTAGTTCACGACCGATTAAAGTAACCGGCCAATTAGCAGTTTTAACAAGCGCTGATAGCATCCGACAACAAGCTTCATTTCAAATATTGATGCACGAAGCACGAAGATATGAAACTCTTTATTAAGTGCGCGCGGGGTCCAAAACACCACAACACTACAGTACATCGTCTTCCGGTATTTACTTCTTGTTTTATTACTCTCTTGTCGTGAAAATATTCTGATTCAATACCTTCTTGAAATAAGACGTTCAAACCTACGTAAAAACGATTTTGCTTTGATAAGTTGCTGCGTTGCAAACTTCATAACTGGGCATCTTTGACCCTAACCAACCTAGCTTCGGGTTCTTATCCTTACCAACTCAAAGAACTTATGAATTGCATAAATTGAATCCCTACCCACATATCAACACAAGTCATGTGGCATGGACTTTTAGCATCAATATATGGGAATGAGATTTATATGAACAACTGCGCTGAAAGGAATATTTTATTCCTTCACCTTTTGTATCGGAGACACCATCATTTTCAAAAGTTGTCGAAAACAAGTTTCAATTCCCACACATTCTGGTTCCTGGAAGCGTTTGTCTTTGTGTACAGTTGAGTAATATAATACAGTTTGATAATTCCGAATGTATCGTTGCTTTTTATCTGAGTAATTTCATATGATGTCATTCAAAATCTCATGCCCAAATCCTTTCTTTTTTAATAGTATTTATTCCAATGTTCATTAATATAACCACGGTTATTGATCAGTTTATTTCAAATAGGTTGACATGTCATCGATGATAGAACGCGAACAATCCCGACATTAGATGACGAGTCGCTAGATAAAGTATTCGTGAAGGTTTTGTATTGACATTGATTTTCGCACCCAAGGGATAGAAGTACAGAAACAAACCCTGGCAGCACCACATCAAATTAATACTAGGCATTTTATATCCTCAGTCGACCTCAGTAAAAATGTGTTCATTGCCCTATACTTGGCTATCCGCTTAAGGATAGCGGTGACTAGAAAAAAATCTTCTTTTACTTTAACAACTACCAGAAGATCACGTCAATCGCATGTATTACCAATCATGAAAGCGACTTGGACCGACTGTAAAACAAAAGTCGCTGAGTTAAGCCATGCGATCGGTCACAACCCTAACGTATGGTAAGATATGTACGAAGCGCAACAGGAGTTCCTAGTGATCTACCGAAGCAACTTCCACGTAAAATTATATTTTATTTATGCAGTAAATACATTGTATGGTTAATTGAATCAAAACAATACAATAGATGAGGGCGGTGTATTTGTGCCAGCAGTGATGCGCATTGATGAATAAACATTCATGGGGAGCCAAGCAGTTTTAGGTAGTTTACGGTGTAGTGCACATCGAATTCCATGGTAGTACTTCCTCAATCACAAATGTGCTGGCAAGTGAGCCGATGCTTTATCAGCATTTGCGTTTTTCTATGGAATCTAACATTGAGTAATTGGTATTCCTCAAGACACCCTTATTTAAAGCTTGACCTTCAATTGAACGACAATTCATCTTCTGGCATGACACACTCGCATATATCACACCAATATCCTCAGGGATGTTAGTAAATTGTCGATCAATCCCTAATTAACACATTCGGCCTTGCATTGATTTGGCCACAAACCATTCAATTACTTGACCTTTTTTACATCACAAAAGCGAATTAAATGATGTCTCCCCTAAATGTGCAGCTGTTAAATTTACTAAAATAAAAAACCATCTGTTAATTTGGAAATCGTTCGGTCAAGAAAAACGAATCCAGTAAGCAATTCAGTGTTATATAAAAGGTTACGTAATTGGTATTAGATTAGCGATGAAATAAATAGCATTTTCATACCCAATCTTAAATCCTACTGCTGAACCTTACAGACAAGTCTGGCTAATAAGGTGTGGGGGCATCTTTAATCAATGTTGCTGTCATTCTAGTGCGGCCAGTTGCACAACGTTTGGCTCAACTAAACAGCACATAGTAGTGAAGGAATGATCCAATCTCATTGCAGCTAAAATGGTGCTTTTCTCAATAGCATTTAAAACTCCGCCAATACTCATTTTGGCATTTCATTGCCGAAATAGTAGATTCTTCCCCATTTACACCTCAGCAAGAACTCATTCAGGTATACATTATGTTAAACCACCGTCAGCCTTATGTAACCCATCGAACGCTAGGCACCTGTTTAGGCTATATGAAGCGTACATAGTAAGAAATCTGTAAATAATTGTTCGTCTTCTCTTATACCTTACATAGACAAAGAGACGACCAGCATATCGGACTCATCTGTAGGTAGATCCTCACATGGTTAAATTAGATAACCGATAATGATGGTTAACATCTCTACCGTCGGTTGGCGGTCTGTAAGTAAACATGGACAATAAATATTCTAAGCGGTGTTAACCATATATCACAGATACGTATATTTTTTTTGTATAGGGTCAGTAAACACATTAATGATGACGTGTTTACCTTCCTTAAGGGAAACCATTACCTGTACATTGTAAGTGTACGTGGTTCTATAGTACACCACATAAGAATAATCATTTTGTTGATTGGGCAAGATCAAAGGAAATGACACCTACCTCTATCTAACCCGACCGTCATTCAAGTGAGATGTTCATAAAGGCAGACAACATTAACGTAGGCCTAATATTAACTTCATTTTCGTCAAAGTCAGAGGGAACATTGTTAAACGCAGTGGAGCATCAAGGGATATATCAGACGCGTTGATAAACTTATAACTGAGTTCGACTCAAGCATACAAATGCATTACCTTTATCAATGTTATGTACGAAATTATGTGAGCTAAGAACTGTTTTCTACTATCAGGCTTCAGAAAATAAATGTGAACAAAGTTAAGACGTTATGATGATAGATCGCCCTGGTGATACAGGTGAAAAAGTAAAACCTACATAAAACTTCAGTAGCTGCTCAAACAGCCTTGGTATATATATGCGTTTGTAAATTATTAACAACTACACCTGCGTATGATATTAAAATGGAAAGGAACAAAGCCCACACAGCACGTACCACTGTAAGAAGGATTAAAATTCATGACTGGTTTTGCTCGGAGCAGGAACGTTATTATTATCCAATGAACAATATACTGTGTGGTATGCAACGCTCAGCACAAAGTAAGCACTTAAAATGAGGAAAAGCATTCCAACAGAATAATCGAACTGTGTATGTTGAATGTGCTATGCTAGGTATTGATCAGCTTGAAATTTATAAGCATTCTGTTCGCCAATACGTGGCATCGGGAGTGATGTTTTCGAAAAGCAGATATGTGTTAATTGAGTTAACCGGAAGAATTGGCCCACTGAGAGAACCAACTGCTTAAACTGGTCCGTGGTTCAATTGAGTCCGTGCCACAAAAAGGATTTGCATGGTTTACACAGCCTATTAAGCCACCAACGCAGTTTCAACGAATTCGCAATATGAAGCACCTGGTAATTTGGTCACTATCTGAATTCAACATTAAATCAGTCACAATGCTGTGGCTGCTCAAAAAAGCATTACCACAAATCACAAATGCAGTACGGACCGTTAGGAATTTGGTCAATGTGCTTCAGGCATTTTAAATAAAAACCGCGCAGAACCACATTAAATTATTCATTTGACCCATGAATCAATATGTTAAATGCAAGATTTTGCCGCTGTTGTTTATCTTACAAGATGGCTACTCGATCGCATTTATTACAAACGGGAAAAGCGACTTAGACCGGCTGTAAAAAGTGACGAGTAAATCAGACGGCGTTCATTTTAGCGGCGGGATTGGTCGAAACATCACCCGTGTTAAGATCCATTCAAGGCGCGGTAAGGGACATTAGTTTCTAGTGATGTACGCCGTTAAATCTATAATTATCCATCCAAGTATACCATTTACTAGCCAAAAATACTTTGAAATGTTGAATGACTGGTCTAAATACTTAACACCAGGGCGATGTATTTGTTCCTGTGGTTCATTGATGACCACGCATCCGCAGGGAGCCAATCATAGATGGGTCATTCACAATGTAGTGCTTGCTGAATTCCATGGGATTACTTCCTCAATTACATATTTACTGGCAAGTGAGCCGATGCTTTATCAAAGGAATCTAACAAACAGTAATTGGTATTAACAATTAATCTTCTGTCATGACTCACTCGTATATCACACCAATATCCCGTGGGAAGTAGGTAAATTGTCGATCGATCCCAAATGATCACACTCTGCCTGATTCAATACTTTGACCTTTTTTCTATCATCACAAGTGAATAAAAAGAGCTCTTGCCTCAATGTGTAGCTGTTAAATAAACAGGGACGACCTGTTGTGTTGAAATGCAATTCTAGCAGTAGTTTGCAAAATGGCATGGCCGTGCCGCAAATAAGCCGCCAAACAATCTGTTACTGAACAGGGAGCGGAAATAATATGTTAATTTGGAAATCGTACGATATGAAAAAACCCAATCCAGTTACCTATACGGTGTTACAATGAAGATTGCGTTATTCGACATATATTGTGCAGTACGAGTGAGTGGGACGTGCCATCATAGACGCCTTGTTTGTATTAAATCAAAATGTGTGTAAGTTGCAAAAGCAGAGCTGCTGATTTATATACGATGTGACCGTTGTCTACGGATTGATGACTGTAGCATGCAGGTAACAATAAGTAAGACGGCCGGTTCAAAGTTTTCTTTGATCTTAAAATTACTACAAAACTGATATGACTCATCCCCCTTAATACAGGAAAGCATGTTTCGTCAATGCTAAATGTGGTTCTTCTAGTCTGTTCCATGCATTACCGGCTGTTATTTGGACCAGGCCACCATCGGCATTGTAAATATAGAATGGAATTGTTCTTTATCTTTAGCCTTCAGTATTGTCTGGAGGATAGGTCAGAGTAATGTGAAGGGAATGGTTGTTTGAAAATGGACAGAGCAATTATATTAGAGAAGTGAAATATATTTAAAATGAATATGCTATCCTTAATCCTACTACTGAACCTTTCTAACAAGTCTTGCAACTTAGGTGTGAGGGCCACTCTAACAAATGAAACTGTCATCCAGTGGCGATCAGTGGCACGCCGTTTGTCACATTTAAAGAGCATATAGAAATGAAGGAAGAAAAGCTGATCCGCTCTCAACACAGCTAAAATGGCGCTTTTCTCAAGAGCATGATATTTTTCACCATTTAAATCTCACTCAGAACACTTTCATGCTTTTCATGGCATTTTTGTTCTCGATATAATAGACTCTTCAATATTTACATCTCAGCAGAAACCCATTTAGATGTTCATTTCGTTAAACCAACATCTACTCATGTAACCCCTCAAACCCTAAGTATCGGTTTAAGCGTGCACTATTCCGCGGCATATCTAGGGAACCTTATCCCCTCATGGCTGAATTTACCTCACGCTCATTTAATAAATACTTCAAATCCAGGTTTCGCGGGAATATATGGTATGACGAGATAGTCAAGTTGGAGAATATCGACCGCACATCACCTAGTTAGGTAATTCAGGTAATTCTTCTTCATAATCGACATTATATATTACAGTAATATAGAGAATGAAGATCCATTGCTTCGTTATCTCTATTTAGCGATTAATATTTGCCATAAAGGGATTCTTATCCTATATGTGTCATTAGCCAAAGCAAGAAATATTGTCAGTCTTTTTTAGTGGGAGGTGATTGCAGTAGAGAATTCTACGTTATAATGCAATGTGTTGTAAAGCAGTGCAGTGCAGCGTGAGATGGTGGGAGGCCGCGCCTGGTAGAACAGCTTATTCACCTGTATAACTGGGCGGTCTATCATCATAGCGTCATATCTTTGTTCACATTTTATTTCTGAAGCCTGATGGTAGAGAGCAGTTTGTAGCTCATATAATTTCGTACATAACATTGATAAAGTTAAAGCATGTTAATGCTTGAGTCGAACTCAGTTATAAGTTTATCAACGCGTCTGATATACCCCTGAATGTTCCACTGCGTTTAACGATACTCCCTCTCTCCGTTTGTAGTTGCCATTTCTATTGTGGAATTCCGGCTATAAACAAGATATACTCAGGCTTAGCAAACGTGACAAAATGTTGCCGATGGTATTTCTTTTATACCAGTATTAACTCGAAACTATCGAATTAATGCACGAATTATTCATAGTGCTGATGCAACATATATAAGTAATACAGACACATCCTAGAAGATTAGCTCAAATATATTTGCATGACTTTTTGGAAGGTGTTTTGACGTACGTTATGGCCGTTTCCTACTTTGATTTCCTGACATCGGTCACCTAAATGCACAAAAAGTAGTTAGAATAAAAATCCTCATTTTTTTGGTCGGATAAATTGGGAAGAAAAACCAAGGCTGCAGCAGTTGCATTAGTCATTGCATTACTCTCCTTAATCCCCATATGACAACCGATATATAGGCTAATGACACGCACGGAGCAGTGCAATGAACAATTATCGCTGTTGATGCATTCCGTATATTATGCAAATATCTGCATATCGCAACTGAAATACATTATAGCTTTAATTCCGTTTAAGCCCGACAGTTTGCTCAACCAATTTGCTAAAAAAACTCTCTGCTATACTTGGTCTTTTATATCCCGAATTGGCTGCTTACTTATTCCTCACCATCAGTTACATGGGAATAGCGTTGAACTGTACAAGACATGGTTTAGTGACCTTGAGCAGAGCGAGGTGGTGGGGGGATGTTGGCCGTACAGACAAGTCTTTCGTGCAGGGGTGGGGGGGGGGATTAGATTCCTTCCGCGGTAACTAACATGCATAAGCTTCGAAAGTCATTAACATAATAATAAGCAAGGATTAATGGCGGATTCAAGCTGAATGTTATCACATATTATCAAGATGCCCATGGATATGCAGTCTTCACAAACTGACTTGATTTTAGCAACCTGATGTTTTTTTTGGAGGATCTTTGCCTGTCTGCACAATACTGGATCATATTGAGCACAGACAGCTATGTTCCATCTGCAAATTCACTTGATATATGTATTGGATATCCTTTTCCATCCGTTCCGATTTTGTTTAGTGTGTTAAAAGCGATAGGAAATGAAGAAGATCAAACTTGCAAACCACTGCGTCTATACATGTTCGTCTGTATTTGTTTATGTCTCGGCTCGACAAAGCTAAATCGTAAGATTTCAATCCAACTGACATTTGATTGCGAAAAGTAAAATGGAACTCCAATATTGATTTTATTTGATGTTTTAGCCAGGTACATCAAATAAGATACTGCTACGGCATCACCACGTCGATCCCAGCACACAATATACGTACTTTATACGTTGTGATGGAGTAGTTGTTTGGTAGTGATTGCCTAGTGTTTCTACGTAATGATTACGTAAAAGAATGGACTACCAGAAACGTTTGACCTACGTAATAAAAAAACGTAGTAAAGTTATCATTCCACGACCTATTTGGGTACTTGTATGTTACCTTCTCACTACATTATTATTGACAGCAAACATGCCATTTAAAACCGAATAAGATGAGCAAAATATTTTTCATTGATCATATAACAGGATAATGTAGATGGGTATCTTCAAAATCCGAAGGATCAGTGGCAGGAAGAGAGGGGTGGGTTCTTTTCATCGTTGGTGTAGAAGTCAGGCCTGCCAACACATAGGATACAAGATTATGCGAGGAGTGGATATTTTTTATGTATATATTAGTAAAGTAGCATGATGCGAACAATATACAAGGGGTATGATATGTCCTCCAGGTCTTGATAATCTCAACTATTCAACTGTATAACAGCCAATTCCAAGGAACATATATAAAGGTTTGATGATGGATTAACATATCGTGCATGTGAGTCATTATATTTTTTCAATACATACCTTAGGATGACGGGAATATAAAGTGATGACTTCAGATACATACTTTGCAAATATTAATTTTCAAACTTGGCACAGAAACACAACAAAGGTTCTGTTCTCCCTATATTATATGAAAAGAAACAAAACGTAGTGAAGATATAAGTTATCCTAGCTTTGTAATTAAATGTTATGCCAATTTGTTTATTGTAAGTCAATTCCCATCTTTACTTTAAATATGAACTAGATGTGTGGATATACAAAACCACTCTGCAGCAAGCAACAACCTGATGGTCATTACCTTAATTGTGATCGCACAGGCAACGCTATGACCGAATACATGATATAGATAACGTCCGTGATAAATAACTTGAGTTACGTAGCAGAATGATACATATATAAGACGTGTTGTCGTTATGTATTTATTACGTAGAGGCCTTACATAAATGCTGCGTAATTACTACGTTTTAACTACGTAATTACCTGACATTACCGAGCCATTACCTACGAACTACTTCGCTCTAAGTAGTTTGTATGTAGTGTGTTTGCTGAAATTTCATCTGTGTTAACATTCAACGCAGGTCATTCTAATACACACAAATGACGACCGCCGAGGAAGTAGCGATCAAGTAACATTGGAAGTTAATATGATTCAGCTAATTCATCACTACTCAACGGCAGTTGAAGTATTTGGCTCAATAGAATGCCGAAATAACACGTATGTCCTTGACACTCTTGACGGTTACGACGATGTAAAAAACTGATAGCAGGGCCATAAAATCGCCTGGGGCTAAGACCAATATCAACGAATATACGAATCCGTCTTATCCTTAACGGGAATTAACTAGCTTTTTTGTTCATCATTGTAGATTTGCCATAGAAGAATAAAGATTCATGATTATGACTGTTATTCTGCATCCTACATAGAAGTGCAACGAGTAGTTCTTTTGCACATCACAGTAAGATAATAATCTGAAATTGAAAGTGCAACGGACTAGTTTAATTGCCATAGATAAAGTTCGCTTCAAAATGTGAATGGTTGTCAACAGTGTTTGGTGTATCCATATAATATAAGCAGTTCCGAATATTTACAGCATCTCATGCCAAACACGATAAGTTTGCGAGCTTTATGTCTCGCTCCTTGTAGGCCGCGCGAAATGGCAAGATAATTCAGACAGATCAACCATGAAAATATACTTGGTTAATCAGTGTTAATCATGAAAGTGTTAATTTATCCGAAATTGTTAAAATGTTTAGATATGACAGTTTGTATTGATTGAAATAAGGGCACCAGATCAATTTCTATCAACAAAAGGTAGAACCTAACCTAATATTAGTACTTATTAGTACGGATTACCATGAAGACTTTGCATAATGACGTACATCATAGCATTTTGAAAAATGGCAGGAAATGATTGAGGACAACATCAAATAGAAATTAGTGTATCTGAGAGACAGTAGTCATCATAGAATTCTTTGTAATAGGCGTAGTAACAAAATCAGAAACAATTCAACATGGGATGATCGAATTCATCAAAGATGGGCATGACAATTTATGTAGTGTGTGCATAATTTATCAATAATAACACGATTATATCCTACAGAATATCTGAGTTATGGCAAGGATTCAGTTTTTCGGGCTTTCGTATAACCTTTCAGTTTTCATTAAGCTCTAACACATGTCTCAATGCTTAAGAGAATGTCACGCGAGTAATCTGTTGAGCATATATTGCATTACAATACAATCGGCTTTACAAACGTAATTGCCAGATAATCAAGACTGCTCGAATTCATCAAAGTTTGGTGTGACAAAAATCTATGTAGTTTGTAATTAATATATAAATGATATCACGTATATATCCTACAGAGTTATGGCAAGGATTCAGTTTATCGGGCTTTCGTATAAACTTGCTGTTCTCAATAAGCTCTAACACATGTCTTGATGCTAATTAGGATGTCATGCGAGTAATTTATTGAGCATATATTGCATCACTATACAATCGGCTTTTCAAACCTAATTGCAAGATAATCCAGACTGACAAGTTCTTTAACACTTTTACCCATATCCTACTCAAAATAGGGATCCGACATCAACATACGACCATGAAGTTATTTATTTGGTGCAGTGACAAGCAATACAGTTAAATGTTAAACACATTTTGTCTGTGCATTTTACGAATTTCTCAATTCCAAATTTCGTCATTTTCTTCCCACCTTTGGCAGACATTTACATAAATTGGCTTCAAATGAAAATGTGCATCATAGAATATGTTGCAACCGTGGCCTTGAATGAAAAGATGAACATAGCCTCAATCAATTTGGACATGCTGTAAGTGAAATACTAAATTAATTTAGAAAAATTGCCTTCGAACTTAGTTTCCAGCCGAAGTACGTAGGATTACAATATGGATGATTATGACTTTAAAGCTTAGTGCTCAATATTTGAAATAAAGCAATATTACTAGTCATTATATGGCAAATTCTATCAGGTCAGTGTTCAACTGAATAAAAAAACATGTACATTCAGTAAGGCAGATTTGGCGGATGAGGTTAAGGATGGTAACATAATGTCGTCCAGAAATAACTCTGTCGTCTTCGTCGGATGAAAGTGTCTTATGCATGGTGACGTAATCAGGACATTGATATTGGCACAGCATTTATAACACATGAACAGAATATCTTATATGTATGCAGTTAATGTCGCACTTTTCTTCTCGAAGCATTTTTTTGTTTCCATTACTGACATTGCATAAAGAGTGACGTGCTCCGAGCGAACAAGGTAATCATCTACCAAACTCGCACCTTGAAGCTATTTAGTAGAAAATGAGTGTTATCATTTAATTATTTGATCGACATGAATTGAATATTAAGTTCATTTTGTGGGACAGTTGTTGAAGATTTTAAGATATTAGTTATTAACCAAAGTTTGCTACGTAGTTTTGTTCTGTGTTATAAGTAGTAATCCAAAGCACGATCATCAAAATGATATTGCATCAAATAGGGTACCCGTTGAAATGACGTTATGCGCGGAAACACGAGCGAAGTTATCAATCTTTTACCTTGTTACCTATCACTTACGTATACAAGGAGACATATCCGATGACAATGAAGATATACTATAAGTCAGAGTAGCCCTAATTATCCACCAAACTGTGTCGTCAGTCCTTAGTTCATCTGAATGATTCTGATGCTCACCGCGCATACATGATTACCTGCAAAGAGGCATAGTGATTCGATATGGACCAGCAGGTGTACTTAAGACTGGCCGTCGACGAATGTTCTCGCGTTGAACAGGAGTCACATTACAACGGTAAAAAAATCGCTACTGAGTTAGATATCCAATTTTAGTTCAACATTCATTTACTCTTAATGATACATAACTGATATTTGCTTAGCATTCACTTAATTATTACATAAACCAATAAGAATGTGTCACCTTAGCATTGACACCGTGTTCATCACTGTCATCGTGATCGTTCATTGATGACAATTATCTACATCTCTCTGCATTTAGCCTTTAGGACCGATGTTTATGTGGATTTTCATCTGACCATTCCACAGCAGATATAAGGTTTTCTGTTCCTTCGAATATTGAAACAAAAGAGGCAACGATGTAATTCATGTCAAAAGTTTTAGGTTAATCCGGTAAACCTAATGAAGGCCATTAGTAACCTTCACTGGCTTTTACAGAACAAAAAAAGACGCAGGTGAAATATTTAAACCAATGATTTCCGCTTATATAAGGATAACATGTAATTATGAATGAAAAGGTATATGCTACGGGGTAGGAATAGATTGTCCTCTTGTAAGTGGGGCCGATGGTTGGAGGTTTGATTATGTAGCCATAGGGTCGGCTTTGTTCAAGCAATTTCTCAAGTTAATATTTCTGCAATATCCTCGGACTATTGTATGCATCTCCATTGGGTACTGCTCTACTTCCAACGCAGACTTTTCATGGCAATTAACTCTCGAACAAATTGATTCGTTTCCAATAACACCTCAGCACGAACTCAATCGGATGGTCAATTATGTTGAACCAACGCCGGCTCCTGTAACCCATCAAACGCTAAAAGTATATGGTTGAGCGTTATCAAACACTTATTATTCAACTGCACATCCTGGGAAACCCCCATGGTTGAAATTAGCACTCAGGCAGTTAAGAACTTCTTAAAGTCAGGGGACTGATAAGGCTTGTTGAGATAATCACGTTGGAGATAATCGGCTGCTCACCTCGTATTTATCCCTCTATAGAATCGCCATCATATATTGCAGTATCACAGGTGATGAACACCTGCCGTTTGATGAAAGAGTTGTTGGGAGTCCGCTTTTACGAAGTTTTTACAAGCCTTCAATCAAGATTATGGACAAACTTGCTGACAAACCTGTTGTTCCTATCGGGTGGCGTCCTGTTCCACTGCTATTCGGGGGCTCCGCTGAACGGCCCAGATTTTAACAGGGGCTTCCGATTGGCTTTCTCACCATTAACTGAGAAATGACGTAAAATGAAGCCACCGTTCTTATTATGTTCCTAGATTCCATATCATCAACTTGTTGAGATGCTTATGAGTGCAGCAGTGAATAAATTGTAAGATTTTCTTTTAGTCTTTATTTCTTGCAATATCCTTGGTATAGAATTCAAAAATATCGTTAACATGCAATTGGTCTTGCCAGATATCATTCTTTTACAGTGTCATATAAATGTGTCATCTGTCATTTACCCTTCGTTGTCGGATATTCCGTGTGGAAGTGTGTGACTCAATAAGGCAGAAGAGATGTCTCTTTCAGATAGCAAACTGTTTAAACTGGTCGGTGATTCAATTTGTGGCCCTGGCAATGACAAATGTTATATGGCTTCTAAAACGTATTTAACCACCAACTCAGCTTCACCCAAAATACCATTTCAAGTACCTTGTTATCCTGTCATCTGAAGTAATTGCCGCGAAGTGACATACTTCCTCGCGTAATTCACAGTTGCATCAGTTTTTTTATTGTCATTCGTGAGCAACAGATCAGACATTTTCTGGCTTTGCACACTGTCCTCGTTAAATTATATCGGTTCTACGCAACAAATACCGTGATATTTTTACATGACTTGTTTTAGTACTATCGATGACGGTGCTTTATTGGTGCTTGTCCTTCCTAATGTGCAATTATTTGTATGGATGACTGCACATCCGCAGGTAGCCACGTAAAGTGGCACTGTTGACGACGTAGCACTCCCTGAATTCAATGGAACTATGTCCGCAATCAAATATTTACTTGTAGGTGAGTCGATGCTTTATCAGCATATTCCTGGGAATGAAATAATGAATAATTGGTATTGCTCACCGCACAATTATTAAAGATAAGGTAATGACATATATTGCCCTTGAAAAGGCAATCATACTTATTCCTGCCACTTAATTTAACATGTAAGTCTGGCAGTTGTAATACTTGTAGCTTTCAACCATTGGCAGAAACAGAAGCCACCACTGAATTCGTTGACGCAGCTTTCACTGACGTGGTATTTAGATAGCATTTAATAAACTGTGCAAGCCTTTGCTCTAAGACAAAAAGCCGTCTTGTTATTGACATTCTCAATGCGTGCAAAACCATAATCCTAATCCTCATCAGTTTGTATTCGTCTCAGTCACTATACTTACTGTATTACATGGCGATTCGACGACCCACAATTTAGCATCACTTTACATGTTAATATATGTTTTACATCGACATATTGTCATGTATCAGACATTGATGCTACGTGTACATATGGTATAATATTTGTGTTGACCTGCATATGATCAATTTATTGCAGTAATTGTACCCTAATATGCACCATTAATGTGATGTTTTTATGTTGCCACGCGCTGTAACATGATGTATGCAAGCAGATAAGTACCGTTGCACAACTCAATTAATGCAGACATAGAAGCACCCTGTGGCTGGTTGTTGTTGGAGGGGGAAGGGTTAAGGTTGGTACATTATAATCGTGATTCGATTCATCTTCGCCATTAGCTCTGTGTTGACATGACCGGCAACAAACAGGAGCCTATTTTAGAAGCAATTATCAACATCGATTGTGAATACGGATTAAATGATCATGATATCAGCGCCATCGCGTGTAATTAACTGTCATGTAAAACTGACATCTCGCTTTATTTGAAAACATCAACGCCATCACCAAGTACATTTGTGTGTAATCCTTCTTTTTGTCGACGCTAAAGAGCGAGCATTCTTAGCACGAAAGCATATTTTATGGCGTAATGCAACGCGGAGTACAGTGGTGTAGCTTGATATTATGGTTGGCTTGGCCTCGTTGTTTACGCCTATCATCATAGCGTCGTTTCTTTTGTTCCTGATGGAAGGTGCATTTCTTTATCTTTTATCGCTTCTATCATTGATAAAGTTAAAGCATGCATTTGCATTTGAGTCGAACACAATTGTATGTCGTTCAACACGTTTGACATACCCCTTTATGATCTACTGTTTTAAAGATCTTCCCCTGTCTGTTTTATTAGCCATTTCGTGTGTGTGTGTGGGGGGGGGGGGGGGGGTGAGTGTGTTTATGTGTATATATGTGTTATTATTTGCTTGCTAACATTTAGGGATATAACAGTTGTGGTCATGATTTCAGCGATAGTATTTTCTCGAAAATGTTCAAATAGAGTGAAGTAATGCTGTTTGCAGGACATATGTCCACCCTGTGTTATCTAACCATTGTCTATGCAGTGTATATTTGATTTCCGAGATCTATGTAGTTCAATCGTCTGCGACATGTGTGTGTGTGCGTGCGTAATGTGAATATCAGAACGTTGTTTAAAAGAAATTTAATCACAAATTAATAACACATCCAGCGCTGGCACAAACATACGTCAATGACTTCGCGTCGATATGGTATTTCATCGGTTTGCAATTTGTGAGCTTCATTCCTTTTAAGACTCTGGCTAGGACCCTGAGTTGAATACCCAAAACTACATGAGAGCGGTACGTTCGAGGTAATAGGAAGTGTTAAATGTACCTCGGTGGCAGAAACAAAGCTTGATTCTTGATACAATCGTTTCTAGACAAGCATTAGTTTAGTTGGATATGTTAGATTATATATTGCCAACTGACCGCTTGGAACGAATTTACATGAAGACCTTCGATACGACTGTCCGAGGGTGTTACATTCCATATGAAGTGCTGAGCCATATTTGGTATGGCAGTGATGAAATCGGAACTTATGCATGAGTTGTTTGCATTCCACTATTTCTTCTGAGTATATCTGTTCAAACCTGCATCCCTCAAAGTAGCCATATAAGGCAGACCCTAACTGGCTCGTTCAGGACGATGCAGCTACTCCATCGTTACATTTATTATATTGATTGCCTTATCGAGTAGATTGATGCTCTGCTGTATGTTGGTCGTTTATCATGTGGTGTCAGCACCAAAGAACACATTAACACGGACAGCGTTGATCACTTATGCTTTCTCTGTGAACACACTGTGAGTAATAAATTTTCCAAGCTGTCTTAATATGCTCTAACTGAATAATGACGCAGTTACCATAAAAGTACTACGTCGCTTTATGTGCCATCTAAGCATCTGCAAGGCCACATAAATTATGAAGCCAAGATTAATGTAGGCTAATGTATATGTTTAAATCGAATATTGGCGTCAGTGTCAACATGAGGCTCGTTGATAGGGGGTTAGAGGTTTAACCAGATCAGAGGTACTTGGGGCGATGGATGAACGGACAGATGTTTAACATGACGCGAGAGACTGTGCTTGATTCCCGAAACCATGTTTCCGAGCGCCGAGTCGTTTGATCTATATAGAACTAGCTCAGAAGTTCTTCATCGGTTGAGTGCTGAGCCTGCGCGTCCCAGTAGCAATGCCTACCACCCTACAACTTTGAGGGGAGGCTGTTAAGGCTCCAAGTTATACATTATGTTCCAAAATGTGCGTCCATGCTGTTGTGTATACGCACAGTGTGGATACCATGCTAACATTTTGAAATTTGAACATGTGATTGTTTTATATTTCCCTTTCTTCCAATCTCTTTGATCTATATAGGATTAGTCGAGTTTACATAGAGACCCCTGACATTCGGCTTGGAAGCTCTAGCATTTTGACGGGAGGGGGTCCCAAGGAACTTTGATAATTTCATGCTGTGTAACATTTAGATGCCGTGCTAACGACTTGAATTCTTATTGCATTCCAATCAGTATTTCCGCAGCCAAATATGCGAGCTCGATGAGACGAACATGGTTATGCAAATGCCCGCGAAACTCGCTCAAGAGGCCGTGAGTGCAAATAGATACGTAATCTAATATTGTGTAAGTGATGCACTTGGTATGTAAAAGTGCATATAATGGTTTCATGTGTTGTCAATATAACCATGAGCGAATTGTCTGGTGTGTCAGTACAATCCTGATTGTTTCATCGATCCTTACTGTCTGCTGTGTAATAATGCAGGCAATCTCTCTCGAAGAGGCTGTCGTCTTGTCTCCTTGCTGTAACATTATTTTTGATCATATAAATTAATGGTTAGTTATCGAGTTAGAACACACGTAGGATTAATTCACAACGACTCTAGTATCCTGCTCTCCCGTTTTATGTATGTTGCTGAAGAAGAGATATTTTCTCTAACAGTACATACATGATTCTTGAACAATTTGTCAGAGGCAATTTCTATGATCATGGCATTATGAAACAATGCGTGTTGGACGTATATCCGTGATGAGCTATTGGTCTGCGTGAATCGTTATCCGACACAAACTGGATAAAACCAAATGAAACAATGTGAAAAAGAAGTTTTTGTGGAGTGTTATTATATCGCACAAGAAGACTTATGATGGAGTTCGTTTTATGAACAGTGCGTAAATTAAAGTAGGTGGAATCACAGCAAGGTGATCAATATATACACAAAAACCATGTTTTCACCAACTCCGATGATCCTGAGAGGGTTTCATGCGCTTCGGAAAAATGTATATGTTGGCATGCAAAGCTGCAATAGAAAACGAGCCCCGGATATTGTTTAGCTCGTAACAATCCATCGATTGACCAGCTTACAATATTATGTGTGAAGTCTGCTTCAGCGTTAGTATTGACCATTGTGTGCAGAGCAAGCACAATATCCAAGTCTATCATAATATCACTCTGATGGTGACGCATGATAAGTTAATGTGCTATTGAGTAGGAAGTGTCAGACCGTCATATCTCAAGGAGGTGCCCATTAAGGTATATCCAGAGATAACTTGGTGTTAATGTTTATGGCAAGATGGAAAGAAGATATCTGGTTTCATATTAGAGTATCTAGTAAATATTCACTTTATATCAAAGGACATAATATAATGTAGCTGTACCTATATCAAACCAGCAACATAACACGACTTAAAATCATTAGAGTCCTGTATTAGAAAGAGTACTACATTAGGTGAACATTTGCAGATACTCAAGAAGAGCCATAAAATAAGTAGAACTGGAGTTTTTATGGACATGTACATATATATTAGCGGCAAGAGTACTGACACGTATGCAGTCGAGTGGACATTGCATGCAGATACTCTTGATGGAATTAGATGAAATATAATTTACTAAAACGAATATGATGTAGAAGCTGGAGTTTTTTTCTGGCACAGCAAATGGCAACGTGCATAAAAGTGCTTGGGAAAAGAAAAGATGTACTTCCTGGTAGCATTGCACTAAGCGTGCGACTCCTGGTCAAATTATGCACTAAATCAATCTGGCAAATCTTGATATGTGTATGTAGGGAGCAGAGCTACTTTTCAGCTTGAATATGCTTCCGGTGAAAGCATGCAATATCTGGTACATCTGAAAGGATATGTCAGCTTGCATTTAAAGCATTGGTTGTATTTTATAACTTGTACAAAGGAGTTCTCAATGCATAGACAGTTTATGCAAAGGAATATACATTGGTGTTCTAAAATGCGACATATGATACATTCATTCAATTCCCTTGTGTACACTACGACCAGTATTCTGGGTTATCACTAAAGCGCCTGCTTCAACCTCCAATATTTATTACATGCTACAAAATTATGGCATCTTCAGGCTAGTCGCATTCGTTAGAGAGTGTAATTGAAACGTAACGATGTCATTAAATTTGTGCCGCTCAGTTCCTTTCGGTGGTTACAAGGTTAGTACCAAGACAATAACTGAAAACTGTATATGCTCGCTTGAGCGCTATGAGGCATTAGTTGTTTGGTACCTATAAGCGGCAACACGCAGCAGACTGCATTTCTACCAGTAACCTGAGGCAATGAACCTTATTTCATTGACGCGGTTTACTAAAACCTATTTCAACTATGGTGGCAAAACATCTCAGTTTTATTGACTATTTAATTA
Source organism: Urechis unicinctus (assembly GCA_034190875.2). Classification (NCBI taxonomy): domain Eukaryota; kingdom Metazoa; phylum Annelida; class Polychaeta; order Xenopneusta; family Urechidae; genus Urechis; species Urechis unicinctus. The sequence continues at coordinate 36,533,979 of CM067346.1, forward strand.
CTCATACGCAGATAGATAGATCGATAGATAGATAGATAGATAGATAGATAGATAGATAGATAGATAGATAGATAGATAGATAGATAGATAGATAGATAGATAGATAGATAGATAGATAGATAGATAGATAGATAGAGATAGATAGATAGATAGATAGATAGATAGATAGATAGATAGATAGATAGATAGATAGATAGATAGAGAGATAGATAGATAGATAGAGATAGATAGATAGATAGATAGATATAGATAGATAGATAGATAGATAGATAGATAGATAGATAGATAGATAGATAGATAGATAGAGATAGATAGATAGATAGATAGATCGCATAGATAGATAGATAGATAGACAGACATGCATACATACATACATACATACATACATACATACATACACATACATACATACATACATACATACATACATACATACATACATACATACAGGCCTACATGCATACATACATACATACATACATACATACATACATACATACATACATACATACATACATACATACATACATACATACATACATACATACATACATACATACATACATACATACATACATACATACATACATACATACATACATACATACATACATACATACATACATACATACATACATACATACATGCATACATGCATACATAGACGCATACATACGAACACACATACATACGAACATACATACGAACATACATACATACAAACATACATTCATACATTTACGCATTAAGTACATAGTTTGTTAAAACCAACAGATTTAATTATCCATAACTGAGAACCGTACAAAGCTGCAACATTAGGCTCGAAAAAGGTTTACATAAAGTGTGCATTTTAAGCTATCGTAGGTTCATAAAAGTTTTGCAAAAATTGATATTTTGTCACTCAATGTGAGTTGTTTTGGTTGAGATGGAAATGGTGCAATAACTACCTTTCCCTTTTGCAGACACACAGAAAGTGAGCCTTATCAGACGAAGAGAGATATCAACAGCATTTATTGCGCCTAATGTCAGGTGGGAAGTATTGTTATATGTCCAACATTCTCCAGCATCTATAGTCATAGGCAACTGGAGATAAACGCAACTGATGTGCCATTACATTCAGCTTGAAGGAGCCATTAGCCCATCCATAGTTACCTTATTTGTTACCAGATCGTGATACACAACACTTACATCCTTAGCTGTATCCTGTATCGTGTGCTCTGACTGGTACCATTATCATACTGAGTGGTCGTCTCCATGCCAAAGTCATACTCACTCTCCAATATCTTCTTACGATGAAAGTGCTATATACGTTCGGCTTAAAAGGGATTGACACAATAATGTACTTCCGTTGTGATATGCAGATATCTTAACTCTGTCTGTGATGCTTCAATAGAGACAATTGCTCATTGCACTGCTTCCTACAAGGACCAATACATTGCGTCGTATCATTAGCCTATATATCTATTATCATATGGGGATATAGGTGAACTGGCACGCAAACTGGCTGATGCAATTTCTGCAATCTTGATATTGCTTGCCATCAAGGAAATGAGGATTACATCTCTGGCTAAGTCAGTGATTTGTGGGGACTGGTGATAGGGATTCAAAGCGGGAGATGTGAACAAATATCAGGCACTATGATGAAAGACCGCCCAGGTCATATTGGTGAATAAGTAGCTCGATGAGGTGTGGCCTCCTACCATCCCATACTGCACTACTGCACACCATATTGCATTACTCAACAGCATTCTCTACTGCAATCATCTCCCAATTCAATGAAGCACTGTGGGGCACTGAGGCCAACGTGCTCTTATCACATCAACTCACTACTATAAGATAATTGATCAATGTATCAGGAGTATAAGTAATACCCGTTACCACCAGTAAACAAAGAGAACATATGACAGTAAATATCCAGCTAAAAGGACGATGATATTTCAAGTTTAAAGATATATGTTCACCTGAATTTCTTAATTGTATGTTCAACCACACACATTCTACGTAAATGCAAATTGTGCAATTCAGAGGAACCCTGATAAGCAGTGCAAGAGGACGTTTATATTTACGCCAACCTGGGAGTGATATTAACCAGTACTATCGGCCATCTAATCTTACCATCTACTGAATCTAACTACAGATAGGCCCAATATGCTAGTCATTTTTGTATATATGTGAGCCATCTGAGAGCCAATGACACTGGATCAGAGACCCCCCATGGCAAAAAGAAATCGTTAGATTGAGATAATTGTCCATTGGATCTTCATCCTCTATATTACTGTAATTCAAAATGGCGAATGTGAAGAAGTGTTACATGAATAGGTCTATAAAGGTCACGTGAGGTCTTGAGAAAAGCCCACTTTTAGCAGCGGATCATTTCTCAGTTAAATCGCCTTCACTTCTGTGAAATAAGTGCAAATAATGATTGGTCATTTCGAATGCATAATCTGCACGTCAGATGACAGGGCAACTCGACACAAAGCGTCTTTGGAAACACCAACTCATCTCCCCTATGTGATTCCCTCTTTTTCTTCCACAATGGATGGTCCAAAATTTATTCGTCGAATGTACTGTACCACAGTAGCATGGACAGTTTGTTCACAAGTCATCATCAGCGTGTTTTCTGGGCCATGGAAGGCGATATACGCCTCTGAGATATATGGTTATCTTGTGATTTAGAGTGATTGGATTGATTCCATACTACCAGCTACACGCATATATATGTACGTGTCTTACTTGTGTATTCCAAATCCTGATACAAGTAACCACTTTATAACCAACAGTAGGTCACTTTCGAAATCTCAAGAACACACAACGTCTGTTGTGCTTGTCTGTCCTTGCCCCACATTCTAGTTAGAGTTTCAATTTAATAGAACAAAGCAATGTTTATCGTTCCATCAACACTCGGACGCTCTAGACAAGTTATTTCTTTTTATTCTTTCATTAAACAAAAAATTATGGCACCTCTTAAAGCGAGACAAGGGCGCTGATTGCCCTGGAGCAATTATACAGTCGTATATTGTACTTCGAAATATTGTATAACTAATACTAGTTTTTGAACACTTAATCTACCACCCCACTGAGATAACGAATACGACCACTGAGCCTGTTTAGGTGGCTCACACGTCAGTACAGAGGTGACGACCGAGGATTAAGTACAATGACAGCTTAGGTTTTTCATTACAGACTGTTATACGCTGTTTTGCTGTTACGTTTATTATGCACCCATATTCACAATGTAAACTGACGAGTGTTTCTGGTGTTGTCTCCCGTCAATACCTATCATATCGTCACATAGCGAATGGTGCTGGATAACCTCATCATGATTTTATGATACCTACTCTAACATCCCCAATGAGCGCCCCTAAGCCTCCCATAATCGAATAGTTCCAACGTTCAGGAACCAGAATTTATTGAAATCGAAAAAGGATGGTGTCCGCTCTCAGATTGCTTTCTGCACCGCTGAACATATCAACATCGTCCAAAATATGGATAACGAGGAATATTATCAAGATTTCTATGAATGGGTTGGGTTTTTGCAATTCACCAGATTCATGTTTGAAAAAACAATGTAGCAAGTAATCTTGTGGAAAATTTCAAAGCTACACAGTAATAACATTTTACAAGACAGCAACTTTCTCCAACAGTGACTGCTATAATTTCAATAATATTATTCTCACGTGGTCGCTCTGCCTAAGCCGGATAGTTGCCATGATTGCAGAGTTAGGTTGCTTGATGTTAATACGACAAGACGATGTTCAGCAGTGTGGTATTTGTTATAGTCCCACACCCATTATATGAATGAGGAGTTAATGGTAACACGCTTCGCATGTCAATACTAGAAGCAAAGCATGTTGTCTTACCCAGACGTGATCAACCTTGACATCAGGAGCGCTGGCTTTAATAATTATTCTTGTCACCAGCGGCAGGTCTGCATAGACTTATTATGGCGTAATATTGCCATTTATATGATTCATGGCCTATTTAAGTGTATTTTGTCAAAGAAAGAATGATTGTAGATAGCTAACATCACCAGGCCACGACAAAGTGCTGAAGTGATATCACGGTGGACGCGTCCATCAACTGTTGTTTGTAACGCGGTGTGGGCAATGGGTGGGTGTTGAATTGGGCTTATCACCAAAGGGCACACTATCTAAATATGACAATCATCCTCATCTATCACCGTCACCTCATTATGTAATGACGTATTCATTAGGTTATTCGTTGATTGCAATATGCTTAGGAATGCATTTTATCTGTAGCCTATTGAGATACAAAATATTCATTGATGAGTTTTTTAAATATTTGAATTCGAGCAGTCTTGTATTCCATGTGCTTTTCACTCCCAAATATATTAATGAGTGAACATTAGTGATAAACCATTACAACGGGTTTCACGTTTCGTAAGTTCCCAATAATACGAAATTAATGTCAGCCTTACCCTATCATGGAGTAGATCACAGCAGCCCGTGTGATTGATATACTTACTCAGATGATGTTAGTCGACGAGGAAGCTAGATAACTAATTGTCAGGTGGTAACTGAGCCTACCTAATGCGGACTTAACACCACTGATGCACCATGCTGGATGGGACTGATTTATGCTATCAAAACATATTCGGCCAAAAAGAAATCAGGATTAGTCCACACCACCACACCAAGTTTACTGTCCTACTACACTCCAACTGAGGTCAGAGCCGAGCGTGCTTTTCGATTCCTTATAAAGTGTATTGCTCATCATATAATATGCTTCCGTGTCGATGGCTTTCTATTGCAATCTTGTACAGCAAGTCTCGTAATTTCTGTATGTTCCGGCTACGTCGACCATTCCACAGCAATTGGAAACGTCGTGGTATGATTTATAAAATATGTCAACATCCTTTCATGAAATCACCGTTAAAGGAAAACTATATCATATTGTTATGTTTCCATCTCAGCCATAACGACTTTCAAAAGCACACTCTCATCAAACTTTACGCAAGCTGCCGTTGTAGGCCCCAGTGCAGAATGCATTAACGCCGTGATTTATTTGTATATTGCTAGTGCTAGTTGCAGATGAATGCAAATCGGAAGCGCCTCATAAAAGAAACCATAGAAGCACCATCGAGGTTTAAAACGTCATGATTCACAGACTTTTACAATCTTTCGGGAGTTGGATGAATTGCGTGAGCGCATTTAGTGCTACGGTAGCATTACGTGACCAGCATATCTGCTCGGTGTGTTAATTATAGATGCCATTACTTTGATGAATGCATTGCATTCAACAGCCAACGATTCTATACAACTTGATATAAAGGGACGTGATTTTAAAGGTAAATTTCACTATAGACGTTCTTAATGGTGTTCCTTAGAATAATGAATTGCATTGATAGAAATGTCAAAATTCGGTGTCATATAGGGTGGTTACATGTCACCAATATTACTCTTAGCATACATTTAAGATCTTATCCAAGGGTTGAAAAAGTCCGGCCTGGGCTGTCATATGGGCCAAGATAATTGGTTTTCTAGGTTGGACTTATTGCAATGAATGATATGTTGAAAATATGCGAACTAGTTGCCGATGAAAAAAAATATTCTGTCAAAAACTTAATGTGTTAAATTTGGTAAGGCAGCCAAGGCCGTTATTTCCGGTTGTATAGAATCTTTGGTTGTTGACTGCATGGATTGTACTCGTGTGTTTCATGGGTATAGCGAGAGAGATCATTAGCCTAAATATATTTATTGTGTAATAATAAGTCGTACGACTGGCAGAGTTATGTTGATAGTCGAACTTACAATGTAAGACCTACTTAAAGGATATGAATGGCGCGAGCAAAGACAATTCATAAATTGAGATACGGTCAATACTGTATGACCAAGATAATTGGACAGCTTGAAATATTGTCCAATACATAAATCTCTTATATGTGTTAAAACACGCATTTAGCCACATTGATACTGATTATTCAATCCGCCCTTAAATACATTTTGAACGTAATTGACTTAATGACTAAAGTGTGATGGATTTCTGTGGATTCCGCTGTTCTTGGCTCATATGAATAATATAACGCGATCGTACGATACAAATATATGCTGTGGCTCTTTCTATGTCATCTGATATCAGCCTTAGGCACTAGGGACATTAGACGAGGCAACCAGAACAGATGCTATTTACGTTTATTTTAAATCTTATATGGAATTGCTGGACCAATTCGTATATTGAATACATTGAGCACACATACTTTTGAATACGTGACAGCAACGAGTAATTCAACATTGCTGTGTTCTATTTAAGTAAAAGGTGCTTGCAGTATCAAACTTTGCGCTGTGCAGCGGCTCAGTGTGACGTGGTGGGAGACCGCACCTCATCAATCTGCTTTATTACCTGTATCACCTTGTATGTTTAGATGTAATTGTTTGACTTAGGTAACTTGCTTTACATAGTATGCACGTGCTTCAGAAAGTGAGGGTTGGCAGGGCATCGGTAATTTGCGACTTGATGTTCCCCAAACAACAGTCACCAGTCCGCATCAGCGTATATATTCACCATTTGAAATATAACTTCATATGTTTTCAAAGTCCAAATACTACTGAATACTGAGCAGACGACTCCACTTATAACCTTATAAAGCATTGCGACTTGGCACAAGGCCAACCCATGTGCGTCACCAATCAGCAGTGGGATTGTATTTGACAAATTCATAGTTTTAGAAATAATTGTCCTTTACGGTATCAAATATCAATTTAAAATAAAAGGTCGGCTACATCAAATAGAATCCAACGTGATAAATTCAGCCAAATACCTCCCGGCACGTTATCGGCGGAGTAACTTAAGCTATAAAACTAACTAACAAATCAATGATAAAGCAAGGCATTGACGTCAGCATTAAAAAGTTGTGTAACGTTTAAGCCTGTCTACGACTTCGATGTCATGTCATCCTTCACCCCAATCACCTACTTAATAAAATATAAGCTCGTTGTTTCTTTAGTGGAATATATTGGCAAGACATATAATACTGCGGAAATAGCATCAGTTAATTAACATGAAGATCGGATTCGAATAATGATGTCCGAATGAATAATGTTTGATCGTGGTCGTGGGATAATCCTGAAGTTGGATATGTTAGATTATAAATTGCCCACTAATCTTCGCTTGGAAAAAACATGAAATCCGAATAGACTTCCGACACGCCTGTCATCCTATCCGAATAGACTTCCAACACGCCGATCAATTCCAGCCGTAGTGCTGATATAAATACTCTATAGCTAATCTCTCAACATAGGTGAGTCATATTTGGTACGACAGTGATGGAAGTTATACCCTCTGCAGGTCGTCTTTGGATTCCTTGAATTGTTCTGTACATTATGTGTTTGCTCCTAAATAGAATGCTCATAGCAAGACAGGGATACTGGGCAACATAAACTGCAAACATCGAAGCCATTTTAAGCTGACTCGTATTGCGACAAGCAGGCACTAAGTAATCACAGATGTCATATTTATAGACTTTTCAAGTAGATCGATACTCTGCTATATCTTTCTCGCTTACCATCTGGCAGCAGTGCCAAGGAACACATCAACATTGATATCCTTGGTCATTTATGTTTAAATTCCCAAAGCTAACTTACTATGCTAAATCTGATTCTGGAAGCACGTCATCTTACAATAAATGTACCATCGACAGGCCCACAATTATCATTGCATAGATATAACTGGCGTTATTGCTTTGTTTGATATCATCAACAATATGGAATTCTAATGTAATATGGGAAAGTGTTCCTATTTATTTAAAATTATATTCTATTCACCGTTAACTTCGGACGTAAATGCGGTCTGTTATCTCGCTACTGTATTTTCTGTCCCATTTTCGTTAGAGAAATTTATCTTTTCTTTGTTATTACAACAAGGAAAAAGCCTCAAGTGCAACATAATCATCACAGCAAAATTACATTTTGCAGTAGATTTTCGTTAATGTGTCACAAACGTTGAAAGAATATGGCTTGATATGATCATCAAGCGAGGTTCATTCTCTCAGCTAATACTATTTGATGAAAGATGATCATTATGGGCGTCTTATATCAATGCAATGGGAACATCTGTCTAACTGAAGGCAATGTAAAAAAGGTAGTAATCGATGACTAACGAAAAGAACTTTGCAGTCGGGCTCGACGATATGCATATAACCTACTTCATGTCAACAATACTGTCAATAAATCGGCAATACTATTGTCTAACTGAATGGACAAGGTTTGTGTAATGTGTAAATTAGTATGTACGGCGTAGTTCTAATTGCGTTTTGTAATATTGAATCAAATACATAGCATATTTTTTGTCTATGATATCTGTTTCTGAATTCAGATTCGGACTAGGATCTGTTAAATCTTGTTCATGGTCAATATCAGCCACCAGTGAAACTGGCGAGAACAATTGAGATAATGTATTCACCCAGTGTTTCTTAAATAACACACCGGTGGTGCGATTGGACACTTAATTTAATATTGTGCAAACAGTGCGTATAAGGGGTTTCATGCTGTGTCGCCATAAACAGTACTAGTTGATGCTCCTGATTGTTTCATCAATCACATCATCATGTTCTCAGGAGTGTAATAATACAAGCATTATCTTGCTAGGAGGCTGTCATCTCTTTTCTACTTTGCAGTATCAATCTGGTTCTGGTATATATTCAGAACTCTCATACTAAGGCACTGCAGCGACACTAGTATCCCGATCTCCTTCTCGAATTTATGTCTTCATTAATATGTTCAATCTCTTTTATTTATCTGTCTGTTGGATGGTCACGTGACCTTAATTCGTAGTAAAACAGATCAAGGCCCTAGAATGACATTCACTATTCATGAGCCGTTTGTCGAAAGCAATTTTTATGATGAATTGTAATGCAAGCATTTAATTTAGGTTGGCACCAAAAGAACTCGCTTACTCGGAACCGTTGATCTTGACTATCACCATTGTTTGTGTGTCTTCTGGGTGGTTAATAAAGTGTCTATCACATTATTGTTGTTTTACTAAACCATTCATGATTCTGATAAATCCGCAATAAACTTCACTTATTGATCAAAACCATGTTTTCTGTGTTAGAATTAGCCTTGGAAGCATATTCACACGAAGCATTTGCACTGTAAAGAAAACACTCCGACACAACATGGAAATAATCAAATTAAAACAACAATGAAGTAGTTCATTTTACTAGCAGCACGTTATTTGAAATGATGCATTGCACGCTGATAAAACAATGCCCTTTTTCCTGATCCGACAACAGTTCGTGTTTGACATTTTATGGTGTTTAGATTCCATGTATATAATGACATGCAAAGCTGCATGTTATGCGGCTCGAAAACGCCATAGATTGAACAGTAATCACAATTACGTGTGAAGTCAACTTTATCGTCAGTATTGACCATTGCATCCAGAGCGAGCTCATTGCACTTAATCTAACCTAATATCACTATGATGCTAATATGCAATATGCCAGCTCAATACACATTGCCTCTTGTGATAGCACATAATGTCCTAATAGTTGGATATCTTTTGTACTTCATGTTGGAGAGATAAATTTAGTTTTGTGGATTGGTTTTTGATAAAGGCTAAAAACAAAACATATCCCTCTCGCGAACATGTGGGCTAACCCCACGAAGGTATAAAATGTATGCATACTTAACTTGCTGGCATTTGAAATTTATTTGTCAATGGTTTGGCATACAGATATGCCATGTACAGGTTCTTGTTGGATTGCTGTGGGCAAAGAACTTATATTTGATATTAGCTAATAGCATGACCCGTTGAGACCATCATATCTATGATGACCGCTAATGAAATGGTAAGATAAATGGGAAAGCTTATAATAAAAGACCACAAGTAGGCGAAGACAATTCCATGCAGGATGTATGCAAGGTCTTGACATGGGTGGTGCGCTTTCGAGCGTCACATTGTTATGATTGAATATCAGGAACTATGAGATCGTCACACACAGCTCATTGAGTCAAATGTAGCGATTTCAGATACAAATTATATCTTGTACCAACCTATTTGTTGACAAAAGCACATACACTACACAAACTTAGAACCACGCGATATAATGGATCTTCCAAGTGTGTACCGGTCTGATGCATGGCATTGATTGCTTTGTGTAGTGGATTCCCAATCTTCACTGAGCTTGGAGTCCGTTTACTGCGATCACTCTTAGTAGACAACCAGTGCGTCTTCAGTGATTATGCTATTACAGCAACATTTACCTTTTGGATCACATTAAACAAAATGTGGAAAGATTTTAGACTTCAGGTCAAAATATGCACTACTTCAATCAGACAAACCTTGGTCGGTCAGTTTGATCACTGAAACGAGACTACAAAGATAAAATGGACAGAAGGTAGTAGTTAAAGTAGTAGTTAAAGTTTTATGTGCTACTGCGCAAGCCAGATCACCCTGTGGCCGCGCTATAATACACGTAATGATCTCGTGTTTGCCATGCTTATCTCTATTTGGAGGTTTATAAACTTGATCAATGTGAGTGGGGATAAACAGGAAGTCAAAGATGCATTCTATTTGTAACCAATATTGTACCTATACAGTTGATCGATACTGTATATATATACAACATGGACAGCTGGAGACATGGATACACACCTTAACATCTTTTATCTTTTACAATACGCATTCCGCCACACTGGATTGAAACTGATTAAATAAGACAATATTAGATACACAATCAACTTAATTGATTGACTGGCTATAGCAAGATTGATTCCAACGGATTCCACTATCATTGGCTCACAAAACTACTAAAATGAATTCGTACAATACCAAGATATGGGTCTGTTACTACTTTACGTGCGGCTAAGAGGCCCTGATGCAAAATTATCCGCATAATTATATACCGATTTCATAACACTATAACTTGCACACAAATATTGTTGCAATATGCATGAATGACCAGGGTGTTTTTGTTGCGGTATTACATACCTCGTTGAATCAGCACGAGTTATAAAATACTAAGTAAACATTACTGAAAATAACATATATACAAATATGTATGATATGGAAGCAATCACGCAAACTCTGCTGAAAAGAATCTCAATCTTTCTATTGTGATGCTGAGACAGTTGATATCGGCCGTAGACACAACAGGAATTATACAAGGTGTAGCTGGACACATGAAATTTACCTCTGTATTAAATCTTTCAGTAAAGTGTTAGACGAAATCGTTGTTGTAAATTGACTGAAACGGTTAAAACACACTATGATGGGCTAACCTCTGGTTTTTTCAGACCCTAACATCATCATTTGTGTAAAATGCGGCAATGAACGCTGTGGAAAGCAATCATCATTTTCGAAATGTCACCAGAACAAATTAGGCAATCTCATTGTATGTGTGGCAGTTGACATAAGTCACTTTCGCCACAAGTACATATTTGGCAAAAACACACGACTCTATTGTAAGAAACTATATTGGCATTATGGTCAATTCTTGGTTACCGATGATGGTGTGTCTATGGACAGAACCGTGTTTTTTCCGAGAGATTCATCCGTATGCGGGGTTGGATGGCAAATTATGTAAATCGTTGTCAACCTTAAATATTAAACAGCATTATCTTTCGACAGTATTAGTTTATGAGTATGCATTATTTATTGTATCAGTTCTGATCATACAACATTTTTCTGTATTGATCAGAACATGGTTATTGAAATTGTACATGTTATGTGCATTTCACTTTCCACAAATGCTTGGCTGACGTAGCTGCAACGTATTCAGAAGATTGTGTTTGCAAGCGTCAAAACAAGCAAATGAATGTAGGTTAGTGGAACGCAGCTAGCTCGACCCTAAAGTTACACATTAACAATGTTAACGAATTTCTCGTTTTGCATTATGTAATCAACAAACATGATTGTTCTCAATCTAGATCTGGGCGGCGAGAACACACTCGCATCACTCTGCATATAAATATTCTCGATGTGGTTCATCACAGTACCTTACGCTATGTCACATGATTGCACCACAGACAATATTGCAGCTTGTCAATTAAACAGTACAAATACAGTGTTTAAGCCATGCTTTAACTGCACCACGCAGTACCAAATACAACAACTAAACAAGTCTTCTAAGATTCTACTTCATAGACACCAACAGCTCGCAATGATGAAGAAACTATGAAGGAGTGGGGAGTGGGGATGCGAGCTTCTTAAGTGTTTTGGCTCTGTGCAAACAATATTGTTCGCTATACCACTTATCCGTTCATCCTTTAACACCAGGAGCCGGCGTATAGGCAGCTTAGTAACCGCGGTGTGAGCTAAATTGAAACAATTTGGTTAAGATAATTCATATCTACAGGATCCACAATGAATTACGTTTACTTGACATATTTTTAGATAATAGATGTACGCTCAAATCGATGAGTGAGACAACGTGGTTTATGTAGAAATACCTGTTAAGATTTATTCAGAAGGATATGCTTGAGTAGGAGTTTAAAAGTAATTTGTTTGCTGCAGATGATAAGCAGACAAGTCGGTAATTGTTGTATGATGCGTCCAATGTCAGCTTCTTGTGAGGAGTACGAGAATTGTGTTTTATGTAACAATAAAACGAAATGCTAAAGTTATGTTAAAAAATCGCCCGAAGTTACGCAAAATAATAAAGCATTGCTGTGGTCTATTACAATAAAAAGTGTTTGCACAACTGAATATGTGCAGTGGTGATTGTGAAATTCACACTGCAATTATTCTAAGATATAATCTACCCCATGAAGGATTTTCAACAGCCTCTGTCTCGTTAAACAATCATGGGCAACGATCTTTGGAAGAACTGTCTATGATGGTATGCATTTTTGAACGCTAAATTTGTACCAGAGCTGGTCGAACTTATGCCCCATTCATTTAAAGCGTTAATGGAGCAAACTCTTGTATAAACACATTGTCGTATTGTATGGAACAATCGGCAATCTTCATAAGAACGGCTTTAATTGAGGTGTTGTGAATGTTGTAATGGCCCTTTACAAGACATATTCTGTTCTGATATCATGTCATCTGTCATCCAAATAACCTACTTTATCAGATAGAGAATACCAATTCTTTTGGTTGAATATAAAGACTGCAGCAATTACATCTCGGCTATGGCTGGATCAACTAAATCCCATATTTCGCAGGATAGAAATAAATGACATCGGGCAATGGAATTTTCATGGTATGAAGCTGTGCCGTCAGGTATCAAATGATAGTGCGTCACAACTGAATTACATTATTGCTTCAGCTCCGTTTTCCAAAGCATTTTGCTTTAAAGTTTTGATTTTTGTGAAATTCCAAGCATCGTCTTTTATATCCTGAATTGATTGCTTGAGTGTCTATATTTAACACAAGGGATTAATCAAATTAAATGCGTCGGTGATTGATACGGTGAGCAGATATGCTGGTTACGTAATCTTGCCGGAGCAATAAATGTGCCAACGCAATTTATCCAACTCGCAAAACATCTGTTGTAAAAGTTTGTGTATGATGCCGTAATACATCTTGATTGTGCTTGTATGGTTTCTTCATATGAGGCGCCTCCTATGATCATTTACCCGAAACTAGCACTAGCAATGTACAAATAAATTATGGCGTCATTGTGAGGCCCGCAATAGTTGCCTGCACTAGGCGCAGATGGTACCTAGCAGGACAGTAAACTAGGTGTGATTTTCGGTGTAAAAGTAGGCTTGCAATCTTATTGTGACGAGTTGAGAAAATGAAATTGTATTACGCTGGTCATAATCGAAGACGTATGGTGAGCTACATGTTATAGCCATCTATTCATAGACATCGATTACACCATGTATTATTGAGTCTGCTCTATGGAAGATATGCTCTTATAAATTGCCCACTGGATAGAAAGTCACGGAATGATTATGTTACTTAGCAATCAATGAGTGATTAGGAGGGAAACTACGGGAGCATAATAAAACATGCGCGATTCACGGTCATGTATGCTTAAAGAAACTATGAATAAACATGCGTATAGTGTGTTATGCCTAACCGCTATCAATATATAGTTGTTTTATATGCTATATCTACATGCAGGAAGGCAGACAAACTTGATCGCACTCATTGACGGGTTCTCTAAGAGCAACAAAAACGGGTAAACCGTGGCAGATAGTTGAACGTGGCTTGCATGAAGATAACTAGCGAACTACCGAAAAGTGCCCAAAGGAACAACATATATAACTATATATCACAATTCGTGTATCAGTTGTGGGAAGACCAGGGGCATGGTAGATTTAATATTACAGAGCTTTATAGCCCTAATGACAAGCAGATAATCTCCATCTTACCTAATGTATTGCTTCGCTGGGGCCACATTTCACTGAACCTACACGCAGTCGGTCATAAAACTTTTCACATAACGATTTTAGTGATTGCAAAAGTTGCAAATATATTTCATGGTCCAATTTTATTCAAACCAATTTACAAACTTTTTTGTATGGTCCGCCAGAAAAATTTGCATCAGAGAAGGTTAATCCATGCAAGTCGAGAACATCAACAAAAAACGAAGAGTGTGAGTCATGCATCTCATTTTTGCCATTAGCCGCTTTATGCTTTATCGATGTGCGTAATGGGCCAATACAAGGCCATTATGTTGATAAGCTATTGTTACCAAATGCGTATCTACAATGTTTATATAATTATAGTCCTTCGGAGCCAATGGCGACATAATTGATTTCACCTGCTTGAGGCTCGTCGACAGCATCAATATGTGTCGCTTGCTAAATATTGTAGTCGATTATTCGGCAATTCGACAATTGCGGAATCTTTGGCATGACTTATCTGTCAGAAATATTGCTCCATTTGCTAAATACTTAAATTGCCAGAAAAATTTAACTGTAGCGTATTCCGTGGCTAGTATGACGTATAAAGGTTAAAGCAGAGAGTGATGGTTATTATATACATACGTCCGATATTACTCGGCCTTATAAATACCTTATCCAATAGTGTATAGTTGGTAGGTATCGTCCCCATTTGATTCATCAAAATTGATGTTCGACGATGAAATGAGATTTTCAATACACCAGCGAATGCCTCTCAGGCATCATATCCTACTAGTCGTTGTGTATCTGAATAGCGTAGGCTGGACGTTGGTTGCAATTTAATGAACAAACAAAGCCATACATTGTCTAAATAGAGTAATTCATACCATGACCGAGATCTTTGCTATGCGACGTCCCCACTACAATGTATTCGATAGATCGTAGAAAATGATCATCAGGAATACAACCAGGGTTCATGACAGAATTGACGATCCAAGCGATAAAATCGGTCCTGCATCCAACTCTGAAGCGTCATGGATAGCAACCCATTTTAACCAAGTCATTTTCTTGACTTGACCGCAACACAATCGGAATACGTACCAAGTATTGTACAACTGTATCGGAAGTATTCTATACAGTATTACGACATTCAATAGAGAGATTGGAAAATTATCAGATTTGGTCTATTGTGAGATGGTTACAGCTGTATTTCCGCCAAGGAACAAATAACGATGGTGCTTGGGTGAAATTTCAGAGCTTTTTCACATCACTTCCTTCCAATATTATATTAATTAAGCTATGATTTGTAATGTCAAATCCACAAAAAAGCTTCTGTCGGAGCACAGCTGCCTAGCCGCAGAACGGACGAGGAAAGGACCTTCCACCGCCTTAATAAACATACTATTGAAATCGACCGCAATCGACTGAGTTTGGTTGCCATGATCACAGTGCTTAGTTACCTACTTTAAATGCAAGCTATTTGAATCGTAACGACTGCACACATATATGTTCACACATACACACGCTGTCATACGTTAGATGCCATGCATAAGAAAGGTCGAGAACCTTCCACCGCTTTCTGAGAAATCGGCTGGAATTTTTCCCTTTATTCGTTTATCAACCATAAATCTGTAACGGCTAATTAAAATAGGCCATACATGCATCATCGAGGTTGAATGATTATGAGGCGTAGACTTTTACAGGAGACCTTTAACGAGTCGGATGATTTGCTGACGTCAGCTCATACAGCGCTACGGCATAATCATGTAACCAGTATATATGATTAGTGTATTACCGATGCCTTTACTCTGATGAACACTCGTGTGCAACCAATTCTAGTGTATCGGCTAGTACGCACGATAACATTGTGCGATGCGAATGGACAGATTATACCCATTATTCTATCAATAAATCAGCTTACAATATAAGTACTCTTTCCTTTCATCTTGTTTTATATATTATGCCACAGGTAGTTCTCCTTTACTCTGTTATTTATAATTGATTGCCACATTCAGACCGCACAGCGCAACAGAGACGTAATCCGGTGTGTTATAACATCGCATTTTACACCCCAGTGATTATTCCAGTGGGCGTTCAATATCAAATGAATGGTGTTTACTATCGCATCCAACGAGGAGATGATATCAGTACCGTGATCGACGTTGGCGACATTCTTCTCTAGAATGTGGCCTTAGGCGCTATCGCCCACCCGACATTACTCCAGTGACCTGACCACGACAGGACAACCGCGATATCGTCTAAACACGGCGGAGAGGCCTGACGTCATTAGCCTGATATGAATGATTATATGGTTTTTTTGTTTCCCACACACGAAGCAGTCACTGTTTGCTGTGACATGGTATTTCGAATGACTCATCGATAAACCTCGCAAATTATGTTGGAGTGATTGCATCTGAGGTCGTTTGTTTCTTTTGCCGAATCACTAATCAATAACATAAAAGCAGCAGGTTGACGGGATGAACATTCTGGTACAGCATTAAATTGAAAGCTTTTTGTTCCCAGACAAAGAAGTCGTCTCTATACAGACAATCTCAATAAGAGCAACTCCGCAACCTTAACGGCATTCTATTCAAACACACTATGTGATTATGGGCGATCTCACGTTCACACCAACATATATGTCATGTATCTAAATGTGGCTCGGCAGTTACATATGATATTGGGTACGACACCATTGTGATGACCAGCATATAATGAATATACTACAGTGATTGATGATTCTTATGATTTCTAAAAGTCGCACCTGGTTGATGGCATTTTTGGTTGTTAACCCTTATAGCGATACACACTCGACAATAGCATACTCTAGGCAGGCGGACATCATACTTGTGAACAACTCGGCTGTTGGAGACATAGAAGCACTCCTGAGGGATGTTAGGACATTCTTTTCATAACCATGACGCAATTCATCTGTGCTGGTCACCTGGTGATGATATATTTGGCAATTGCCGGGAGTTACTGACATTTTGCTTTATGTTAAATCATCAACGCCGATAGCAAGTACTAGCGTGGGTGATACGTCTTCCCTTGACGACGTGACAGGCACTTGCACGGGTATAGTTCTCGTCGCAATCGTTACCTGCAAGGGAATTGCTGATTAAATGTTTCTGGTCTGGCACTTTTTGATATTATTGGAAGCATAAATAATAACTGTAGACGTGTTTCGGGACAATCCACCCTCTTGTTTCATTTGAAGTGTCTTTTATGAGGCGATTGGGAATCGCAGTTAATGACAGAAAAAAGGACATAAGTTGACACGATCAGAGGAGCGACCAAGCATTCACGGAACGAAAAAACATCGCCGTGCTGAATTAAAGTAAAGGGTGTTTACAATATTGCGCCTCATCAAAGTGCTTTATCACTTGGTCGGTCGTTCTTTCTAGCACATAATTAGTGTTCACATTCATCTCTCGCATTCTGATGTAAAACAGCTATTCTAAACCGACGTTCTTTTGTGCATGTCTCTTCCGTTTCTCCCGTTTTCTCCACCGCTTTGTTGGGTGCACCTTCTGTCTGTTTTAGTGGTAGTCCTACTTCAAGCAAGGCAATATACACCACTGACGTAGGGCGATTCTCAAAATCTTAACGCTCTTCAAACGTACATGACAGCGTACGAATGTGAAGGAATCGCCGCCACTGGTATGTTTTACACTTGTGCTAGCATGAAATTAGCACTATTGACTGATTTACTTCATCAGTTAATCAGAGCATTGATGACCACCTTTAATGCCGACGCACTCAATCATTTTGCCAATAGCTATAGCCAGGATAACTTGGCATGACTATATGAAAAGTGCTTTGGCGAATGATTTGACTGTTTTATGAACATCTGCTGCTTTGATACCACCTTAATTACATACTTAATTACAAATAACGCACTGATTTGCTTGGTTGAAATGGTGATGGGTAATGTTGAGCTCGTAGTAATAGAACCTATTTGTTATGCACATGTCTATTCTATATTGACTCCACAATGGAATGCGTATGGTAGAAGAGTTCTTTTGGGCAACATGACCTGCAAACATCGACCCCGTTTCAAGCAGACTCATTCAGCGACACGCAGCTACTTAGTCATCACAAATATTATATTTATTTACGAGTACATTGATACCCTGCTTTATCTTCCTCGCTAATCATGTGATTGCAGCGCGAATGAACATATTTACATCGATAACCTTGCTTACATATGTTCGCTCTCGAAACACACTGCTTGTTATAAATGTCCCAAGCTGCCTGACATGGCCCAATAAGTACGTCATCGTACTGAAAATGCGCTACGTTGCCTTACTAGGTGACGTAAGTTAGGCAGCCAAGAAGTAGACTAATGTATATGTTTGCACAAACTGTTGCATTGTTGTCGCAAGAATGAGTTTACAATTGTGCCTGTGAAGAACAACCTGTATCAATGAGTATACGAATCCGTGACAACACTATCGAGTATTTATTTTTCTTTTGCCCATAATTATAGGTCAAACAAACCTTCATGTCTATAAATAGCACCCGTATGTTTCATTTTCAGTTTGCCACAAATACAGATCCAGAATCACACCTTGCTTAACTGAATGTAGGTGCTTTTTTCACATACAGTTAATAATCGAACTGACCGCATTTGTTATTGGCTAAATATACAGAATATTATGGATTTGTTAGAAAGGTTTAACAATATGGCACTTCCACATAAAGTCGAAATATATTCCAATTATTATCTTATCTTATACTGACTATTGGATTTTGACGCAATTGCTATATATATACTTGGTGTTATGTTTTCATTCCTATTGTATGTAAGTGATATTTATCTTTAATTAGTTTACGCAACAAAGAAATAAGGCCACAGGTGCAATATAGTCAACAAATCAAAATAACATTCGCGGAAAATGTACATGAAAGTGTCAGAAACGTTGGACGAAAATGGCATAATTTGTCCAGGCAGCAACATTTCGAAGAATGTATTATGCAAGTATTAAATCGGACGCAATCATCCGAAGCACCGCTGCGTATTTATAAAAAACAATTATGTCACCATTAGTTGTCTCCTGCATGCTGCATATTACGTGAACAGGACTTTATTGTGGTCTGGTATATTACGTTTTTGGCAACCCCAAAAACGTTATAGAGATGCATTGGCCAGAATTTTGGACTTTGAGGACATTAAAGTGTATTAAAGTACGTCGATAAACCGCGTAGAGCCAGCCATGCAGAATGGGAGCTAGTCATTCTCGAAGGTTGTCATCGAACCGGTTCTGACCTACGTGGCTTATTCGGTCAACAGCTCCCCTGTTGAAAACAATTATTAACGCATGCCGTGAGCTACACGCCTTGGACGAGTGAAGGCATAGGAACTTATGTGGAGAGTGGGCGATTAACAGGTTCTGTCCGATTTTATTCGACTCCGCTAACATGCATGAAATCGACAGATAAATTATGTTGAATCATGAAGCTAGATCCAGTGAAAAACCTTCTCTTTTTTGCTGTGATATCTGTTCTGAGGTTATGAACAGAAATAGTCAAGTGCTGTGCCAGCAGCTATTGATAATGTGAGAGGTGACGTTGGTATTCGAGAATTGCTCTCTACCAAATAGAAAAAATCGTATAACAGTGTGTCGTATACTTTTAATAGTTATGAGCGCATAAAAGTGGATATGAGTGACCAAGTAATGCAAAGATGCAATTTAGCCGAATGCGAATCTGATCATTATGTTTCAGTTAAAAGACGTCATGACAGCTGTGGTGAAAATAAAGGCCCATACAGCTGAGGTTAATTCAGACCATATTGTAAATGGCACTAATAAATCGCCAAGTAACAGCAAAAAAGTAATGATCGATGGCGCCGAGTAGCATTTGAGGCAAGTGTTTTGTCAAAGCATTGTGATATTCTAAGCACCAGTCATCTCAGGTTTGGTTTTTTACTACACCATCTTCACAGAGCGTGGGATCCGTTCACTGCAATCCCTCTTAGCATACTACAAGCGCGTCATACATGATTATGCTATTACGTGGGCAATGTGAAATCGGAACTGTTCATTAAGGAGTATAAATAATCAGTTGAGTTGAAGATGAGCGAGTGGGTCTATGATATTGATAAAGGCGATGGCTTTACTGAGGCAATCAGCTCATCATTATGAATCAGTCACGAACAGCTCTTGAGAAGATGGAAAAAGGGTTGTACACGTTGAACAGCGTCAGATCTACTGCTGTCTGGCTAATCTCGTATCGGTCATCGCAAAGAAGGCTAAGATATGTTGCAGTCAAAGTTAATGACTAAACCGCTGATCCAAGATGTACCACACCCAGCCTAGACTCCATGGTCACCAGCTCCATCACTAGAAATTGTACTATCACTGACAATATTGTGTAACATGTCAAGATCTAGCATTTTACAGCTTTGATAATACAGAATGTTCTCTTTATATGTTTGGCCAGAGCATAGACGAATACGGATTTGTTTCATGACTGTGTAGCCTGCATAACTCACCTTGACAATAAACAGCTTTACATTCGCATTTAGTGTTATTGAGCCATTATATACAAGAGATATAGTGCATTGTGTATTGGTGTAAATCATTGCAGCCGTAGAACAAGGCTTCCAAAAAAGCAGCTAAAATTTTATGCTGCTAATTAAACCCTTTATTTTTGCGTGTCTTGCAAACATAACGATACAAAGTCCAAACAATCCAGTCACACACATAATGAACAAGAGCTCGCAACAATGCATCACTGTAGTTTTCAAAACCCACGCCACGTTGAGCAGTCTTGTACGTCCCATAACGACGAAATTAATGAGAGCCTTACCCTATCATGGAGTAGATCACGGCAGCCCGTGTGTACTTACTCCGATAATGTTAGCCGACAGGGAAGCTAGATATTTCATTGTCAGGGTGTGGTAGCTCAGCCTACTGTATAACAGACTTTACGTCGCTGATGCATCATGCCAGGCGGAACCGTTTTATACACCGACATATTCGGCCAAATGAATCAGGATTAGACACACCATCACACCAGGTTCGATTCCTTATATAGTGTACTACTCATCAAATGTTATGCTTTTGTGTCTATGGCTTACCATTGCATTCGTAAACAGCATGTCTCGTAATTCAGTGCATATGCCGGCTACGTCTGCCATTCAACAGCAAATGGAAACGTCGTTGTATGATTCATAAAAAATGTCAACATACGTTCATGGAATCACGTTCAAAGGAAAACAATATCAAATTGTGATGTTTCCATCTCAGCCATAATGACCTTCAAAGCACCCCAAATTGACTTATCAACATTAAAGCAGGCTGCTGTTGTAGGCCCCAGGGCAGAATGCATTAACGCCGTGATTCATTTGTGTATTGCTAGTGCTAGCTGCAGATAAACGCAAATCGGAAGAAACCATAGAAGCACCATTGAGGTTTAAATCGTCAGGATTAACAGACTTTTACAAGTTTTTGTGAGTTGGATGAATTGTGTCAGCACATTTCGTGCTACGGTTGCATTACGTGACCAGCATATCTGCTCGGTGTATCAATTACCGACGCCTTAACTTTGGCGAATGCCTTACATTCAACAGCCAACGATTCTATACAACCGGAAGTAACGGGACGTGATTTAAATGTAAATGTCACTAACGTTATAAAGAGTTCATGCAAAATCGTTCTTAATCGTGGTCCTCAGAATGATAAATTAATTTATTGCATGAATAGAAATTTCAAGAATCGGTATAGAATATATGTAAAGTATTAAACGGTGTCAAGCAGGGTGGTAACATATCACCAATATTACTCCTAGGATACATTAATGAGCTTATCCATAGGTTGAAAAAGTCCGGCCTGGGTTGTTATATGGGCCAAGATTATGTTGCTGTTCTTAGTGATGCCGATGTTATTACCCTTATTGGTCTCATTGCAATGAATGATATGTTGATAAAATGCAAACTACTTTCCGTTGAATATAATGTTACTTTTAATCTGTCCAAAAATTAATGTGTTAAACGATTGATTTAACTGCTTGTATAGAAATAGAGTAACGCATTTCTAGGAGAAATATCGTTATCACCACGTCGGGTTTACTAATGTATGTAAAGTGTGCCTACATCGTAGGCTGGCTTACTTTGTCTTACTTCGACAATCTGAGTATCTTGCCTGAACTAAACATCGGTAACACCAGGATTGGTCCACGTTTTACTGGGCAATCACCAGAGTCCATACACTGAATATCTGAATATCTGCACATATAGTTTGGCACAACATCGCAAATAGATGACGTTAAGACTCCGCTACTCAGGGAAGTCCTGATGGCAGTGTAAAAGGACATTAACAGACGAGTGGTACAGAGAGCTTTGTCATGTGGATGATTAAGCTGAATGGTGGGTCGATCTCATGCAAACGCTAAATCAAAACCGTAACCATTCTATGAGTCCCTTGCTAGGCAAAGTATGAACCGGAAAGTGAAAGTTGTAATTATCAATCATTTACTGACTATTGAAAGAGCCTATATTGTATTCGTTATTCTCTTATGTTAGCCAACATGTAGGAATAACAATATTTGTTGATTTCTCACTTAAGCCCATATACAATAATGCACATTTGAAGGCGTATAACCCCTTATGATAGATAAATATTGCGGAATATGGATTATGAACTTAAGGTAATATATAAGCATGGGTCTTAACTGTGTTATACGGGCTTTTGTTCCTTCGTCGAGGCCTGAACGAGGTTATTACCTGACTAATAAGTGCGCGGCCGATGGTGACTAACATAACCTTCTTGTTAAGTCTTTAATTCCCTAATGTGTGATTCACCAACAAATGCCATGGATCTGCGAAACAATGTGAATAAACATAAATATGGTTTGATATGCCTAACATTGATTTTAGTCCTTCTTATTTAGTTTTACTTCCACTGCCGGCACAACAATATTTCGTATACGTATTGTTCTAACTGGTCAATCTTCATTAAATCCCGACATACAGAGAGAGAGAGAGAGAGAGAGAGAGAGAGAGAGAGAGAGAGAGAGAGAGAGAGAGAGAGAGAGAGAGAGAGAGAGAGAGAGAGAGAGAGAGTACGAGTAAGTGAGAGAGAGAAAGAGAGAGATAGTCAGAAATAGTCAGAAAGAGAGACAGAGAGAGAGAGAGAGAGAGAGAGAGAGAGAGAGGGAGAGAAAGAGAAATAATAAAAGTGCGAGCGAGTTAGATAAAGAGATAGAAGCTGAGGGGAGGGAGAGAACGAGTAGGAAAGAGCGAAAGGGAAACAGTGATTGAGAAAGAAAGAGAGGGAGAAAGAGAGTGGGATAGATAGAGGGAGAGGGGAAAACAGAGTCAGAGGGTTAGATAAATATTGATAGATAGAGAGGAAGAGGAAATGTGAAGGAAAAAAAGAGTGAGATTGAAAGTGAGAGAGAGTGAGAGGTAGAGACATAGAGATATAGAGATATAGTGAGAGAGGGAAATAGAGAGATAATGATACATTGAAAGAGAGTGAGAGAGATAAAGCAAATGAGAGAGAAAAAGAGAGAGAGTGAGAGATAGATAGAAAGAACGATAGAATGATAGAGAATGAGAGATGCGGTGAGTATTTTTCGTCATGTAACTGTTAGTTCGTATCACTGATTTGATCGCAAACAAAGAAAGCCCTTCAGAGCATAGAGGTACGACAGTGAGGAAAGTTAAGCCCTATGCATGTCATCCTTGGACTCCAAGAATTGCTCTGCGCATTATATGATGGCTTCAAAATAGAATGCTCAAGGCAAACAGGGCTACTGGGTAAAATCAACTGCAAACATCATACCCGTTTCATGCTGACTCGCCACGCAGCTACTCAGTCACCACATATATTATATTCATTACCTTTGCGAGTACATTAATGCTCTGCTATATTCTTCTGGCTTATCATTTGGTCTCAGCCCCAATGAACACATTGACATTGATAGCCTTGGTCACTTAAGTGTACTCTGGAAACCCGCTGTGGGTTATAAATTCCCCAAGCTACCTAACTATGTTCAATCTGCACCTCATCTTACCTTGAAAGTACAAGATTGTGTCAAATAAACATCTGCAAGCCCACGTAAATTAGGAAGCCATAAACGTAGACGAATGGATTTGATTGCACAAAATATGAGATTCCAACTCCAATCTGGAATATCACCTAGTCTCACTGAGTGTAGATGGTTTTTCATACAGTTAAACATTAACAAGACCACAAAAATTATTGCATAAATTTGAATGGAATTCTCACGTAAAATGGTAAAGTATTCTTATTAGTATATAATTATATTCTATTCACCATTAACTTAGGAGACAAATGCTTTCTATTTCCTCGCAATTACATTTTCTTTCCTATTTCATTTAAGGAATATTTATCTTTTCGTTGTTATTACAACAAGGAAACAAAGCCACAAGTGCACAATGATCATCAAAGCTCAATTATTTGCAGTAGATGTGCGTGAATGTGTCACAAACGTTCAAATAATATGGCTTAATATGATCATTAAGCGAGGTGGTCGTCTTTCATCAATGCAAACACGCGTTCCAGTCGAGCTCGACGATATGCATATAACCTACTTTATGGCAACAATATTGTAACGAAATCGGCAATATCATTGTGTTATTGAATGGACAAGGTTATGTAATGTGTAATGCGTTTTATAATTTTCAATACCTAGTCATGGCAAGTATTTTTCGTCTATGATATTTGTTTTCTGATTTCAAACTTGGACCAGGATCTGATAAATCTTGTTCACAATCCACATGCGTCACTGAAACTGGTGAGAACAATTGAGAAAATATATACACCCAGTGTGTCTTAGATAACAGACCGGAAGTTCGAATGGATACGCAATTTAATATTGTGCTAGTGATTGGTTTTTGTGCAACAAAGTGCATATAATGGTTTCATGCTGTGTCGCCACAAACAGTACTAGTTGATGCTTTTGATTCTCTCATTAATCATTTCTTCACGAGTGTAATAATGCAAGCATGCGAGGAGGCTCTTTGCCATGTTGCAGCATCAATCACGTTCGGGTATATAACCAGAACACACATACGATGGCACTGAACGACACTAGTATCTCGACCTCATTCTTGAATTTATGACTTTATTAATTCCTTCCATCCAAATAAAAACAAGATCAATGAAGTAGTTCATTTCACTAGCAGCACGTTATTTGAAATAACGCTGCTGTATAGCACGTTGATAAAACAGTGTCCTTTTCCCCAATCCGATGGAAGTTCATGTTTGACATTCCGTGGTGTTTAGATTCAATGTATATACGCCATAGATTGAACAGTAATCCAAATTACGTGTGAAGACAGCACTGTGGTTTGTATTGACTACTGCATCCACAGCGAGCTCAATGAACCAACTCGAAACTAATATCACTATGATGCAAATATGCAATAGGCCATCTCAATACACATTGCTTCTTGTTGTAGCACATGATGTCCTAATAATGTACTGTACTTCATCTTGGAGATATAAATTTAGTTCTGTAGTGGATCTTTTATTAAGGCTGAAAATGCATTAGGCAATATGCCTTTGCGAAAATGTGGGCCGACTCCATGAGGATACTTGCATACATAACTTGCTGGCGTCTGAAATTGTTTTGTTCATGGTTTGACATACTAGGCTAGGTGCCGGTTTATTGGGATTGCTTTGGGCAAAAAAATTATATCTGATATTGGCGGATAGTTTGACCCATTTGACTTTCATATCTAAGATGACCGCTGATGAAATGGTAATATAAATGGGAGAGCTTACAATCAAGGACCAAAAATCGGTCAGTACAAATATAACCATGATGTATGCACGAAGCACCCGCAATGAACGCGGAATCTCTATACAAACTCTGAGTGGTACGTTTTCAAGCGCCACGCAATTTTGATTGAACATGAGGAAGTAAGGGGTCGTAACACGCGATTCATTGAGTCAACGCCAGCGATTTCAGATACTTTTGCAAATTACATTATGTGCCAACCTGTTTGCTGAAAGAAGCACATGCGCTACACAAACTTCGAGTCACACGATACAATGCATCTTCCGAATGTGTGTCTGTCTGATGCAAGGAATTGATTGTTTTGATTTGTGGATTACCAATCGTCACTGAGCGTGGAATCCATTCACTGCAATACCTCTTAGCAGACTACCAGTGTGTCATCAGAGATTGCTATTACATAGGGCAATGTTAAATCGGAACTGGTCATTAGGGAGTATCAAGAGACAGGCTTCAAAGAGTGAAGTGTGTTGAAAAAGAGCGATTAAGTCTTTGCTGTTGATATCGACCGTCTAAGTTGATTAAAGTCACATTTACAGCTGTTTGGTAATCTCGTATCGGTCATCAGCCTTCGCGAAGAAGGCGAAGATATGTTGCTGTCGAAGTTATTGACCTAAGCCAAAGAAGGAAGCATTAGAGCAGTGTCGTTTGATGAAGCAGCGCGGACGTTGTTCAAAACAAGGAGCAAATAAGATGATTGATAATATATATGTAAACGATGCAATTGCATTGATTGTGTCGTCCGCAGAAAGCAGAACTTGTCTCGTCTCTAGCTCTATCACAGCAGAAAGGTGTTTTGACAAATATAGCGACATATACCTTTTGGATGTCATTAAACTAAATGTGCGAAGTGTATAAATTTCAGGTCAAAATATGAACTACTTCAAATAGACAAACCTTGTACTGTCAGTTTTATTAGTGAAACGTGACTACAAAGATATTATGGCCTGAAGGTTTGGAAAGTATTAGATTTATTTGCTACTGCGCAGATGAACATATATGAGGCAGTACGTTTGAATGCATGTAGCAAACTCAGTTCCATGTGGGTCCGTGGTGACTGTTTGCTTAAGACGCGCGTAACTAAGACCATGTTACGGTCATGAATAATCATATAAGATATGCTTGTACGACGCATCTTATGTGATGTGAGGGAGGGATGGTCGTAGAGAGCGATATAATGCGGTGAATTGGTAAAGTGTTTTGCCTTCTTACTGTATATACATGGATAAATATAGGTCGACAATCAAAATACAAACTCATCTATCATTGTTAATATAGTATTATTATATAGTATTTATTTTGTACATATCAACGTACAGATTTGTAAAGAATCAGTACAAGAAAGAAGTAAAGATTAGCATCATGACGTGCAAATTGTGGACAGGAGCTCGTCAATTTCTCGCGGGTTAAGAATAGAAATTACTCGCCCGTTGCATAATGAGCTATCTTAATAATGGAATAGTGTTTTAAACATTACTTTCTGTTTCATTCTGACTCAACCTGAGTAGGTACTCATTCGTCGTGATTTCTGCTGAGAAAATAGCGTTAGTACTGATACCAATGGTGGACATTACAATTCTCAGATTGAAAGCAACAGTGGAATAACTAAATGCACAGAGTCTGCTCACAAAGGACAACACATTGTTGCCACTACTTATACATTTCAATAGAAACATGATATAGCGCTTCATGAAATATTCTGTCGCACGTGCGCCGTTAAAAGTGTGCTTCGATTTTAGGACACGATATCGTGTTGGCTAAAACGACAAGAGCGATAAAAACACAGTACTTCATCACTACGCATATACACTAGCCAGATCACCCTGTGGCCTAGCTATAACAATACACCTAATGATCTCGTGTTTGCCATACTTCCGTCTATTTGGAGGTTTATAAACTTGATAGGGGGGATAAACAGTCAAAGTCAAAGCTTAACTGAAGATGCAATATTATCAATTCCCCGGAAATACATAGCATCGTACAGTATTGTTAAGCACTTAAGATCAGGTGTATAACTGCATTAACGAGTACATTACCTTTTAGAAACTTTTAATCTTAGTTAATGGAATATGACATCATACGCACACATGTGCCTGCATGCATGCTATTTGTAACCCTTATTGTACAAAGTAATACGTGAAAGCTATTTAGAGGCGGGTTTAGTATAGCGTGCCAATAAAGGTATCTTTGTATAAAACTAATAAGACAATGCAAGGTCTATATTTTTGTATTATAAATGTACGCTCAAAACGATCACAACGTGGTATGTGTAGAAAACTTTGTTGAGATTTAGACAGAACGATATGCTTGAGTAAGAGTTTAATTGTAATTTGTTTGCCGCAGATGATAAGCAGACAAGCCGGTAATTGGCTGGCTTCAGGCGATTGAACATGGGAGTAATAATGACTTTTTTAAAACATTTTTTGTCAGATAGAATGTTTTAAAACAAATGAAAAATTGAAGCAATAGTTCTAGTTCCTCGCCGTGGGTAGAGTTTATTTGTACTTCTTCTTAAGAAACATGTTTTGTGTTTAGTTTATCGTCATCATCCTCGTTACTGATGTTAAGTAACTGCACATCAATTTATTTTGTTCACAAGTAAGACCCAAACCTAATTTTGTTGTATCTTACGGTTTCTCAAATGATAAATATCCACTGGTTCGTTACCTTCATTCTGTTATATCTATTTACCCTAAGTGGTTAAGTGATTTCTCGCCCAAGATCATTTACTGAATTAAAATATAAAGGTAATCTGTTGTCTTTAACTGTGTATACTGCATTGAGAATTCAAGCCCTAGGGCATCAAATGTCATTGCATCACAACTGAAATACATTATTGGTTCAGCTCCGTTTTGCTTTATAGCTTCTATTTCCGTGAAATTCCAACCATCGTGTTTTATATCCTGAATTTATTGCTTGATTGTCCATCTTTTACGCAAGGCATTGATCAAAGTAAATGCGTCGGTAATTGATACGCCGATATGCCTGTCATGTAATCATGCTGGAGCAGTAAATGCGCTGAGGCAATTCATCCTACTCGCAAAACATCTGTTATAAAGGTTTGTGTATAATGCCGTATTACATCTCAATTGTGCTTGTATGGTTTCTTCGTATGAGGCGCCTCCCATGATCATTTACCTGAAACTAGCACTAGCAATGTACAAATAAATCATGGCGTTAATGCATTACGTACTGAGGCCTACAAAAGTAGCCTACATACAGCTTCAGCATTTATTGGAGGGTGCTTTGAAGGTCGTTATGGCTGAGACGGACACAAAGTAACTTTACATTGTTTTCCATGAAAAATATGTAAATACATCATACAAATCATACCACGACATTCCAATTTGATGTTGAATGTTGGACGAACCATATGTACCGACGCAGTGACGAGACATGTTGCGTTCGAGTGTAGTGAATAGATATGACAGCATCATAGTTGATGAGTAATACACTTTATAAGGAATGAAAACATCAGCTGTGCTCTGTTGGTACTTAGCAGGACAGTAAAATAGGTGTGATTGCTTGGACTAATCCTGATTCCTATGGCCAACTATATTTTCGGTGTATAAAACGGCTCCGCCTTGCAAGGTGCATCAGCAATGTGAAGTTTGGCATTCGATAGGCGCTGTAATCACACTACGATGAAATATCTACCTTCTTCATCGACAACCGTTATCGTTGTAAGTATGAAACCACAAAGGCTGGTTCTGTGAGTCCCTATCTCGGCCAAATATGAAGTGGAGGGTGGAAGTCATAATTATGGTCATTTAAAAATAACCTGTTAAAATCTGGCAATTGAATGACCCGATATTCTGATATTTTATGTAAACCATTCAACAGTATTTCTTGATATCTCACTTCAGCCCATACGCAATGATGTAATTTTGACATAAAACGTGTATAATGACTTATGATAAATAAAAAAGGTGGAATTTGGATAACGAATTGAGGAATATTTATGCTCCACCGTAATGAGATATATGTAATGACAAAAAGCAAGGGTCTTATCTGTGTCACAGGTCGAAACATGAAAAGACATAACCTGATCAGTCAGTGAGCGGCCGATGCTCACGATCCTTAATTTCTTGTACATTCTTTATTTCCTATGTTTCTCCGCTGCGGTTAAGGAAATATTGGAAAAAGTACAGGGCTGAAATGTACAAGGTGGAGCACCTATGTTTTCTTGTGTAAAGTATCACCCTAGTTGCGATGAGAAGCAGATCATTTCAAAGCCTGTTTTCTCTCATACGATCTTCTTCGCGTTTC
Organism: Urechis unicinctus; assembly: GCA_034190875.2. Taxonomy (NCBI): domain Eukaryota; kingdom Metazoa; phylum Annelida; class Polychaeta; order Xenopneusta; family Urechidae; genus Urechis; species Urechis unicinctus. Next base: position 36,564,278 of record CM067346.1, read on the forward strand.
CAATTCTGGCTTCTGATTGTGATATAAGACGGGTAACTGAGCTGCCATTGGGTTTCAGCAACTTTTGTTAGAGCTAAATTTAATACCCTTTTAGCCAGACTTGTGTGTTCGTTTCAACAGTATGCTATTGGTTGTCATTTAATGCTCAACATGTTTCCTCGACTTATTGCAAGTACTCTGCCAATCTTTATAACAACACACCCCGCACCCGCCCGCGCACGACACGCCTATGGGGGTCGAAAGTTAAGTCAATACTGCAGATAACGAATAATTCTACTCTTTATTTAAAATGCAGATTGTGGCTAAATCAGAGCCACATAATGCACGGCATGCTAGTTGCTGACGGACCATGCATCAATTTGGCAATAAAAAAAAGATTATCCGTGTTTCAGCTGAGGTGATTTACACATATGATACGTTTTGGGTTAGCCGTATTGAGAAAATGAAATTGGATTACACCGGGTATAAAAGAAGACGTATGGTGAGCTACATGTAATAGCCATCTATTCATAGACATCGATTACACCATGTATTATTGAGTCTACAAGCGCTATGGAAGATAAGCCCTTATTAACTGCCAACTGGATCGAAAGTCACAGTCATGTATGCTCAAATTTGATGAAACGTTAAGAAAGATCGTAGGAAATTATCGCAATGCATGCATTATCAGACTAACCGGTTTGATTAACTACCATTATTTGAAAGAACACAGTTTGGTTAATGAATAGATTGATGTGTCTTTTAATGAAACTGATGGACAAGTTTACATTAATGCGTTTGTTGACTTCATTACCAAACATATGCATTAATATTGCACCAGTCATATTGGTTTATGAGGTCAATTCTTGAATCAAACTGGGGCTGGAGTTTGTTTTATCTCTTCAATTATCCACGCCAGCCGTCAGTGACACTGCCGAGAACATAATATATACACCCGACGTACCATATATGAGAGGACGTGAATGCGAATAGATACGTAATCTTGTATTGTGTAAGTGATGGACTTGGTATGTAAAAGTGCATATAATGGTTTTATGTGTTGTCAATACAACAATGAGCGAATTGCCTGGTGTGAAGCCAGTACAGTCTAGATTGTCTCATCAACCCTTACTGTCTGCTGTGTAATAAAGCAGGCAATCTCTCTCGGCAATCTTGGAAGCTGTGGCCTGTGAGAATGTAGTATTTGTATTCTCTTGCGAAGACATAGCTGCATATTCTCATAAACACGTTCCCGGAACTCTCTCACTTCGTGGTAAGTAACCCTCTACTGCAACGCAAGCTGCTTCCTGCACCCATGTAACCTGCAGATATTTTCACTGCCACATGAAATTCATGATGATATCTACAGCCTTTTTTGATAGCACAGCTCGGCAGTTAATGAATGTGTACTTCCGTTTAATTATCAGATCATATCCGCGTTGCGGCAAGCCATAAACCCTTGGGCATATATGTCCGTGCCTGCGCTGTCCCGTACATCTTGATCACAGTAATAACTAAGCTAATAGACAAAGAATAGCACTGTCTGTGACTGTGGGTAGTTGAATGCATAGACCCAACAATGCTTAAAGTGGTTGACATCTCTCCCTCACAGTGTATGATGCCCTTGAACGATTCCAGATTCTCCGCCTGTAGCTGGACGAACGTCATGTACAGGTCATTAATGAGAAAGTAAAATAGAATTTCCCTATTTAACATAGTCTTTCCAGCAGTTTAACTATGATATAATGCACAACGAACATGCTTAGAGTTTAGTCGTAGGTCGTATGGTGGTAGGGCTTGTTATTACTGGGCGGTGGATGAATAATGCTGCTCGGTATGCAAATTGGTACCTCGGTTTAGCTCTCTGGCTTTGCAAACATGGCATTTGTTTTCTGCATTGCCTGTCATTGGATACAATTATCGATTTCGGAGTCGTCATTGTCAAAAAGCACAATGACTGGTTGGCCATCACCTGTGAGTTGGTGACTGCCAATCTTAGTCTTGTAGTCATAAAGGAGCGCAGCTTATGCAGAGTTTCCATATATATATATCTTCTCCCTATCTTGCCATAAACATTAACACCGAAGTTGATCACCCGATACAACTGGGGTCAGCGTATACTATAGGATACTGGGAGTCGCCGGTCATGCGTATGCCATAGGATGACAGTAGCGCCCTCTGGCTACTGGAAGACACTCCCTGTCAGCCCTATTGATACTGCGATGACGTGTTCTCACTCTTATCATTAGTCCATCACTTTCCTATAACGAATTAACGTCCAGACGTATGACAATCGAGAGAAGACAATGGCAGACATTATTCTCTCACAGTGTATGAAATAATATTGCGTCAATAACGTCAGAAAGAGAAACTCGCTCATTCGGATGACAGAATCGCCTACTACTGGCTACTGGGAGACGCTTCTGTCAGCGTATCGATACGATGACGTGTTCTCACTCTTATCATTAGTCCATCACTTTCCTATAACGAATAAACGTCCAGACATATGACAATCGGAAGATGACAATGGCAGACTCTATTTATTTACAATGTGTGATCAACAGGAATATGTCGTTCAACTCGCATAGCTACTTTGTCCAAAATTTTCTTCACCACTCCCTCCCTTTCATTGCTCGGGCCTTCCGAGGCGATAAACCGTCACCGTTGCCCTACACCTGCAAATGCGCGGGAGATATAATCAGGTTGATGGTGATTTATCGGTAATGCTATGCTCCCCGGGATTTCGCAGCTACGTGGTAGCCGCTCTTCGTCCCGCGCGCGTTTATCTGTTTATGCACTTGACATCCTCGGTTCCTCGTACGATTTTTTGTCAACCTTTCCCCGTGCCTTTTGCAGTTTAGAAAGTCAGTCTGGACGATGGAAGCTGTGGGTGTTGGTAGAAGGGTGTGTATGCAATTGATTCTACGATTTTCTCATCGATGTTTAAAATCTGTTATCATATTTGTGAGTAATTTAAATCCGACATAAAGAAAATCAAAACCTGTCAAGTCCTATGTTAGCAGGTTAACCAATGACAGTTGAAAAATTTGCTTGTGAATTTTAAATAGAAAACAGTCACCAATAATATATTTATGATAGGTTCTCAAAACCCGAGCTCAAGTGGATGTGCTCCTCAGTTTGTATACCCAAGGTATGACCGACACATTGTCCTCCACCAGTCAAAAACTGCTGAAAGAAGCTGTGACAAGGACTGGGCTTCCCGTAAACTCAATTAAGGTAGTTATTTTTTTTCATGTGCACTTTTACTTCCTTTCCATATGAGGTCAATAATTTTTTATTTAATTACTATTTGATTCTACATTCAAGAAGTGGGTGTGACTTGTTTAAGGATTGGATTCACAACAGGAAAAAACCTCTAAGAGGAAAAAAGAAACGGAGTTCAAATTTGAATTTATACACTGCTTACCTGTCCACACCTACAGGTTTGATATCATTGACATGCTTTATGGATCATGAATGAATTACAAACTGATCATTTGCTATTGTTGACATCAGCAGTTAACTCTTCCTCCTTAAACACATGAGTGAGAACCCATGTTATTCCTTACAACAAAAATAATTAGTAAAACTGCTGTAGCTTTGCCAGTAAGATATTTTGTATTTAGAACACAGTTTATCTTTAACAAATCTAGCCACACTATTCCTAATTCATAAACTATTATAATTTATGGTACTCTTCAGATGCTTTTCATGGCGATGGAGCAAAAATGGGGGAGCTCACCCAAAAACGGGTGTGACGAATATCGTCAGCTTAAAAAGACAGCTGAAGGCAGCAGATTCCTGCAGTCTAATTTAAAAACAAAACTTGCAACGACAGCCAGTGATTTGACAATGGATGAAAAAGAGAGAAGGGCTCAGGGCATTTTTGAAAACATAAAGAAGGAGGTTGGTTTTTTTTAATGTGTCAATACTGCTTATTTTCTGTTTGCATTAAAGAGTAAGGCATCGTAAAGAGTTAAAATACTCACTCTTTTTTTTCAAATACGTTTAATTATAAGTAGCTTACTGGTCAATGCAACGTTATATTTGTCCTATAGTCAGAAAAACTGGAAGAGCTAGGCTACAAAGCCGTGATGATTGTTGCAAAGCCGAGTACAGGGACTGTGCTTCTTGGTGAAAGAGTGGCCACCACATTCATTCAAAAGCAGTCTGAATTAGTCAGGCAGTTCAGCCATGAGATGTTCCAGCATGATGGTATGTGGGACTGGGATGAATTTAACCACTTAGCATTGCACATGCTTTCAATATCACTGATATCACTGATTGGTCGATAGAGCTTATTCATCATTCTAGATGTCTCGCATCAATTAAAAACCCTTTCCCGATAGTCAATCATGTGATGTAACCTACTATGGTGTTGGGCTGATTGCGAGTTCAGTAGAAGCACAAAGTTTACTAAGTGCTATTTTTTGGGGGTCATTTTCTAACAGTTTATTTGTTTCTTTATTTTTAATGCTCTGTACTACTGACTTATCAGACATATCACCCTAATTGTTTAATTAGGAACAATCTAAAATGTTTTCAGGTAAAGCTGATGATCATGAATCGAAACAGATATTGCGCAGCAAAGTACAACATTTGTATAACCAAGTGTATTGTAAGCTAATCTTACAATTATCAAATTACTTAACCCATGTTCTGTACCTTAATTAGTAATACATAATCCTGTTTTTATTTGGTATGTTTTAAACTTTTGAAAATTTTTCGAATAGCATTATGGTAGCTGCTTTACATTCGGTGCATCTGTTAGCAGATGATTTTGTTCCTTTATGATTATTTTTTATGTTTTATTGTGTCATTATAACCATTTTTCGCTACTTACTATATATTCTATTTGTATTTTCAGCCAAGATGGTGGGAAGGCCCCAGGCAGCTGTACCATACAAAGCCATAAAAGCCAAGGATGTGATTGTGGAAGTGACTGGCCTGCCTGATGGTATCACTTTTCAGAAACCCAATTTTTATAGCATGGCTCAGATGAAAGCTATTCTCAAAGCCAAGCAAATCAGCATGAAGATAAGGTGAGGCATTCAGATGCTTAATCTTTTCAACATAAAGAAGCCCTAATATTGAGGGTTCTAAACGAAAAGTTTGTTACTTTTAATGTGCCAACAAAAACAAATAAATTGTGTGTGCTGGTGAGGATCATTGCATTTCAGATAAGTGTTTATTTTATATTTCAACTAAATTGCCCAAGAACAGTTCCTTCCTGCTCCTCCCTGTAACACTTTTCATATCCTTTGCATTATAATTATATGGTTGTTGGCATATGTTATACAGGTGATTTTCTGTTTATGTGTGTAGGTCAGCTAGTGACAATCTGTGTCAGGCAGAGGAAATTCAAGTGACTTCAGATGAAATGATGGCAAGTGCACATTACTAAAAGTTAATGTGCATGTCAGGCACAGCATCCAATTATACCTGTAAAAATGTCATATGGTGCAGACTATTTCAGGCTTTAAGATATTGCTCTATATTTTCATAGGAAACCAGTTGCTGTTGGTTTATTATTACCAACAATTCATTCTTTGTTTTTTAGACACAGACAGATACCATACCACATGAGGTGTCCTCTGAGTCAGCTGCTGATATCTTGCACAGACTGTCCTCTGGTCAAATATTGGTGATTGAATTTTATTCATATATAAATGCTGTCTGGCAGAGCTTGTTGTATAACTTTGCTCTGTTTATTCATCCATCCATTTGTAAATTGTTGTCCAACATGCACATTATTCATAATCTCTGACTTTCATTTTCACATTTGATTGCTTGCATTCTAAAATTGCTTGAGAACAGCCCTGCACATGTACACACCTCTTTGCGTCCAACATGCGTGACTAAAACTCACTGAGGATTTCGAGGATTTTGTTCATATATTTATGTGTCTGCTTGCAAGCTAATATGCCTTTTAGCTCAGTTGTATACCAGGAGTCATCGTTCCTATAATCCACTGTCTAATCATATTCTTTGAAGTCCTATTTGTCAAACTAGCTGCCCCATATATAAAGGATGACTCCTTGGACAATAAACATTGCCTATATAAAAAGCAGCAGCCTTACATCTGACTTGTTGATTAACTTGAAATTCCTTTTATTCTGTTCAAGTGGTAATGTATTGATAATGATATCTGTCAGTAACAATCTTATCTAACTCACTGAGGGCAAAATATTAAAATGCCATTCACCTTATTTCTAATGTGATTGGTCACAGTACTGTATGCTTTTGGCAGCTGTCCTTCATTAATAAAACTGTTGCTTTGTACAGGTAGAGAGCACTGATGCACCTGAACTCCTTGAGGCTCTTGACATGAAGCAGCTAGAGGTAAGCATACACAACAGATAGTTATATGGGTTGATGTATGAACTGGGGTATGCCTGTCCATTCCTGTATGTATAAATGGTATGTAAAATGAACTCTTTTAATTTGTCTGTCCATCTGTCCGTTGCCTAAAACATGTCTGTCATTTAATTTGTGGATACTATGAGCCCTGAGCTTTGTGAACATTTAAGGAGGGTAAATTTAAATCCTTCTTAAGTGAACACATTGCAGCTTTGTATAAATTTGGGCCATTGCTATGGATCCAATTAGAACTTTGATCTAATTAGCTGACCTTGGTCTAGTCTCCTAGATCAGTCTTATGATTCCAGTTGCATGGTGCACAAGGCCGGCATATTTTCAGAGCTCTTAGTTATGTTATGCAACCTTTTATGTAATCCAGAAGGTGCAGACCTCACAGAAAAAAGTGCCCTCAATCAAGAAATATGCAGTACCGGTTGTTGGAGAACAGATTGAATGGCAATTTGATGAATCTGACAAATTAAGATGGCACCATGGTATATATACAAATATGTAACATTGATGTGTTTTTGTTGTTTTAACTTGAAATGTATGAAGCACATTGTTTTCAACTTGGTAGCGTCTATTTGAAGTCATTGACACTAGTATGCGTACTATGAGTGATATCTTTTCAGCTGTGAAACTTGTAAGGGCATAATTTTTCTGAAGCTAATTAAGTGTTTTCCTCATATATATTATCAGGTATTGTGAAGAAAGTGCAAAGGAGATCCGTGACAGTTGAATTCAAGAACGATATATACCGTTCATCACTCAAAGACTACATGAAGTTTCGAAGGAATGGAACTATCAAGGTGTTTATCTGATGCAGAGTATTCTAAATTATGATGGTGATGTTTCTTTTTAAAGTAAGAAGTTAATCATTGTAATTGACCTTATCTAATTTGCTACCTGGATATGTTCTTTTCAATTTCAGCTGCACTCCTAGCAATACAGCCGGAACTAAACACCAAGCTGCAAAACCTGTTGTGTAGCTGTATTTTTGGCACTGTGGCATTTACATTATTAAAATGACATGGTTTAAAGTTCGGTCATGCTGGCTGTTTTTAACTGATTACAATAAATAGTATTTTTTCTGTCTAAACATTGTTTTTCTCTTGCTGAAACAGAATATCAGTAAATTAAAATACTTAATGTAGGAGTTGGTGGTTATTATAGTCAAGTCCCATCAGCTGTACCAAGGTCAAGATGTCCCCATTATTTGCCCCCTTTATGGTGGCTAAATACCATGCTAGTAAGCCATTATGGTATTTGTAAGAATTTTTGAAAATCTAGTGGCATGCAACCATTGCAAGCAAGCTCAGATCCTTAGATTATCCTTTACTGACTTTAATAGAGTCATAACGAGATGGTTTTAAGGACAACAAAATGTACAGGCTAGTTTACAAAAAAACTTCCCGAGAGTTGGCTGGTGGAACTCAACCATTGCAAGCAAGCCTATTCAGATCCTTAGATTATCCTTTGCTGACTTTAATAGAGTCATAACAAGATTGTGTTTCGGACAACAAAGTGTACCAACTAGTTTACAAAAAAACTTCCCGAGTGCTGGCTGCACCTTATAATACACCTTTGTAATATCTCAGCATTGAAGGTGCTGCAGACATTGAGGATAAAATGCTGATCAATATGCTGACTCAGCTACATACATTGGTGCTGTAGACATTGATACATACATACAGCAATATTAGACATATACTGTCATCATTGGTACATGCATGACATACATACATACATACATCACATACATACATACCTTGGTGATACATACATACATACATACGATACATACATATACATACATACATACATACATACATACATACATACATACATACATACATACATACAGATATACATACATACATACATACATACATACATACATACATACATACATACATACATACATACATACACATACATACATACATACATACACATACATACATACATACACACATACATACATACATACATACATACATACATACATACATACATACATACATACATACATACATACATACATACATACATACATACATACATACACATACATACATACATACATACATACATACATACATACATACATACATACATACATACACACACACACATACATACATACATACATACATACATACATACATACATACATACATACATACATACATACATACACATACATACATACATACATACATACATACATACATACATACATACATACATACATACATACATACATACATACATACATACATACATACATACATACATACATACATACATACATACATACATACATACATACATACATACATACATACATACATACATACATACATGTATGCATGCATAAATGTGCATATTTGTTGTGGGTGCAAGTTTATGGTCCGTACATGCGTACAATGAAAGATACGTGCATTTATCCGAATTCTTAAATTGTTAATTAAGACGTTGATATGTGGCATATGATGCGGTGCAATCTGGACGCATTAGCGCTATGTATCATGTACATGAAACATGAACTCTGTGCCTTGTACCCCCGGGGGGGGGGGACACTTAAGTGTATAGAGGTAGCATATATGTGCCGCGCGACGGGGTATGTTTTTTGTGCCTCTCGACTTGTACGGCGGGTTTTTGGGCCTCATACTTGTACGACGGGGTATGTTTTTCAGGTTTAATGTGTACGACGGGTTATTCATTCGCATAATACCTTGTACGACGGGGTATGCTTTTTGGCCATTTTGACCTTGTACGGCGGGTACGGGTTTTTGAGGTCCCGCGGCACACCTCTATCCAGAATAAGGCCAAGTGCCCCCCCCCCCCCCCCCCCCGCTTGTACCCTTTACTGTAAAATATAAAAAAAACAGTACTATTCTAATTTATGCTATACCATAATATATTATGCTACACTATACTGTTCTACACTACGGAGAGAAAGCACATAAGATAATCTACATACAACATACCAGAAGTCGGTAGAACTCAGGTTAATGACATCGTCGGGCAGCACACTGATTGACGAAGTACTGTATTGCACATAGTGGAAAAAAGACGATGTTTGATTTAAACCCTATCACTACTCTTTTTGATTAAGAGCACACAGGGGTTTTATGTCAGACCAAGTGTAAACAAGTAGAATATACGTATTTATGTGAAGTTTATCTGCATGGGGGGGGGGGGGGGGGGGGGTTCGCTATAAACTTTACCATCATATCTTTTTAATTTACTGTGTTTTGGTAAAGGTCTTATGAACTGATGCTGACAAATGAAAGATATTGTTAACGAGCATATCACTTGGCATAGCCTGGGCTGATCAGCCCGCCTTATCCATAATCCCAACCGTGACCCTACACCCTGCATCAGTCACTGCCATTAATCCTACATTATTCCCAATCTAGCCATTAGTGGGAATATCATTGAAGGCATTTTTACCTTGAAGGCTTATTATGACGCACAGAAGACGATTGTCATCACAATATTGCACATCTGTGCATACTTGCAATTGGCTAGGTGTATATTTGGGAGAAGATAGCCAAGCATACTCAAAGACTGACAACTTTCTCCAATATATATTACATAACACAGGCACTCGAGTTCGGACATCATGGAGATAACAACTCATGATGTCCAAACTTGAGTGCCTGTGTTACATAAACACTCAAAAGTAATTGCCCTTATCTGATGTTAAATGCTGGTGTAAATGGGTAGTCTGATGGGTTTGATAAATGTAAGAAGTGGATACAAGCAAATTGGTTCAATACAGACAGAATTTTATTTACATAACAGACCACAAGCTAAATATCTGCACAAATAAACTTATTCAAGTTCCTCGTCACTGGAAATTTCCTCATTATCTACGAATGCCTCAATATTGACAACAATCTCGGAAAGTCCATCCATTCCTATATCATTAACACTGAAAAGATTATGCATGAACTGCTCTAAATTTGAGCACCCTCTGTCCGTGCATGTTTTGATCATTGTTTCTACAGCGTGAAGACATTTCCTTGTTTCCTGAAGATTTCTTGAAACCACTGACAAAGTTCCTTTATCAATGCTAGTTTGGTCAGTTTGCTGTTTAAAGGCATCGATGGCATTTGACAGCTGTTTCACCCTTGCAACTGTTGACCTGTGCAGGCGTGCCATGTCTCCTTTCACCAAGTCTATTTCCTCAATGGCCCTTTCATGTAGTCTGTGATTGTCAATAAGCTTGCGCTTCATGGGGAGTGGCACATCAGAGGAAACAGAATTGAGTGGTGAAAGGTGCTGCCACACATCTGCATCAAGCGCTGTAACGTCAGAGCGTTGTAGATGGTACGGTTCCGGGCCAGAACCATGTATCGGGATACTATTGTAGCCATTGATAACCTTGTTCAGTTTCTTGCTTGAGAGCAGAATTTGGCGTGTAATACGCTTTGCCAAGGATTGGCCCCCTGTTGACACATCAATGTAATTACTCATCAGGATTTCATGATTTAAAAATTAAGTTTATTGTCAAAACGACATAAACCTAAGGTGACTTAAAAACTCACTTGCATACTTTGACTTCATGGTCACAAAATAGTTGTACTGTACCGCTGCATCTCTCAACTCTTCCAGTTTCCTCTGACGCTTCTGGGTGCATCCGGCAGCTAACGATGTCTTATCTATGCGTGAGGTTAGGGGCTATCTCTTGAATTTTTTTTGCCTCTCTAATTTTTTCAAGGAGGCATCTAGCCTGCACACAAAGTGATGCATGACAAAATGTGGTTTCAATGGCTTAGAGCAAAAATATCTAGTCATGTCCATTGCTTAATTTGAATAAAGAAAGGGACAAAAGGCCTTGAAGATCTGCTTGTTGACACGATTTTAAATAACAAGTTAGGTCAAGATTAAATTTTGAAAAAGTTAATTGTATAACATTGTATTCAGTGACACACCAGGGAAGAACACAAACCACAAACACCATTTGCCGGGTCAGGCAAGTGACTTTGCTTGCTGTATAACAAAAGGTGACATCAAACTTTCAATAGCCTATTGAGTTTACTTGGCATTGGAGAATCTTATAAGCTTTTCAAAGGTCATGAAGGGCTTATCTAACGTTTAAGAGTGACAATTCATTTTCCACAGCAAAGATATATGCTATGGCATACTGAACAACTGAGCTAACAAATATAACAATATCTTACTATCTATTATAATTATGTATGTAACTTTTAAATTACCTGGCTAGCTGCTCTTCAGTATCCTCTGTGTTCAATGCATCATCGGTTTCACTAACACTGCAGCCAGAATAAGAAGATCAAAACATTAATATCACTCCAATAACAGGATTGATCTTCCTTCTCCTGGCAGGAGTATTACAGATACATCACAGCATCCATCAGTGAATTTGATAAAAATACACATAAGCCAAAGACCCAACACATTGTGAGAAGAGAGTTTACCTCAATGAATGGTACTGGTACAACATCAATGCATATGTGCATTCCCAAGCATCTATAGAGTACAAACAAAGGTTTAAATAGATTGTGAGGTTCCACGTTCGGCAGAAATCTATTACAATTAATTAAATCAAATTGCATATTTTTGTCACAACAGTCTATTACCATTATGGCTCTGCTTGTGAGTCAAGGCCACCTTGTTCTCTTCTAAACACCAGTCATGTACTTGACCTATGGTTGCTCCTGTTTGAAGCCATTTTGATAACATTGTGTGGGCTTACCATACAACCTCAACTTTCACAGTATTCACAGTTGCAATTACATGATTCAATAAAAAATTTGTAGATAACATTGGTTAGATGAATCAATGCTTATTAACTATATTCACAGCATGTATGGCACCCCAATAACAAGGATACATTACAAGTTACTAAACTAATAACAGCCTTGGAATACCAATGGCAATACCTTGTAATAAAGCAAGATACTCCTCCATTTCTTTTGATGTACTATCTTTGATAAGCAATGACTTGGCCAATCTGTCACTCAAGGTTTGGCCTTCAAAACAATTTAAGTAATCACATTATTCAAAAATAATATAATTTGAGTTGTAGAAAGACAATAAGTAAGGTACAGGTAGTTATACTTGCATATTTTAGAAGTGATTTTCTGTCCATAGTTCAGGAGTGATTCCACAATAAGGTCTGACCTATTCTCAGGGGTCATTTCTTTCGTGATCTTGCTGAATTTCCCCAAATAGCTCCAGCATCTCTCAGTTCCTTCCCCATCAAAAAGCCCAGCGCCTTTTGTGCACCTTGGGCTATACTGGATCTACGATTAAAAACTATTTGATGTTTCAGCATGACCTTTGTTGGTAGCAATGTAATTATTAATAAGGATATTTTTAATATATAATATCATACATTATTATACAAGTATATTAATCAATATAATATTCCTGTAACTTTAATTTACATTCTTGCCTGACATGTCATCTTGTGACCATACACATGGAATATTGGTACGGCAAATGTCACTCCAGCACTTATGCCTTTTTTCTGTATATGCAAGCCAACAATACTGTTTAACTAAAATAAGCAACAAACTTTCAGTATTTGGATTGCAAAGTATAACAAATTTTGTTTGGTTACCTTGACAACAGAGCTTAGTAAACAGCCCAAATCATACATTAGGATGTCCACATTCTCCAAGTTTTTCATCATGAAAATAGGGTATGCCATGCTGTTAAGAACAGAAACAGGGTTATCAGTATGTTAAAGTTGTCCATCCAGATGAATCACAAATGTGGGTAGAATCTAAAATATCAAACCAACAACAACCAAACCCACAACAACAATACTGATCTCATGCAATCTCTATAGCATAACAGAAAGCCCATTCTCCGAAGTCATTCACAATGGTGTGATGTTTCTTCTATGATACCGAAATTATATATCATAATGGGGAAATCATCATGTATGGTCTCCGTTGAAATTCAGCTGACTATTGTTAGATCTGCATGTATATAAACTTCTCCACAAGCTCAGTTCTAAATCATAAAGGTCTAGTCCTGCTACAAGCCACCGTATATGGTGCATATAATGAAAGTTTGGCATCAAATACCCATGTATATGTGATTGCATGTTTTTGTTCCTGCATGAAGCAAGAAATTGACACATGACATGACTAAATCATTATGTAAAAGATAGACATATTGTTCATTAGTTTAATTACACCTAGATATTCACATTATGACACATTGATCTAGCTGTGGCAAATGAGTTACTTGCTTAAGGGTGTCTGGATGTACAATTATGACATTCTACAAACCATATTGAAACCAAACAAAAAGAGTTGCCCTTACCGCTCCCCATGTTTCATGTTAAAAATCTTGCAAGGGAAGTCATGGTTACAAACAGATGCAAATGCACCAGTAATGTCCAGCTTAGCCGTCTTGTTTTTGGCACGAAGAACGGACCCAGCTTGGAAATTGCTACAGTTCTACAATATCAATATGAGGATAAGGTAATTATAAAGATGGTCAATGCAGATCTACATAAAATATTACATCACTTAAGTAACCAATCAATTCAGCTGACTTGTCTATACATATATAAGTTACTGCAGGTTAATGACACACAAATGTTAATATTCACCATATTTGACAGCATTGGAAATAGATATTTCACACCCACCTGGTCAACAGGGTTGGCTGTGTCACTATGGTGGCCGACAAACTGGTCTACCTCATTCTGAGGCAGGAAGAATCGGCCTTCATGTATAGGGGCTCTAACACTATGTCCTGATTTTGCCCTACGAACTAAATTCATGTTGCCATCCATGGCTATTCGACGGCCGACTCCATCCGATTTCTATGAAACAAGTAGATTATTTTATATGCATAGTGGTTATTATCAAATTTGTCCATACTGCTTAAGCAATGGTATATATTGGCAATCTCTTTGCATTCAAGAGTCTACCTGTGGGCAAACAGGGCACTGAGATCCATCTGGGAATCCTAGCCCAGTAAACTGCAAGGTGCCAAAACTATGCTCAACCCAACAAAAGTTCAAGATTGATTCCCAACTGATGCTTCTGTACAAGTCATCAATCTGTATGTAAAAATATTTGGTTTGCATTATCAATTGTATCACAGTGATTGAAAGAAGCAAACCCAGGCATTATTCAAAGAATCAGTTCAAACATGTCACACACCCAACCCCTATGAGCAGGTCTACCAATTCCTGATCTGCACTCTTGCATGCCAGTGAAGAAGGCACGGATGCTTATCTGTCCTTCCAACACCATGGCTCTCAGTGTACGCATGAAATCAAGAGTAAATGCCACTCTTGGACTAGATGGTGTTGACGCCCAAAGTCCATATTCCAGGAAAATGACCGGTAATGGCTCACAGCGGCACACATTCAATCCCTGATAATGTTGGCGTCCTTTTAACATAAACATAAAGAATATCATATATGTCATGCTTTCAATTCCCACAGATCAAATAACTGCAACAAAGCAGACAAATGCTCCCTTTCGTATGATCACCTTTGTCATCCAAGATCACAATGAATACTACATAGCTACTTTGACAGAGATGCCCACTTGGTCTAATCCAAGGAGAAGCTACAACAAAATCTTCGAAACAGCACATCTGGAACAAGTATGTAAAGAACACCAAGCAATGCATTTGGATGGAGTTTGAAGTAAAGCAACCAAAATATTGATTAATGTACAGGTAGTATGCTTGGTGGAACACAAGCCACCAATTATAACAGTGGCATAAACAGATAAAGATATCAGAACAGTTAGGTAATTAGCTCTACTAGAGAGCACGGCTATAAACTGAGTTGCTTCAATATTCAGTCACAGAGTACAAGCTAATTAACAGTCTAGTTTAGTATAGTTTTACAATATTTATGTTAGGGTTTCAAGACTAGGTCTCACACAACACTGATTTTTGTAGGCTAAATGAGCAGGTTAATATGCATTTCAAAACAATACCTTGGCCATCTCTACTCATTTCAATTGGGGACCAATTATAATAGGCTACATAGTGCAAGGTAAACACTCTTGTGCTATTCAATGTTTAAAAGAACAAACCTCAGGATTCCATTTTTCCAACTTATGCATGAGTGTTATTCTGTGGTAACTGTTGGCACATTCCTGGCAGAAGTATGCCTGTGGTCCACAATCAAGACACCGTACAATATCTGTCTGGTTTTCTGTGCAAAGGCAGCAGACAAATGTCCGTGGGTGTGCATTCTTCACCAACTGGTTGAGCAAATTTTCTCTCAGGCTCAGCCACTCGGCTGAAATCTTCTCTTTCTTGGTGATATAACCTGCATAAAATGATAAACAAAGACCAAACATTGTGATTGTAATCGGAGGAAAGTTTAAAAATTAAACATAAAAACAATGAATTTATCACCATAATAATAACAAACTTGTTATGACTATACATATGATATGAACATTAGTATATTGCATAGCATAATTTGAAAGGAGCACTCACTCATGCAATTGGCTTCATCTGGGTCCAGAACTGTGTCAGATATGTCATGATCCATACCTATACAGAAGAAAAATAAATTCTCAGATACATAACAAATTTCTCACCAAAAAAAATCAAAAACTGTTTGCAAAATAAACATATTTAAGGTAACAAAAATAACTGCATGTGTGAAGAGTGAAAAGTCACAAAATTTGTCTTGAAAATTGGAATGAAAAAGTAATCATCAATATATACATAGAAGATGAGACTAAGTAGACCAAGGAGCTTTTCACATATTGTTATATGTCTAAGTTCACTTGTTAGCAGTGGAGTTGATTTATAATTATAGAATGAGCTGCCATGCAGATGGCAGTGGCAGTATGCAATATGCACTCAGCATCAATATTGGCAGACCGCTATGATCACAACGCTGACATGCAATGCTGCACAACAACACAACATGACAGCTGTGTTGCGTTTAGCTGGATTTGCTCTACACCCAATTACTGAAAGCTCAACCACAGTTCATTGTGAAAAAAATGAAACATTTTGTTCCTCTAATATACTACAAACGAAGAATAGCGTTTTCGCTCAATACCATTTTGTTATCCTTGGGAATTTTATGGCAACAAGCCAACAAAAATAGCCAAAAGTTGTATTTTTGAAGGAGGTGTCACGATTTATGTACCTAAGAAAGAATTGTTTTGCACGGCTTTATTCTTCATTCAATTGCCATCTTAATTACACCCAAAATCTGAAGAATGAAAGTGATATGCAGATCCAAGTGATAATCGATCAAAACTGGATAACTCTCTGAAACACGCATCTTTTCAATTATCATTAGCACCTATATGAAGGAGACTCTGCTTAACACATGGAAATGACAATCTTTAATGGTACGGTCAATTTAAATACACCATGTACCCAGCTTACTTTCCCTGTGAAATCTTTTAACGCCAACGCTACGGCTCCATGGTAACGGTCCAAGTCCTAGGGCTATTTCATATTGCCACTGTTTCAAAGGGAAGCGAGACTGAGTATTCATGTATTAGGAAGTTTGGCAATACGAAATTAAATTGATACACAGGTCAATTAAACTGTTGTAGTCAATTGCATGATTCACAGATATTTGGTGTGTGAGTGAAACTCTTAACATGCATAAAAAAAATATTCTATAAATCTATGTCATCCCACGCAACCTTTCAACCCTGCAGTGCTTATTGGAACATCCCAATGAACTTGGTGACCTGCATCGTTTGGAAACTCTTTTCTTCTCTCCATCCCGTATCTCTTAAGAAATACGACATACTCAAATTGTCATGAAACTCAAAATGCGACAAAGCGAGTATTATTCGAGCAGATACTCTAACTAGGTAAACGTTAGGAAACTATCTGGGGAATAGGCAAGGCACTCGCCCCTGGTGTTTGGATGATCTGATGCCTCTACAGCGCGGATGGGAGAGATCGAAAGAAGTTAACCTGTTAACAGCTGGTTAAAAGCGGACGCTGTCAGAGGCGAAATATCTGGGGAATAGAACGTTTATCTTTCGACATGGCATAGCCCGTTGAAAACGATTCTCTGAGGAAAACAATAATATAATTTTGAATTTCTATACCGTCATTGGGTCCTGGGGCTGTGTTAGACTTGTCACTGCTGACACTTGACTTTTCGTAATCATGATCGTGGCTGGGGCCTGGAGCTCCCATGTCGCGGTTAAGCACTGGTGTTTCAACTGGATACCACACACATCTTCCGCTCTCATAAATGTACACACCGTCTGGCTCGGGGTTAATGTTGACTTGCCGCTTACGTCTCTTAGATGCCATGATCTACTACCTGAATTAAAAACGCTAAACCGAGCCGAAAAGGCAAAACAACAATTGTTGTGACCGCGTTCCTTTCATTGCGCATGCTCGGCGCGGTACAATTGGGAGCATGCATTACTTTTATTTTTTGAAGTTATCGCGCCCATAAACGGATAAAAGGGTGAAAAAAAATTCATGGTTTGTTGAATAACAGTTCTTCTATTGGTTCTATGGGTGGTGGCCTCGTTTAGGTCCTTAGGAAGTGTTTACATTTTGCAGGGCTCACCGACGGATGTCATCAGAAGACAAGATGTCAAGATCCGAGTCGATTCATTCTTCGTAAAATTTTAAAATCATGAGAAATGTAAATTGATAAATTACTGATAATTTAACTTGCAAGATGTAAAAACATTGCCTACATTGACGCTTACATTGTCCTTGTGTATATTTGGCGCGGCTGTTATCTTTTATCATGTACGTGCATGCCCTCAATGTCTCAGTGAGCATCCAGTTTTGTTTCACATATTTCAAGACAAGATGGTATTAATTTCATACATATAAACCTCTTCTGTCTCGTTTGAAACGCCTTTGAATATTTGTTGCATCGTATAGTACCACTCGTCCTTGTGGGCATTCGATATATCTTGATTCATCATTCATACCTATTAAAATGAGATTTTGAATGAATAATAGAATTTGTTAAGTTCAATATTCACAGATTAAGTCATACATTATACTGTCTGCCAATCGACTCTCATACGGGGTTATCATTTCACATATCATTCCCAATGAGAGTGAATTAGCTTCTTGCATAATATTCTATATCTTTATTTTGTTTCAAATCCTAAGCATTTGTTATCCACATATATACGGGAAAAGGAAATCGCATTGATGTACATGATTTTATGCTTAGTTTTATAAGAATTTTGTACACATGATGAAAAGTACTGGATTGATTGTCCATAGCAAAGAGGTTTATCGTCTTCGTCCATGTCATCAGAAAGTGATTCCTTGCGCGCGACAGTTGTATAGGACACTGTCAATTTCGTTTGTCAGTTGACGTTCTTATACTTAAAGATGACATCCATTATTTCGTAGAACAAAGGGACAATAATTAAATTTGCATCTGCTTCGCCCGGGCCATTTACTCACTGAATCTGTCATCGTATCAATAGGCTGACGGGAGTGTCTTCCAGTAGCCAGAGGGCGCTACTGTCATCCTATGGCATACGCATGACCGGCGACTCCCAGTATCCTATAGTATACGATTTGTTTCTGCCAACAAACATGGCTGTACATTTCATCTTTTGCAAAAGCATCTGAAAGGGTTGACGTAGACTCAATAATATAACATATCATAACATATAATGCACCTTTATAGCGCCTATTTCCAGGAAATATTCCTGCTCAAAGGCGCTTAAGCAGGCAGTTAATTGTTATAGCACTGACTAAAAAGAAATGTGAATACGTCGTGAGGGACAATCTTTTAGTTCTGGATTTTTAGTAATTATTGTGTAGCTCTTGAACATCTTACTCTACGCTCTATTGGGATCCTTTGTGTCAACACCTTCTATACAACTTTCCATACACATATTTGTCAAGTCCTGACCAATTTGAGATCTTTGACTGCAGATTCTTCAGCTAATCCTTTAGTTCCATGAGCGGCCTTCTTAGATATGACGGTCGAATCATATCAACTATGAATTATTTGACCAAAGCAATTCCGGAAACCATAAACTTTGTATACTTGTAGGCCAAGCCATTGAAAACTATAACTTTAGATGCGCGTCATTTTTATTTGGAGCAGCCATTTGGGAATTGGGGCCGAAATACCAACAGAACCTTGGTGGATGCATGAATTCTTAAAATCTTCACTATCTGATGGTCACAAGTAACTTTGTAGTAGGTATGTGACACTGGTGTCATATGTCTGTTACTTAATACTCCACGGTTTTACAGAGCATATATTCATTGACGTAAAGGCGCCATGATCAATTTGCTAAACCATCGGGTAGCACCAAACCAAGGATCAATTATGCGTAAAGAGGCACAATGGTGCCCCTTTGCTATGAAGACTTACAAGGATGACTATATCTAATTACATTTGAATAATGCAAGTAAAGATCAAAACCAACATAATATTGAAATACTAAAGAGATTGGAAGAAAGACAGTTAACTAGGGAAATAAAAACCCATGAAATGTGCAGTTTGGAAAATGTATTACCCAC
Organism: Urechis unicinctus; assembly: GCA_034190875.2. Classification (NCBI taxonomy): domain Eukaryota; kingdom Metazoa; phylum Annelida; class Polychaeta; order Xenopneusta; family Urechidae; genus Urechis; species Urechis unicinctus. The sequence continues at coordinate 36,584,099 of CM067346.1, forward strand.
AGTGTGTTAACGTAGAAAACATAAGTGACCAACGCTGTCCGTGTTAATGTGGTCCTTAGCGCTGACCCATGTGATTAACGAGCAACATACAACAGGGCATCAATCTACTCGATTAGGCAATCAATACAATACTTATGAAGACGGAGTAGCTGCATAGTCCAGAACGAGTCAGCTAGGGTCAGCCTAAAATGCCGAATATGTAGGATCCAGGTTTGCAATATATTGCTCAGTAGCCTTAATACGCCCTGGGCATTCCATCAGGCGCTCATATAGATATACATACTCAGAACAAACAATGGAATGCAGACAATACATGTACACGGTTCCGATTTCATCATTTATGAGCGCTTCTTTGGGAAATCATCACTCACGGACAGGCGTATCGAAGGGACAAATTGTGAATTCGTTCCAAGTGATAGTTAGCTGGCCATATGCAGTTTAATATAGCAAACTGTGGGATCGTCTTATGACTGCAATTTACTAACAAAATCCGCACGTCTTCCCCACCCTTCTCTCTCTCTCTCGTCTCTCTCTCTCTCTCTCTCTCTCTCTCTCTCTCTCTCTCTCCTCTCATCTCTCTCTCTCTCTCTCTCTCTCTCTCTCTCTCTCTCTCTCTCTCTCTCTCTCTCTCTCCTCTCTCTCTCGCTCGCTCTCTTTCAAGAGCTAGGAGAGCAAAAAATTAAACGAAAAATGGATGACTCTCTCTTTTTCGGTAAGCACTGCACATAATTAATTAATTCAACAATGCAATACCACTTTCAATACAATAGGTTTTGTACTAGACATTTGGGCGTTATATGTCATAAAAATTAATCTGAATGGCTTTCGAAAATCACCAAAGCATTACCTGCATGATGAAGTCATTGCACTATCTTAAATAATGTATCCCGCTAATAGACAAAAGGAAAAATACAGAATATGAAGCATTTGAAATTACATGATAATTGGATAAATGACATTAGATACAGCAAAAAGTCTCGAAGGCAATGGTGCATTAACTACCTTTCCCTTTTACCGACACACAGAAAGAGAACATTATCGGATGAGATATCCATAGCATTTATTATGCCTACTGCTCGGTGGGACGTATTGTTATATGTCCAACATTCTCCAGCATCTATAGTCATGGGTAACTGGAGAAAAATACAACTGGTGGGCCATTACATTCAGCTTGAAGAAGTCATTAGCCCATCCATAGTTACCTTAGGTATGTTGTTCAGACTGAGGCGCTCTTCTTCGGCGTCCAATTTCCTCAGCTCCCATGCTAGCTCGACTTTCTTCGCTCTGCTCCTAGTATCTAAACCACGCCTTGCCAACACCTCTCCATTACTTTCCGCCTAATATCATATGGGGATTTAAGCGAACTGGCTGACAAATTTACTGATGCAATTGCTGCAGTATTGTTATTGCTCACCATCAAGGAAATGAGGATTATATTTCTGGCTAAGTCAGTGATTACTCAACATTAACATGTAAACTGCTGTTTACATGTGGGTCGCCGTGTTAGCATGTTATACAGTTATGAAATTAAACGAGATGGATAATCGCCTTTGAAACAATGAAGTCATGCAACTTCATTCCGTTATATCGCTGAATTTATATTATATACTGCTGACCATAATACTTATAAATAGAGAGCAATAGCGTTGTGCTTATTGTATCCACTCACTAGTTACCACTGTAAAACCAAGAGAAGATATCTATTTAAATATATAAATATATACATATATATATAGAGATATATATATATTTATATATATATACATACATACATAGGGTAGATATATATATATTATAGAGATATATATTTATATATATATATATATATATATATATATCTATATATATATATATATATATATATATATATATATATATATATATATATATATATATATATATATATATATATTTAGTGACAATTACAACCATTCGTAGATTCCAACTATTCGTGGACAAATTTCTATAGTACATTTTTGCTATCATTAATTATCAATTATTTATTCGGCATTTAATAGATACAATGAAATGGTTTAATGCGAATAAAAATCTTTTGTCTCTTTTTATTCCATGTATATACTTTTGGTCCTCGAAAGGTCGTCCACGAAAGGTTAAGACACTAATTTATATGCATAAATCCAACCTTTCGTGCCCATGTATAGTTTCTAATTTTTGCGAAACACCGAAATATTTAAACCATTTTCAGTCTCCATGGATAAGAAACATAATATTTGTTGTAGATGTGATCATTTTGAACCATTGATAGCATTTCGCGATCTAATTCAATGTTGTTGACTGATGAATAAGGAGAAAAAAAGAGTTTTTCGGTGAAGAAATTTAAAAATATATCAATTATTTTAATTTTTCGAAAAAAAACGTATCCAACACACATTATTAAACATTATTTCGCAAATTTGGATCGAAGTTTATATGGCGGTATGGAAAATATTGAAGTTTGCGGGTAATGTCAACGAATGGTTAGTTGTTAAAATTTTATTTCGCTTTTAAATTCAAACTCCCAAGAAATAACGCGTGAAAGATTATCTTTCTACGTTACTAAGACTAGACTATCATATTCAAATGTTCAAATCACAATTGTTTCAATTATTTTGGACGAAAATGTGCGTTGACTTTATGTGGACATAATAGTATATATCCTTTCGTAGACCCAAGTCTACGAAAAGTTGGCGGTCCGTCCACTAAAGGTCGCGTACGTGCTAATATGTATATATATATATATATATATAGATAGATATATAGATATATATATATATATATAGAGAGATATATATAGATAGATATATATAGATATATATATATATATATATATATAGATATAGATATATATATAAATATATATATATATATATATATATATATATATATATATATATATATATATATATATATATATATATATATATATCTCTATATATATATATATATATATATATATATATATATAATGGAAAACCTAGCTCGAAGAGAGACAACAGCGCTGATTGCCCTGGAGCAATTATACTATCGTATGTTGTACTTCGAAATATTGTATAACTAATATTAGTTTTTGAACACTTAATCTACAACCCCACTGAAGTAACAAATACGACCACTGTGCTTGTTTAGGTGGCTTACACATCAGTACAGAAGTGACGACCGAGCATTAAGTACAACAACAGCTTAGGTTTTTCATTACAGGCTGCTAAACGCTATTTCGCTGGTACGTTTATTATACACCCATATTCACAATGTATACTGACGAGTGTTTCTGGTGTTGTCTCCCGTCCATTACCTATCAAATCGTCACCTAGCAAATGGTGCTGGATAAACTCATCGTGATTTTATGATACCTACCCTGACATCCCCCAAGAGCGCCCCTAAGCCTCCCATAATCGAATAGTTCCAACGTTCAGGAACCAGAATTTATTGAAATCGAAAAAGGATGGTGTCCGCTCTCAGATCGCTTTCTGCACCGCTGAACATTTAAACATCGTCCAAAATATGGACCATGAGGAATAATATCACGAAACTGATTTCTAAGAATGGTCAGGGCTTTTGCAATTTACCAGATTCATGTTTGCCAAAACCACGTAGCAAGTAAACTTGTGGAAAAGTTCAAAGTAACACAGTAATAACATTTTCCAAGACAGCAAATTTCTCCAACAGTGACTGCTATAATTTCAATAATACTATTCTCACGTGGTCGCTCTTCCTAGTTGCCATAATTGCAGAGTTAGGTAGCTGCCTTAATTTGTCTTTGAACCTTGCCCAATACAATCGTCCTGAGCGCTTTATTCTCTTTTGATCACGTCGTGCTACATGAGTTATTCATGGCTAGTTGGTGTACTGACTCATCAGGGAATACGCTTCACGTCTCTCGGGTAAGCCGATGATCATCTGAAACATAGCGACAGCACGGAACGTGTCATCTGCATAGTGACGCGTTGGAAGTATCGCTAAGAGAGCTCACTAGCGCCTCTGCCCGAGGTAATATGTAAATACGACACCTATAAGCGGCGTTGTGCTTTGTTAGTAATATTCTGAATTTTCCACTATGAATCTGTTGTAGTAACAAATGATTGTATCCTTGAGTGTACAACAATATTGATAAATGGCATCAAGTTGCCTATTTGATATGTCACAGGTTATTGTTACCGATACAAGCGTGTGCACATAGTTTCCCCAAGCATCACGTGTACTCCACGCGTGTTTGATTGATTAGAATCAAGTGTAGTTGTTCATTGTCGTTAACAGATCAAAACTATCTGCATGGATATAGTTCAACAACAATCAAAATATCGAAATGACAACATTAACGTTTAATTGTAAAATTGTTTATAAAACTAACAATTAAAAAAAGTCAAATAATAACCGTTGGAAAGTATTTTAGCACTTACCGTAGCATCGTTAAACCAAACAGACAAGATTGTAGCACACGTTGACTGCTTATCTATCCTGACATTGCGAGCGCTGGCTAGACAGATTATTCTTGTCACCAGCGGCAGGTCTGCATAAACTTCTTAAGGCGTAATACATAGCCATTTATATGATTCATGGCCTATTTAAGTGTATATTCTCAAAGAAATAATGATTGTAGATAGCTAACATTCCCAGGCCACGACACCGTGCCAAAGTGATATTCCGTTAGACGTGTCCATCAACTGTAACGCGGTGTGGGCAATGGGTGGGTGTTGAATTGGGCTTATCACCAAAGGGCACACTATCTAAACATGACAAACATCCTCATCTATCACCGTCACCTCATTATGTAATGACGTATTCATTAGGTTATTCGTTGATTGCATAATGCTTAGGAATGCATTTTATCTGTAGCCTATTGAGACCAAAAATATTCATTGAGTTTTTTTTAATATTTGAATTTTAAGTCTAACAATCAGTGAGCAAAAGTTCGCAACAATGAAACAAACACTGTAGTTTTCAAAACCCACGCCATGTTGAGCAGTCTTGCATTCAATGTGCTCTTCACTCCCAAATATATTAACGACAAATGAACATTAATGATAAACCATTACAACGGGTTTCACGTTTCGTAAGTTCCCATTACGATGAGTCTAATGTCAGCCTTACCCTATCATGGAGTAGATCACAGCAGCCCGTGTGATTTAATACAAACATCGATGATGTTAGCCGACGAGGAAACTAGACAATTAAAAACTAGATAATTAATTGTCAGGTGGTAACTGAATCTACTTAATGCGGGACCTAACACCAATGATACACCGTTCTGGGTGGGACTGATTTATGCAATCAAAACATATTCAGCCAAAAGGAATCAGGATTAGTCCACAACATCACACCAAGTTTACTGTCCTACTACGCTCAAATCAGAGCCGAGCGGGCTTTTCAATTCCTTATAAAGTGTATTACTCATCAGAAAATATGCTTGCGTGTCGATGGCTTTCCATTGCAATCGTGTACAACTACGTCGACCATTCAACAGTTAATGGAAACGTCGTGGTATGATTTATAAAACATATCAACCTCCTTTCATGGAATCACCGTTAAAGGAAAATAATATCATATTGTTATGTTTCCATCTCAGCCATAACGACCTTCAAAGCACCCTCACTTGAATCATCAAACATTACGCAGGCTGCTGTTGTAGGCTATAGTGCAGAATCCACTGCATTAACACCGTGATTTATTTGTATATTGCTAGTGCTAGTTGGCGATAAATGCTAATCGGAAGCGCATCACAAAAGAAACCATAGCAGCACCATCGAGCTTTAAACCGTCATGATTTACAGACTTTTAAAATCTTTCGTGATTTGTATGAATTGCGTGAGCACATTTAGTGCTACGGTGGCATTACGTGACCAGCATATCTGCTCGGTGTGTTAATTATCGATGCCATTACTTTGATAAATGCAGTCTATACAACTTGATATAAATGGACGTAATTTTAAAGGTAAATTTCACTAAAGACGTTCTTAATGGTTTTCCTTAGAATAATAAATTGCATTGATAGAAATGTCAAAATTCGGTTTGAAATGTACGTAATGTTTTATATGGTGTCATATAGGGTGGTTACATGTCACCAATATAACTCTTAGCACACATTTAAGATCTTATCTATAGGTTGAAAAATTCCGGTCTGGGCTGTCATATGGGCCAGGATATTTGGTGTTCTTTGTTAGGCCGATGATATTACCCTTATTAGTCTCATTGCAATGAATGATATGTTGAAAATATGCGTACTAGTTGACAAAACAGTGCCCTTTTCCCACATCCGATGGAAGTTGGATTGGATATTTTACATTTCATGGTGTTTAGATTAAATGTATATACTAGCACGCAAAGCTGCAGTAGAAACCAAGCTTCGCATGTTGTTTAGCTCGAAAACGCCATAGATTGAACAATAATTCAAATTACGTGCATACACTGTCGTTAGTATTGACTATCGCGTCTAGAGCAAACTCAGTGAACCAACTCGAAACTTATATCACTATGATGCAAATATGCTATAGACAATACACATTGCTTCTTGTTGTAGCACAAGATGTCCTAAGGGTTATTTCTTGTACTTCATCGTGAAGAGATAAATTTACATTCTGCAGTGATCTTATATAAAGGCTAAAAATAAATCAGGCC
>CM067346.1:36590810-36600810 GCA_034190875.2 Urechis unicinctus
GATACACTTAAAGATGCATTTTAGTCGATTTTGAGCCATTTTTTTTTGCTACCATTTTTGTGTAGCTGATAAAATGACTCATTCATCATTCATCCATGTTCTTGAGGTCCGCAAGTCATCGATGATTGATCAGCCCATGCGCATGGAAATAGACTTCGAACTTTGTTTTCATAAATATTCAAACGAGTAACAAGCTGGACAAGAAATTACGCATGCTCAATTTTTCCATTTTCTTATGTAAGCACTCAAACTGTCCGTTTTTATCTTCGGATGCATTGTAGCGACTATAATTGTAGCATATAATTCAAAGATTCTTTCTAACTCATACTAAATTGCCTAGCACATCCAATAGATGGTCTTACGCTTAAATTGACACAAAGCATTTAACGATGCATTTAAAAGTGTAGCATATCCCACACTTAGAATGAGCACAGTACATGCAGTCAGAACAAGATCCTAACGGTAATCTAGCGCTCTTTCTGTGTGCTTATTTGTTACTCATTTAGTCTATAACTGCAAAGGTAAACCTCGGATTGCTTAATTTCCTTACACACATACAGCATGGATGAGTCACTCATATATACAGGCGATGTATTAGCGCTTGGTCCAAAGGTTTGTCAATCGACAATCTAATGGCGATAATGACATGATCCGAACATATATCAGGTCGGACAATTTGGTCGTGTTAAATATATATATATATATATATATATATATATATATATATATATATATATATATATAATATATAGATATATATATATATATATATATATATATATATATATATATATATATAGAGATATAGATTCATATATATATATATATATATATATATATATCTATATGCATATATCTATATATATATATATACATATATATATATATATATATATATATATATATATATATATATATATTATAGATATATATATAAATATATATATATCTATATATATGTCTCTATGTATGTATATATATAAATCCCATATATATAAATATATGAATATATATATATATCTATATATATATATATATATAAATATATATATATATATATATATATTTATATATATATTTATATATATGTATATACCTGTTTGTTGAAGGCTCCCGCTCTCACACAAGTCAAAAATGTCTAATAAACTACGATATCAGTGTCAAATTTGTGTACTTGTAAGCATCATGTGGATACATTGGTTCCTCGGAGATAGACAAAAGACTTGCTAATTAATTAAAGTTTCTGATGGTGACCGCATTTTGAATAACGCTTGCGTCTCATAATTAAAAAGTATATAATGCAACATAGGCTCAAAGATTGCCTGCGCGATACCGACATTTCTAACAAATTTAGGAACACGGCCGGTTTATTTTTAACCATTTACTATGAATTTCGCTATTTGTAATCATTTACTATGCATTTCGCCTTTAGACCTTATCTCTAGTTTCCAATGACAAGAACGGCATAGCCAGTAACGTTGATTATTCGTCCATCCACCACACTATGGCATTTCTCGGTACTAATTATGGCGCCTAAAAACTAATCTATGTCATTGAATACTGTCGCTTGGCGTTTGCCGATCCTTTAAGGATAACAGCTCCCTATGACACTGCTATTAACATAGTAATCAGCTGCCTTCTCCGCCATTTGTTATGCTGCACCAAAATGTGTAATGTGAAGCATATTATATAATTCACTATACGTCACATTTATAATAGTAATGCAAGCATATGAATAAAGGGGATCTGTCAGTCCGTTTACGAGCGTGAAAAAAACAACGAATGATGTTAAGGGTGAGTGTAATATTGTCTAGTGTTTCAACTGTTAATGTTGTCAAAGCTCCAACGAAGTCAGACCGCGCAGAAATGGTCCACCAATTTAATTCATAAGGAGGTTATTGTCATTAGAAGTCAATAATTGGGAGACACACTAGAATTGATCCAGAAAAATGTACAACGTCCCACTTTGTCGGGCAGTGTGGTGCATCGAGCCTCAACACTTACAATTTTGGTATTGTTCAATATCAGCTTGCAATAATGCAGGTCATGTATGTCAAAGGAATATGAACACCCTATCACATTATCACTGGCCCGAAACAATTAAATACACAACGTGCTGCAATTCATTCAAATAGAAAACCTGTGATATATCTATTTTGTGACCTTCATTGATTGAGCCTTCTAAATTCCTCGATGAATATTGAGCTGCTTCAACCGTTAGGTACAGGTCACCATTAACAACCAAGCAGTTGTTAGGAGGGGATTTCTTGTGCTAGAGTGGGGTTCGCGGAGTAGGGGGTGCTTTTGGATTAGATGAAACGACAGACATCGCCATAAGCGAATTGTCTTCATACATGTGGAGTGCATTTCATCCAGGAAATTCGACTTGATCGTGACAAAGGGGCTTAATAATGTCATTAATAATATCGAATCAATTTATGTTGACACATCAACGACAGGTGGATGTTTTTCTGTATGTTTACAACCGTAGTGATTATGTTGTGGAATACAACGCTTTGAAGTATCACAACGAAGCTAAATATCCGACAAAAACCATTGGTGAAAGCTATTTTGAAGCGTGCAAGTGTGCTAGCCAGCACTTTAAAACAATTGCTATCACACGATTATTTGTTTCCAGTGCAACGTTTGCTGATTGTAATGTAGAGGACCTTTCCTGCAATTGCTTACCTATCTCGCACGAGTAACATCTCAATGACACCAATATCAGAGATAAATTGGTACTTTGTGAAGCATTCATCAGGGGAAATATATCACCAGATCTTTGGCAGAGCGGGAGTAGTGTTGTGTTAGCGCACAAAGACATTTCATAACGGTCTTTTTACTTCCTGGAAACAACACACAAACTTTTGCTTGAATAAAACCGAAATTATTAGAACCAAACGATGCACGCTGGTGCTGCAAAAATGTTTGAAGCAATTCATCAAGCAGCAGCGCTTTTACCATTTTTTAAATGTGAATGTAGGAAACGAAATGAAACTAACCATTTGCAGCTGCTTTTACAACGATCACTGCCTACAGTACGACCCCGTGGGAATGCTTGTGAAAGCATTTTAATGCTGTCATCCATTAGAAAACAAATCCTAATAGAAACTTTTGAGCACGCACAAACAGCATGGTTTAAGATTGGAACTCTCGTTTTCATTTGTGTCGGGCTCTTATTTAGGGCCCTTGGATGGTGGTTTCTGTTCTAGAGTTACGATGTAAAAAGCATGCCTTGCTCAAGTCTCATGGTGCTCTCTTTTAAGAGCATGGACTGCATAGTTGGCTTAGTCGATGCTGCGAATGTTTTTGCAACAACCCATTAATAAGTGGCCCGTACACAATATGGAATGATTAATATTCCTTTTTTTACAATATTTATCACAGTGTTGCATCCATGCTCAACAGACGTATTGTAAACTACTAAATTACCTAAATTGCATTACTTGACTCCATCATATTCCACTCACGATGATTTCATTATTTGGTCAAGCAACCTTTAACGCTTGAATGGTTAGAAAGTAATTAGAAAATTGCCCGTCGAATGAAAAGGGTGTTGAGCCACCCGAGTTAACCTGATTGTCTGTTATTCAGTTACAGTGCCACATTATCTTTCAGAAGTAATCGTGACATTTCACACATCCTTGAAGAGGTTGTCATGAATCTAGATCGATAACCAGGAAATTTTCCCCGTACTTGTTTATAAATTGACCCGATCGGCGTAGTTTTCTTGTGAAACAAAGACAAACATAAATGAGCAATTTTTCATCGCCCATGGAAACAATATCGACATTCTCAATTTCCTCTACCATCATTGAACCTTTGGTGATATATTAGTCTAAATTGTCGAAGATGCAACGCGAGCTCACATGCCTTGTTATACTGCAGACATAACTTCGTGAAGTGCTCATAATAATTACGAATGCATCTACTGTTGCTATGATAAATGTGAAGCAATCGGTTTAGGATCGATTGCTGTTATGCGCACCATTCTGATTACCTATCCAGCAAACATAGCTCGGATATGTTTGTTAAAAACACAAATCTTACCAATCATAAACCACGCTAATTGATGATCGTTGCATGTTGCATGCGTACATGGACAACACAGCAATTTTGCAGGTCGACGTTTTGGAAGCATTTTCGAGATATTTAGCTTGGAATATTTCAAAGACAACAAATCGATACGTCGCTGCGACACAAAATCGTAAACGGTGTCATAATATATCAACTGAATAAAAACGCTAATGTAATACGGATCCGTATTGAATCACCCCACAAGCTACCTTGCAACGCGGCAATAACCTGGTAACCAACGCGAACATATAAATCAAGACTAGCATATGCTGGTACAATAAGCAGTGTCAGGATTTGTGCATAATTAAATCTACACATTCACCCAGCTAGATGGCTCAAATGGAGATTAAAAATACGAGACACCGATAAAGTGTAAAAGCGGACCTGCATAACTGCTGTGGGCATCCTAGGCGTGATATTGGCTCATAAATATTTACGTAGCATGGAACACAAGCCTTATCGATCCTTTTCCGTCTAAAAGCTCGCATTCATCATATGCTGATCAGCATACTTGACGTCATGGTCTTACGAGGGACTGTTAATCCAAGAAATGATAAGTTGCAGACGTCATTAAATACAGGCCATGTTTACGGAAGCACAGATGAATGTATAAGCTGACTGAGAATGCATATTCTAACAATAAAGTGATTTGATACTGCAACGTCACTATGATTGTGAAAATCCATACACTACTGACGTGTTATGTGCAGAGGCCTGTATAAGCCGTACCGATAAGAATGTATAAGCCGTTCAAGTGAACACGTCACGACGCTTTTCATGGAGCACAAAGGCTCGTTTGGTACATTGATACTCAGTTCTTCACAAGCCAAACCGATGAGCTGCATATCTTTGTTAAGCATGCTAGTCCTCTTGATAACAATGGTAGCTTAACGTAGAACTCAAATGAGCAAATGGTTATCGCCTTTACCTGCTAATATTTACTCTACCTGAATTATTGGTAAAGTTCTACACATACATTTGTAAAAGAAACATTCAAGTGTGCTTAAGTAGTTGGAGAAGCGCGAATTTGTAACCTTGTCCATGCTATTCCTGGGTTCATCCTATGAATCAATAAATTGGGTCTTTGAAGCCGCACAGATGGACGTAATTGTGCATAAAACGATTTAAACAGAATGCTGTTCCTTATGTAGAACTAGTTGCCGACTGAGACCATACCTTTGAATACCAAGCTTTATAATGGCTATACGAATGAAGGCACAAAGAGTATGCAATGATAGTATGTGCAGTGATTCCGCAACACATTTCGATACACTTAAAGATGCATTTTAGTCGATTTTGAGCCATTTTTTTTTTGCTACCATTTTTGTGTAGCTGATAAAATGACTCATTCATCATTCATCCATGTTCTTGAGGTCCGCAAGTCATCGATGATTGATCAGCCCATGCGCATGGAAATAGACTTCGAACTTTGTTTTCATAAATATTCAAACGAGTAACAAGCTGGACAAGTAATTACGCATGCTCAATTTTTCCATTTTCTTATGTAAGCACTCAAACTGTCCGTTTTTATCTTCGGATGCATTGTAGCGACTATAATTGTAGCATATAATTCAAAGATTCTTTCTAACTCATACTAAATTGCCTAGCACATCCAATAGATGGTCTTACGCTTAAATTGACACAAAGCATTTAACGATGCATTTAAAAGTGTAGCATATCCCACACTTAGAATGAGCACAGTACATGCAGTCAGAACAAGATCCTAACGGTAATCTAGCGCTCTTTCTGTGTGCTTATTTGTTACTCATTTAGTCTATAACTGCAAAGGTAAACCTCGGATTGCTTAATTTCCTTACACACATACAGCATGGATGAGTCACTCATATATACAGGCGATGTATTAGCGCTTGGTCCAAAGGTTTGTCAATCGACAATCTAATGGCGATAATGACATGATCCGAACATATATCAGGTCGGACAATTTGGTCGTGTTAAATTATATATATATATATATATAGATATATATATATATATATAGAGATATATATATATATATAGATATATATATATATATATATATAGATATAGATATATATATATATATATATATATATATATATATATATATATATATATATATACACATATATCTATGCATATATCTATATATATATATACATATATATATATATATATATATATATATATATATATATATATATATATATATATATATATATATATATATATATAGATATATGTATATATGTATGTATATATATATAAATATACATATATATAAATATATGAATATATATATATATCTATATATATATATATATATATATATATATATATATATATATATATATATATATATATATATATATGTATATACCTGTTTGTTGAAGGCTCCCGCTCTCACACAAGTCAAAAATGTCTAATAAAACTACGATATCAGTGTTAAATTTGTGTACTTGTAAGCATCATGTGGATACATTGGTTCCTCGGAGATAGACAAAAGACTTGCTAATTAATTAAAGTTTCTGATGGTGACCGCATTTTGAATAACGCTTGCGTCTCATAATTAAAAAGTATATAATGCAACATAGGCTCAAAGATTGCCTGCGCGATACCGACATTTCTAACAAATTTAGGAACACGGCCGGTTTATTTTTAACCATTTACTATGAATTTCGCTATTTGTAATCATTTACTATGCATTTCGCCTTTAGACCTTATCTCTAGTTTCCAATGACAAGAACGGCATAGCCAGTAACGTTGATTATTCGTCCATCCACCACACTATGGCATTTCTCGGTACTAATTATGGCGCCTAAAAACTAATCTATGTCATTGAATACTGTCGCTTGGCGTTTGCCGATCCTTTAAGGATAACAGCTCCCTATGACACTGCTATTAACATAGTAATCAGCTGCCTTCTCCGCCATTTGTTATGCTGCACCAAAATGTGTAATGTGAAGCATATTATATAATTCACTATACGTCACATTTATAATAGTAATGCAAGCATATGAATAAAGGGGATCTGTCAGTCCGTTTACGAGCGTGAAAAAAACAACGAATGATGTTAAGGGTGAGTGTAATATTGTCTAGTGTTTCAACTGTTAATGTTGTCAAAGCTCCAACGAAGTCAGACCGCGCAGAAATGGTCCACCAATTTAATTCATAAGGAGGTTATTGTCATTAGAAGTCAATAATTGGGAGACACACTAGAATTGATCCAGAAAAATGTACAACGTCCCACTTTGTCGGGCAGTGTGGTGCATCGAGCCTCAACACTTACAATTTTGGTATTGTTCAATATCAGCTTGCAATAATGCAGGTCATGTATGTCAAAGGAATATGAACACCCTATCACATTATCACTGGCCCGAAACAATTAAATACACAACGTGCTGCAATTCATTCAAATAGAAAACCTGTGATATATCTATTTTGTGACCTTCATTGATTGAGCCTTCTAAATTCCTCGATGAATATTGAGCTGCTTCAACCGTTAGGTACAGGTCACCATTAACAACCAAGCAGTTGTTAGGAGGGGATTTCTTGTGCTAGAGTGGGGTTCGCGAAGTAGGGGGTGCTTTTGGATTAGATGAAACGACAGACATCGCCATAAGCGAATTGTCTTCATACATGTGGAGTGCATTTCATCCAGGAAATTCGACTTGATCGTGACAAAGGGGCTTAATAATGTCATTAATAATATCGAATCAATTTATGTTGACACATCAACGACAGGTGGATGTTTTTTCTGTATGTTTACAACCGGAGTGATTATGTTGTGGAATACAACGCTTTGAAGTATCACAACAAAGCTAAATATCCGACAAAAACCATTGGTGAAAGCTATTTTGAAGCGTGCAAGTGTGTTAGCCAGCACTTTAAAACAATTGCTATCACACGATTATTTGTTTCCAGTGCAACGTTTGCTGATTGTAATGTAGAGGACCTTTCCTGCAATTGCTTACCTATCTCGCACGAGTAACATCTCAATGACACCAATATCAGAGATAAATTGGTACTTTGTGAAGCATTCATCAGGGGAAATATATCACCAGATCTTTGGCAGAGCGGGAGTAGTGTTGTGTTAGCGCACAAAGACATTTCATAACGGTCTTTTTACTTCCTGGAAACAACACACAAACTTTTGCTTGAATAAAACCGAAATTATTAGAACCAAACGATGCACGCTGGTGCTGCAAAAATGTTTGAAGCAATTCATCAAGCAGCAGCGCTTTTACCATTTTTTAAATGTGAATGTAGGAAACGAAATGAAACTAACCATTTGCAGCTGCTTTTACAACGATCACTGCCTACAGTACGACCCCGTGGGAATGCTTGTGAAAGCATTTTAATGCTGTCATCCATTAGAAAACAAATCCTAATAGAAACTTTTGAGCACGCACAAACAGCATGGTTTAAGATTGGAACTCTCGTTTTCATTTGTGTCGGGCTCTTATTTAGGGCCCTTGGATGGTGGTTTCTGTTCTAGAGTTACGATGTAAAAAGCATGCCTTGCTCAAGTCTCATGGTGCTCTCTTTTAAGAGCATGGACTGCATAGTTGGCTTAGTCGATGCTGCGAATGTTTTGCAACAACCCATTAATAAGTGGCCCGTACACAATATGGAATGATTAATATTCCTTTTTTTACAATATTTATCACAGTGTTGCATCCATGCTCAACAGACGTATTGTAAACTACTAAATTACCTAAATTGCATTACTTGACTCCATCATATTCCACTCACGATGATTTCATTATTTGGTCAAGCAACCTTTAACGCTTGAATGGTTAGAAAGTAATTAGAAAATTGCCCGTCGAATGAAAAGGGTGTTGAGCCACCCGAGTTAACCTGATTGTCTGTTATTCAGTTACAGTGCCACATTATCTTTCAGAAGTAATCGTGACATTTCACACATCCTTGAAGAGGTTGTCATGAATCTAGATCGATAACCAGGAAATTTTCCCCGTACTTGTTTATAAATTGACCCGATCGGCGTAGTTTCTTGTGAAACAAAGACAAACATAAATGAGCAATTTTTCATCGCCCATGGAAACAATATCGACATTCTCAATTTCCTCTACCATCATTGAACCTTTGGTGATATATTAGTCTAAATTGTCGAAGATGCAACGCGAGCTCACATGCCTTGTTATACTGCAGACATAACTTCGTGAAGTGCTCATAATAATTACGAATGCATCTACTGTTGCTATGATAAATGTGAAGCAATCGGTTTAGGATCGATTGCTGTTATGCCACCATTCTGATTACCTATCCAGCAAACATAGCTCGGATATGTTTGTTAAAAACACAAATCTTACCAATCATAAACCACGCTAATTGATGATCGTTGCATGTTGCATGCGTACATGGACAACACAGCAATTTTGCAGGTCGACGTTTTGGAAGCATTTTCGAGATATTTAGCTTGGAATATTTCAAAGACAACAAATCGATACGTCGCTGCGACACAAAATCGTAAACGGTGTCATAATATATCAACTGAATAAAAACGCTAATGTAATACGGATCCGTATTGAATCACCCCACAAGCTACCTTGCAACGCGGCAATAACCTGGTAACCAACGCGAACATATAAATCAAGACTAGCATATGCTGGTACAATAAGCAGTGTCAGGATTTGTGCATAATTAAATCTACACATTCACCCAGCTAGATGGCTCAAATGGAGATTAAAAATACGAGACACCGATAAAGTGTAAAAGCGGACCTGCATAACTGCTGTGGGCATCCTAGGCGTGATATTGGCTCATAAATATTTACGTAGCATGGAACACAAGCCTTATCGATCCTTTTCCGTCTAAAAGCTCGCATTCATCATATGCTGATCAGCATACTTGACGTCATGGTCTTACGAGGGACTGTTAATCCAAGAAATGATAAGTTGCAGACGTCATTAAATACAGGCCA
>CM067346.1:36605810-36642763 GCA_034190875.2 Urechis unicinctus
ATAAATCAAGACTAGCATATGCTGGTACAATAAGCAGTGTCAGGATTTGTGCATAATTAAATCTACACATTCACCCAGCTAGATGGCTCAAATGGAGATTAAAAATACGAGACACCGATAAAGTGTAAAAGCGGACCTGCATAACTGCTGTGGGCATCCTAGGCGTGATATTGGCTCATAAATATTTACGTAGCATGGAACACAAGCCTTATCGATCCTTTTCCGTCTAAAAGCTCGCATTCATCATATGCTGATCAGCATACTTGACGTCATGGTCTTACGAGGGACTGTTAATCCAAGAAATGATAAGTTGCAGACGTCATTAAATACAGGCCATGTTTACGGAAGCACAGATGAATGTATAAGCTGACTGAGAATGCATATTCTAACAATAAAGTGATTTGATACTGCAACGTCACTATGATTGTGAAAATCCATACACTACTGACGTGTTATGTGCAGAGGCTGTATAAGCCGTACCGATAAGAATGTATAAGCCGTTCAAGTGAACACGTCACGACGCTTTTCATGGAGCACAAAGGCTCGTTTGGTACATTGATACTCAGTTCTTCACAAGCCAAACCGATGAGCTGCATATCTTTGTTAAGCATGCTAGTCCTCTTGATAACAATGGTAGCTTAACGTAGAACTCAAATGAGCAAATGGTTATCGCCTTTACCTGCTAATATTTACTCTACCTGAATTATTGGTAAAGTTCTACACATACATTTGTAAAAGAAACATTCAAGTGTGCTTAAGTAGTTGGAGAAGCGCGAATTTGTAACCTTGTCCATGCTATTCCTGGGTTCATCCTATGAATCAATAAATTGGGTCTTTGAAGCCGCACAGATGGACGTAATTGTGCATAAAACGATTTAAACAGAATGCTGTTCCTTATGTAGAACTAGTTGCCGACTGAGACCATACCTTTGAATACCAAGCTTTATAATGGCTATACGAATGAAGGCACAAAGAGTATGCAATGATAGTATGTGCAGTGATTCCGCAACACATTTCGATACACTTAAAGATGCATTTTAGTCGATTTTGAGCCATTTTTTTTTTTGCTACCATTTTTGTGTAGCTGATAAAATGACTCATTCATCATTCATCCATGTTCTTGAGGTCCGCAAGTCATCGATGATTGATCAGCCCATGCGCATGGAAATAGACTTCGAACTTTGTTTTCATAAATATTCAAACGAGTAACAAGCTGGACAAGAAATTACGCATGCTCAATTTTTCCATTTTCTTATGTAAGCACTCAAACTGTCCGTTTTTATCTTCGGATGCATTGTAGCGACTATAATTGTAGCATATAATTCAAAGATTCTTTCTAACTCATACTAAATTGCCTAGCACATCCAATAGATGGTCTTACGCTTAAATTGACACAAAGCATTTAACGATGCATTTAAAAGTGTAGCATATCCCACACTTAGAATGAGCACAGTACATGCAGTCAGAACAAGATCCTAACGGTAATCTAGCGCTCTTTCTGTGTGCTTATTTGTTACTCATTTAGTCTATAACTGCAAAGGTAAACCTCGGATTGCTTAATTTCCTTACACACATACAGCATGGATGAGTCACTCATATATACAGGCGATGTATTAGCGCTTGGTCCAAAGGTTTGTCAATCGACAATCAATCTAATGGCGATAATGACATGATCCGAACATATATCAGGTCGGACAATTTGGTCGTGTATAATATATATATATCTATCTCTCTATCTCTCCCCTCTATAATATATATATATATATATATTTATATATATATTTATATATATGTATATACCTGTTTGTTGAAGGCTACTGCTCTCACACAAGTCAAAATGTCTAATAAACTACGATATCAGTGTTTAATTTGTGTACTTGTAAGCATCATGTGGTTACATTGGTTCCTCGGAGATAGACAAAAGACTTGCTAATTAATTAAAGTTTCTGATGGTGCGCGCATTTTGAATAACGCTTGCGTCTCAAATTATTGAAAAGCATATAATGCAACATAGGCTCAAAGATTGCCTGCTCGATACCGACATTTCTAACAAATTTAGGAACACGGCCGGTTTATTTTTAACCATTTACTATGAATTTCGCTATTTGTAATCATTTACTATGCATTTCGCCTTTAGACCTTATCTCTAGTTTCCAATGACAAGAACGGCATAGCCAGTAACGTTGATTATTCGTCCATCCACCACACTATGGCATTTCTCGGTACTAATTATGGCGCCTAAAAACTAATCTATGTCATTGAATACTGTCGCTTGGCGTTTGCCGATCCTTTAAGGATAACAGCTCCCTAGACACTGCTATTAACATAGTAATCAGTGCCTTCTCCGCCATTTGTTATGCTGCACCAAAAAAATGTAATGTGAAGCATATTATATAATTCACTATACGTCACATTTATAATAGTAATGCAAGCATATGAATAAAGGGGATCTGTCAGTCCGTTTACGAGCGTGAAAAAAAAACAACGAATGATGTTAAGGGTGAGTGTAATATTGTCTAGTGTTTCAACTGTTAATGTTGTCAAAGCTCCAACGAAGTCAGACCGCGCAGAAATGGTCCACCAATTTAATTCATAAGGAGGTTATTGTCATTAGAAGTCAATAATTGGGAGACACTGGAATTGATCCATTGATCCAGAAAAAAAGTACAACATTTCCCACTTTGTCGGGGCAGTGTGGTGCATCGAGCCTCAACACTTACAATTTTGGTATTGTTCAATATCAGCTTGCAATAATGCAGGTCATGTATGTCAAAGGAATATGAACACCCTATCACATTTCCACTGGCCCGAAACAATTAAATACAAAACGTGCTGCAATTCATTCAAATAGAAAACCTGTGATATATCTATTTTGTGACCTTCATTGATGATTGAGCCTTCTAAATTCCTCGATGAATATTGAGCTGCTTCAACCGTTAGGTACAGGTCACCATTAACAACCAAGCAGTTGTTAGGAGGGGATTTCTTGTGCTAGAGGGGGTGGGAGTTTGCGGATTAGGAGTACAGGGGGTGCTTTTGGGATTTTCAGATGAAAACGCACATGTTACAATCGCCATAACTTATACTTAACGAATTGTCTTGCATACATGTAAGCGTGTGGGTAGATGCATTTAGAGTCATCAAAATGCAGGAAATCCTAGCGACATTGAAGACTCGTGACAAAGGGGCTTAATAATGTCATTAATAATATCGAAACAATTTATGTTGACACATCAACGACAGGTGGTTGTTTTTCTGTATGTTTACAACCGTAGTGATTATGTTGTGGAATACAACGCTTTGAAGTATCACAACGAAGCTAAATATCCGACAAAAACCATTGGTGAAAGCTATTTTGAAGCGTGCAAGTGTGCTAGCCAGCACTTTAAAACAATTGCTATCACACGATTATTTGTTTCCAGTGCAACGTTTGCTGTTTGTAATGTAGAGGACCTTTCCTGCAATTGCTTACTATCTCGCACGAGAGTAAACATCTCAATGACACCAATATCAGAGATAAATTGGTACTTTGTGAAGCATTCCATCAGGGGAAATATATCACCAGATCTTTGGCAGAGCGGGAGTAGTGTTGTGTTAGCGCACAAAGACATTTCATAACGGACTTTTTACTTCCTGGAAACAACGCACAAAATTTTGCTTGAATAAAACCGAAATTAATAGAACCAAACGATGCATCAGCACGCTGGTGCTGCAAAAATGTTGGAAGCAATTTATCAAGCAGCAGCGCTTTACCATTTTGTAAATGTGAATGTAGGAATCGAAATGAAACTAATCATTTGCAGCTGCTTTCTCAACGATCACTGCCTACAGTACGACCCCGTGGGAATGCTTGTGAAAGCATTTTAATGCTGTCATCCATTTGGAAACAAATCCTAATAGAAACCTTTGAGCACGCACAAACAGCATGGTTTAAGATTGGGAACGTTTTCATTTGTGTCGGGCTCTTGTTTAGGGCCCTTGGATGGTGGGTTCTGTTCTAGAGTTACGATGTAAAAAGCATGCCTTGCTCAAGTCTCATGGTGCTCTGTTTTAAGAGCATGGACTGCATAGTTGGCTTAGTCGATGCCGCGAATGTTTTGCAACAACCCATTAATAAGTGGCCCGTACACAATATGGAATGATTAATATTCCTTTTTTTACAATATTTATCACAGTGTTGCATCCATGCTCAACAGACGTATTGTAAACTACTAAATTACCTAAATTGCATTACTTGACTCCATCATATTCCACTCACGATGATTTCATTATTTGGTCAAGCAACCTTTAACGCTTGAATGGTTAGAAAGTAATTAGAAAATTGCCCGTCGAATGAAAAGGGTGTTGAGCCACCCGAGTTAACCTGATTTTCTTTTATTCAGTTACAGTGCCACATTATCTTTCAGAAGTAATCGTGACATTTCACACATCCTTGAAGAGGTTGTCCACATAACCAGGAAATTTTCCCCGTACTTGTTTAGAGTATTAACGAATTTGCGAGCGCCTTCAAGAGGTGTTAACCAATGAATCTTGTTCGATAGCACTCGGTTTAGGATCGATGAGCAATTTTTCAGTGAATTTTTCACTAGGAAATTTTCCCCGTACTTTTTGATAAATTGACCCCTTATAGGACCGAGTGGTGTAGTTTCTTGCGAAACAAAGAAAAACATAAATGAGCAATTTTTTCATTTGTAAACATCATATAGTTGCCTTTGCAAAATATATATGCTGGCTGCGAAGATAAGTGCACTACGCGAAGTACTGCATATTAGGTAGCCAGCACAGTGCGAAACGAATTAGGATATTTGGAAAGGGTATAATTACATAACATCTTCACATAACACCAAACAGGCATCAATGACCAATCATTACTAGTGTGGGACTAGACAATTAAGATTCAGAAACCGACGGCTTGTTTTGCTGCAATAGCAGTACTAACCATATTATTTACTTAACTGATCATTTAATTTCGTGTACCCGCATTTCACTAAAATATGACCGCTGTGATGACCTGCAGAGCTGCATGAAATTTCACTTCAAAGACGGTCGCTTGTATACCAGACAGCTCGTGAAATACTGTTTTTGACGGTTATCAAGTTTTCAGATGGGTCGATATGATTACACGGTCGATATATCAGTCTCGAATCTGAAATGATCCAGAAAGAATTGTTTGCTTATAAATAAGAAGATATTTTTCAATAAGAAAAATAATTGCTTCAATTACCCATCTTGTTTGAGTGATAACGGTAATACTTGATAATACGACAAAGTATTCAATGTAACAATCAATAATAATATTATTATTTCCAAAACTTGTCGCAATAGAAATGAACCACAGGAGCTTCATGTAGAATCGGTAGTTTACTGTCAATTGAATGTGATTCTCTGATTGTTCTACATAGCTCTTGCGATAAGATCATTAGCCTGTCCTTGCCATTTGATTTATGCATGTAGGCGGTACGGGTCTTCAGTTTCATCAAATCGCATGATGCTTAATTGGGGTTGACTTTAAACAATTATAAAATCACATTGACCCAACGGCTTATTAAATGTTTTATTGAAAACAAATGTCATGTTGTGCATTTCGTGACTTTGAAGCAGCGTCAATTATGACGACTTGAATCATAACATACAACACCCCCAATATGATTTATGTTTTATGTGATGGATACAGTAGTATGCCACGGAAGGTTGACCTTATACACTCCTTACGTGACACCGTGTGGCGTGATAATGCACACGTTACACTTTCGTGCTCTATAACTGCGTGCTTACTCATGTAGTGCCATTAAGTGGAATGATTTATCATTCTCACACAAGATACATTTGCACACTTCTGTAACAGCAGATACATTAGAGCTTATGCAAATGATATCGAAAATCACTCTAATGGCAACATGAATGGCCGCGGAAGAATTTTCATTTAATGTATTTCATTTTCATAATGTTGCTATGATCGGACTGCAAATTTCAGAGAGCTTTAGCGAGAAAGAGAGAGGGGGAAGACAGTGAGGGAGGGAGAGAGACAGAGTGAGATAGAGCGTTAACGGGAGAGCGTGAGCGAAAGAGAGAGAGAGAAAGAGAGAGAGAGAGGAAAAGAGAAATAAGGAGAAGCAGGTACATGAATCAGCCTATCTATTAAGCTATCCTAATGAAGATTTAGTGGCTCTGATCATCAGACAGGCCTTGCGCTTCCATACATTTATTACAAATATAAATGAGGCACGTATACGCAGCCATATATCCTTCGATGTTTATATGGGATAATCAACTTACATGCATGCGAGAGGATAGTCACTTTGGTGGAATTCCTATGGGAATTTGAACCTCTAGGCTATAAAAGCGATATTACCAAAGAGCAACACTTAACCTGCCAGTCATTATGGTAGGCCGGTGTTTTGCACAAAAATGCTGAATGTAGTATGCGTTAAAATAATTGCCTTTGGACTTTTATGGAGACAACCACAATGTTGATCCCTTTTTTTGATTGACCGTCAGGATGGCATCATCTGAGGGCTCACTGTTTTTGTGATTATTTATTATGTACGCTTCTCTATTTTAAAGTTGTTCATTAAACGATAAGTCACAATATAATTTATTACTATCTGATGTATGGCTCATGAGCATTTATTCCAAATGGATATTGATTATATAGAGTGGCGCGTTATCCCGGCTCAATAGGAGACGCTCCAAGTAATCGAAGGTTGTAAAAACAAAGAGCGCAGTATGTTTTTTTACGTTCGTTTGCCCTACGCATGAACGCTAATTGCTGGGTCTATTAATGTTTTTTAATAACCCTCTCTTAGGGAAAAGAACCACGGTGTAAAACTGGACGAACTATTGATCAAAGTGAATAACGTTATGGCCATAGTATCAGTTAACCTGTGCGTATCAGACATAAAGGCATTTATATAAATTACGACAGAGTTCTAATATATCAGGTTTATCTTATTCCATTGTGTGAGGTCTACAAAGAAGACAAATTACAATTGCGGTCATTGGTTAATATTTACGACTAAGGCGCTCGGCAAATTTGTTCGCCTATCGCGCACATGTTTATTTAGGCCGTATATTAGGATGGATTTTGATATGTCTGAGTTCAAAACGGTGTTTGAAAGAAACTTTATCCAGCAATAACACACAATGTATCAGTTACATTGTATGTCCATTGGTACATATGGGTGAGCAGAATCCAGCTGATGCCCGTAACATGTAATACATCGTAATTCCAAAGACAATGATATCAGGGAATTTTCTCTATCAAACCAAAAGAAGAAGAAATTGACCAAAAAGTTTATCATCTGGTCTAGCTTTACCATTGCCATAAGTCAGCGACACTCTGATTTGTATCAATAAACAATGTACATCTTAAGCAACGCTTTCGCAATACGAGGATGAATTCCATTATCTTATGCGGATTATGATAATTATATAAAATGTTACATTGTGTGAAAACGATTGACTTATAGCATTGGGAACGTACCTTACCTGGTGGTAAGAATCCGTCATCTGTGACTTATCCTTGGGATAATGATGTGAAGTGTACGCCATGTCAACGATAGATGAATGGAAACATGAATATTAGCTGCCAAAGGCAAGCTGTTTTTATGCAATTGTGTCTTGTCGCCCTAATGCACGGACGCGAAACATCTAGAGACAGCGCTTTCGATAGGTAGCCATCTGCACTAGTAGCTTATCAAGGAATTTAATTGATGACGGTGGTGTGGACGAGATTGTCCCTTGGCGGGAAACAGATCGTTGTTTGCCAATTACTAATTATGGAGATATGTGTCGCTCTGTACGCTAGAATTTTATTATATCATATACCCAGGCCGCTACAATATGCATTCGAATCCCACTTTGGTATATTGATCACTTAATTGATAGGCTGATTCACGGTGATCTCATTGGTCTTAATTACCGTCCATGAGCTACTTGTGTCTGAGATTTTGTACAAGTTGTACCGACTTCTGACTAATAAATTGCGAGAGTCTATCGCTAATGTCATTTCATTGTATGATTGATATAAACGTATAGGTAATGGTGGCGTAGGTAGATCTTACTGCCTCGACAGTCATTGCTGTAAATCGGGTTGTTCGTGATATGTGATCGGTAGAATAATTAGCTAATTCATCAGTTTTATTTTAAAATTAAGCTATGGTACATGATATTTAATAATGCTAGCGTAGCATAGCTTTGTGCATCTCAAAGAAACATAACGTAAATTGATAACAGAATATCCCCTTTAATCATCATTGTTTTTGATTGATATCAATAAGAAGATATGTTTCAGTAAGAGAAAGTAATTGCCTCATTTACCCTGTCTTTTTGGGTGATAGCTGTAGTAATATGTAATGCAATCAAGTGTTCAGTTCAATATTACATTTAATAATGATACTATTTACAAAACTTGTCGCATTCAAAAGTACAAATAGAGCTTGTTGTAGCATCAACTGTTCCAAAAGATTAATTGTCGTAAGTTGAATGCGTTTATTTAGCCATTTGGTTAATGCATGAAGGTGTAATGTGCGGAATGGTAAGAATCGGGTAGTAAATGTTTCAACACCAAATGCCCAGTCAGTACCCTCTGTTACAATATTCATGTGATAAGTGCTTTTATATGGCGCCATGAACCTAGTAGTAACGATGAATTTAACGATAGCAACAGACGGAATTTGCGAACTAATTTATAATGCATAACTGATTGGTTAAGTGAAAAGTCCTGTTGAACAACATCTTTGCACCTATGTTATCCACGTAAGTTCTCGTCAAGAATAAAGAATATATTATATTTTTTATTTCACGCAATGTGCATGACTGAAATTCTAATACAGAAGCTAATTACTGCTTACATTTTCATTACTTGTTCAAGATCATCACGGAGACGCCTATTATTAATAAATGTAAGCCATAGCATGTCGAACCTTTGCTTCAAGTTTAAACCAGACGCACAATATTCGAGCTTTCAAGCAAGCATTTTAACCCTTTATAATATGTCTGAACAACGTTGAAGGTATGGTTACGTTCCTGAGCCGTGTCAATTTCAATCTCTGTAATGGCCCTCAAAACGGATTATGAGGTTGCATTTGATTTGGAAGCTTGAAGGATTGAATATTCCAGAATTTTGGGTCCTTTGCATAATTGTATTTGAGACCAGGTTTGTAATACTAACGAGTTACTAGACGTCAAAGAGCAAGATTTTATTGGCGATAATCCATTAGACCCTATTCCAGCGTGAACAACGGCCAATAGTGAGTTTGCTTTTAACATATGATTTACATAAGTATCAAACAATGACACGGACTGCGGAGACCACTGCCTTCTCCGTATGCATGTGGTTGCTGATTAAATGTACTATAAGCCTCAATCAATTGTAAACATCAACAAGGCATGTGTAGCTCAGTGAATTAATGTTAGTAGGTGATAATCACAGCAAACATATACCATTGTCGATCACTGAATGGTTTAAATTAAATATTGTTCGATTATGCAAATCAAAACATCAAGCAAACCGTCGTCTGCTCATCTAAAGTGGTCTAATGTGACACAATATGTCACAATTCATCTCAGAAGCTGCATGATCCAACCCACACAATTATTATACCCGCCCAGAATAACGATTGCCTACTACAATGAAGCACTGCATAGATGTCATTCAGCTTGTTTTTGGTTGTACAACGTTGATTGTGACAATCAAGCCAGGAAGCGTACTTCTAAGGTAGTTGTAGTGGTGGAGGTGATATTTCACAATACTTAATAGGGGCGAGTAATAATCATTTTTTACGAACACAATCTCCGCTAAGGGAGATCAAAAGCAATGCATGATCTCTTTGTTTCGTCGATGAAATCATTGTGCTTTAGACAACGTAGAACCTGGTTCGTTCAATCATTTATGCACCGGCACATTCAAGCAGTGTTTTTATAATACATCATGCCTGTATCGAGTCAGGCTTTTCATGTGGGGTTTTGTTTTGTTGCAAAAACTCTCATCGCACAATCATTTACAGAAAATGGGAAGCAAACAACGTCAAATGGGGCAAAAAGCGGCATTGTGATGAAAACAATGTACATTGTGTGATGAGAACACAGTGTGGTGTCTTAAATCAAGCCAAAAATGCATCTACGCTGCTCCAGGGAACCACAGTGCATGCGGCTGACTGCGGCCGAGGTGTTTAGACTTCAGCTGTCTATGTTGTATGTTCATCCCTCTCAATGAATTTCATTTGCTCCTGATCGACCGGATGCAGAGATGTAATAAATGCTATCATTAGTATCATTATGAGCGAACTGATGAATTTCGTGTTTGGGAGCGACACCAAGGACAGGGAAGGTGTCTGTGACAGCACTGCCTTTCCGTTACCGTATGCCACATGAATAGTGATAGGGTGTGTTCTGGTGGAAATCACATCGTTGTCCACCCAGTCGAGAGATGAAAATATTGCGCATTCTGAGCGACAGAACTTCACAATCTAATTGACCTGGGATACTGCAATATGGATACAAACGCAATTTAGACGGTATTGAGTAGTTCATTTATATCCTATTATGGCGTGCTCCGATCTGGTATATTGATCAATTGGATAGACCCATCTGCAGCATGATCATCATTTTCAATTAGTGTCGGCGGGCTAATAGTGGCCCAGAGATGGAATTTTGCGCGAACTGGTTCCACGTTAATAAATTGCGAGAGTCGTTTTGCTCTTTCGATTTTTTAAAATGGGATTACACGCGTATAAACACAGTATTTCCTAAGCTTTTCGTTTCATATCTGCAGTCTGTATGTGGGTGGTATGATGTGGTAAGAAATCATTACCTCGTCACTGTCAGTACAAGTCGTTCGAATAGAATACGAAGTACAACATTGTAGACGAAAAGGGAATCGTCATGTTTGCATTTCAATAATCAGTCCTATATCATACAGGAGATCATAAACTGCAATTAGATAACATATGCAGCTCATATATTGTCTGTGCTTGATCAATAGCGATGGTACAAGAAATTGTATTTGATTAGGTCAAATATTCCACTTCAACATTACATTCAATGTAGAAACCAAAGCAAATGATCTAGTTATTTTGAGGAAAAGTATGTTTGCGACAGAAGATTTATTCCAATCTGATATATTTCATTTACATACATGGGCTATCATTAACACAATCGGACAGCAACGGTTATAGAAAAATATAACTAGGATCATTAACATGTGGATGACGTGACTTAAGCCAATGAACAGTGAGCATGTTCACACAACTAAGTGTCCATTTTTGATTTAGCAGTTATATAAGTCTTAATGCTATCTTATGCGTATATGTTAAGCGAGAGCGAGTGCGAGAAGAGTTGTAAAGCCCTCATGGGATCATGAATCCATTATTCGCCGCATTCACGGGCTAATCAAATAGATGCTATACGTGGAACAGCAGATGCGTTATTATGGTTAAGGTGTCGTAAGAATGACCTATTGCAAACCACATACTAGTAAATATAACGCAGAAAGTGGTATTCAAATGGGTATTCTTCTATCCTTATATTGATGTATAACAGTATTCCAGTATGCGTCTGTCTGTCTTCAGAATAGAAGAGGCCATTATGACCATTGCCCAGCTACTAGGTTACCTTGATAAAAGTGCATGGACTGTTGCACATAATGTGATTGCCCAACAGGGCAGATTGCGTATTAGTCACGCATAATTGGGCCAGCAAGGCTTTGCTCTTAACCAGATGCATCAGACACGTGCGAATTGTTTTGTATCCGGTACCGTAGGTATATGAGGAATAACTGGATCAGCGGTATACTTAACAATGCATTACTGAATGCCTGATGTCCTCGACGACCCCATAGCGACATCATTTTCATAGCAAGTCGAGCGTAAATATACACATGGACAATGATTATATGGAACATGGAATAGATATTTTGATATGGAGCAGAGCCTTATCAAATGAGTATTATTGCTTGCTGGGTTATGAAGGATACGGTGTGATCATAACAGTTGACTTTTACATTTGTAGAGTTTGCAAGAGGCTGTAGTCCTTGCAAAATATTGTGCGCTAATACAGCGTTAATGGCATCAGTTCGATTTAGTCATTCATCAGATAAATTAGCACATAGCAGGAGCTCTAAACATGCATTATTCGCATAGACCATTACGCCATGACACGTAGCTGCCAGGCGGTAGAAATCGAATGCGGTCGGGTCGCTTCTGGGGCGTACTGGCTGCTTGTCTGCGCAATTCAAGGCTAATCCACCTTAATTGATGACACCTTTGCTGATAAAGCCAGGGCTAGAGAGGGAACAGTTCCTGATAGGCTGTTAGCGGGATGCTGATGCAGGAGAAGAGTCATGGCACGATTGACTGCGCGAGCTCAAATCACGGTGCGCTCTTGCAGACTTGCTGCGATATCGAGAGCTCACCACCAGGCGGATCTCAGATGACGTCGCGAGAGGGCGGTGTGGTGAGCAGTAGCATGGCTCCAAATGATATTTGCCCACGCTGAGGAAGAAGCGTTTGCATCAATCTATATCGCAACAAAGGGTGCGTAACGGATTATGGCGAGGGCGCGGATCACGAATGGATACGCAGAAAGTGTGTTATTTAACAGATGCAACAGTGTTTAAACGCGGCTAATTGGAGTCAAAGAGCATCGGGTGTTTACATCTGCTATGTTTGCCAATTTATAAAACCGTCTGCTATGGCAGTTGTATTACGGAGACGACAAATTGACTGGACAACGGAATGGACACTCTATACCTTCATGCTGGTCACTTTATGGGAGACAATGTACGTGACAAAGGCCATGCCGTTCGCTGTGTCTACTCCGAGTGGCGATAACGAATCACTCGTGACCCCGCCTTTCCTTACATTAAACGCAAGCACACCGGGGTATGATTACACTCCAGACGAGGCCACAAACAACGACTCCATTACCAAAAGCCGATTTACACATGGCGACAAAGCATCAGAGAGTGGATTGTTGACAATTGGCTCGGAACCTCGTGATCCACATGCGGTCAATTTGTCGATCACCGATATAGACTCACACAATGCCTCCTATAGCATTAGTTCAAACAGAAACACCCCTGCCGAAAACGAAGCAACTGTTTCCATGACATCATCGGAGTATGACAATTTTACTTTTTATCCACACCGATCGAATTCCAGTGAAGCTTTGCACCACGAACCACTAGAGACAGTAACCGAAATTCACCAACCCAAAAATACACTATCAAGTGAATTGCCTAGCACCAATTCTTCATCACCCCAAAGTGTTTTAATGAACATAATCCCATCCGACCAAGAGGTCGAATGGGAACCTACAACAGACACCTATGACACCAGCTATAGGAATGCATTAACGAATGACCAAAACACTAGCCTGGAATATATTAACATTTCTACTACTAGGCATTCGACTCCGTCATGGTTAGACGGCGTTGATTATGATAGCTATGATGGAGAATATAATGAGGATTCCATTTCTGATGATTACGATGACGGCGATGATAACGATGATTCTCCGGATGACTTAGACGATGATGTCATACAACATGGTGGCAATATGGAAATCAACGAACACATTTTCATCAGCCGACCAATGACAAACCACTTCGGCCGCTCCAACAGTAAGTTGCCTGGGATCATGATAAAGTAAAGAATGGATGTTCACTTGTTTGTAGTGAAGATGAGAATATGAATCCTTCGAGCATTGTTGTATTATTATCATTGTGATCATAATCATCTATGAACACCCTGTTACACATAGCAATGTGAAATCAATAATCTCAACCACATCCGTCCATTGAACCAGAGTGTACTGCGCTGCGTTACACATCTGCCTGAATGACTATTAGCCAAGCAACACTCGTTGCAATGAGTTTTGCATATTTTGCCAATTTGTGTACCACACCCCAATGAGCGTGTTGCGTTGGTACTGTACAAATTGTGGTGTGTATCCTGGTATGCACCTGGTATGTTTTGACATAATAATGTGATAATAGGACATTTAATGTCATTACCCAGACAGCCATTGCTATGATATTGGCCCAGTACGAATGGGCAAAAGTGTCATCGATAAACAGACACTCGTGTATAATGCACACAATACTTGTGCTTTCAGTGTACCCGCCTCATGCTGTACATGGTTTGATATGGGAGGTGAGTTTAGTTCGTTTCAGACGTTTAATGACGCTAGTATAAAACCTTCCATGTATATATTTCGCTAACATGCGCAGTGCGAACTAATATCATATTGCTTTATTCATAGTGTCAATAACTATGCCGAACCTACGCTATATCCAATCACAAATCCCTAGAGAAAGAGAAGTTTATACATCTCCATTGCCGTATATACTTCTAATAAATAGTTCATTCTCTGTAATAGTTAAATAATTGATTGGTGCGTGTCGTCAATTGGGTACAGGAGAGGCATTACATCCTTAGCGTCCTGGTTCCCATTGCATGTGGCATTGGTGGGGCAATTCTCATCGTATGTGTGGTCTTTTGTCTCCGTAACTACGATTCGGATCATTCCGTTTCACAACCGCCACCAAGGAAGCAACGTCGTCCTATAATTGTTCGTGTGAGTGATTGGTATTTTATAATTTTCTTCGATTTTCACGCACCGAATATTTTTTATGAATGCAGTCAATTGATGAGCCGACTTCTGTGTGCAGCGTGTGCGCCCTGGGCTCGATCACATGCTTCTTTTGGCGGACACATCTGACGACGAGCTCGATAGACCACGGTGACAGGAAGGAAGTCTGGGGGTGACCAGATTTTAACGTGTTCTCCAGAAGCAACGCAGCACATACTGTAATGCATAGGGTTTGCGTTAGCATGACCGAGCACGGCAATGCAAACACAGAGCTCCCCTTCATGCTGGATATAGCTGAATTATTGGTCTCACCATTTAGATTGAGATAATACACAAGTACAATTTTATTAAGCGCATATAATCAGCAAATGCAATGGATATGTATTGAAGTTTTGAATCCCAGTAGCGCCGTTACCACCTGTACAAATAACACAGTATATGTATATGCAACGCAAACGCTGCATGATTATCTAATCAGCCAACCATTCTGCTACCTATGTGCGCAAATTACGCATGATTGTGCGGTACAAAATATCTAGATAGTTCGTTAGATATTCTAGCTATGTAATCGTGTATCTGGTTAACTTACATTTTCGTGCTTTGGTGGTGGTACAATCATCTGACCAAATATCACCTATCACCTAAGCTACCCTCTGTCTCAGAGGATGGCAGAAGACAGACAGAACGTACTCATTTTTGGTGTATCACGCGTAGTAGGTCGATGGCTCTGCACTTATAAGCAGAGGAAAGCTAGGACTGTAAAGCATCATTACAAAATTCATTATCATCGATAATTTTTCCTTGACCTCTGTTGATTGGACCATGTTTAAATATAAGAAATAAACATGTTGTAATGGTAACACTTGTCAGTTTCATTGAAGAAAAGTTGTAAACTATTTTCTAAAGCGTTCCCCGAATTTCAATCATATAATGCATGAGCTCATTTACGTATTTCCAAGGTTAGGTAAATCTCTAAATGTGTTACAGCTTTCTTTGGCCAGCGAAAATTTGAAGGTGTAACAGGCTGGAAGAATAACAGTAATATCAAAATAATATATATCTGTCTATGCTCAATTAGGTTTTATCCATCTTATTGCCCAAATAAAAGAAGTCATCCTTAATTTCATCTCATCTGAGCGATTCAATTAAATGCAACAGATAATTTAATCATATTGCAGCTATTGTGCCGGTTGTCTACTGGTCGTAAACGCTGCCGCTAAAGTGTCACAAACCAGATATATGAACCGTTGGAATTGCAGCGTATTGAGCAGCACAACACTGAGCATGGCTCATGCTGACTGTATATCAATATAACAGTGAACGTAAGTACATTTCATTGCATCAATTAATGTGCCACTGTTGATAGGGAGGTGGAATTCTTAGAAGTGATGAATGAATACACATAGGTAGTCGGATTGTCCCTGTGTTATATCTACCGTGTTATATTGGTCCTGCACTATCAACAGTGCTGTCGTCATGTAATGTTGGGCCAGGCTATATTTGCATAGCGCAATGTACGTTTCGGTTTGCTTATAAACCAAGTCGCAGAAACAGCACTCTCGAGTGGCCATTTAGTAAGATGGTCACAGATTGCCAATGCTAACATTTTTCCTTGGACGATGGATGCAGAAAGTGCAACATGCTAGGATGATACGGCTAATTCTGCTCCACCTTAAAGCGTGAAATTGACTCATTAAACACAGAGAGAAAGGCTACTGACACAGAGAGCTTAAATTGCATATTGAATTCCTGCAATTAAGGAGTGCCCAAGTTTTCACATATTTCACATATTTCGCGATGAAGACCCGTTACGGCAATGAAGCAGTCTATAAAATAATTCAATTATATTATCTCTACACGGTATTGCTTTGTTGTGATCGGTCGGAGCATATGTAAAACTACGCAGAATCTATGCCCTTGTGTGCAAACAGCACAAACGGTTGTATGCAGGGCGGAGTAACCGATAAGCGCTTTGAACGTTCAGGCTAAAACTGATCGAGTACATAGGTGTATGACTGATTGATTGAGCAATATTATAGTGTAAGACTCATTGAGGGGAATGTAACTTTGTTGCCGGCATTTATGTTCATTAGCCTTATGTTTATAGTCAATAACAAATGAGCATTTCCTCAAAATGATTAGGGTATTGCTTTTACAATGTTTGTTCGTATTCAATTGTCAATGCACGACCACACGTGGGTATAAAATCGAGTTAAGTCTTAAAGAGCTTGGTTGATACTGCCCATGGTAATGGCACCTTTATTTTTATGGGACGAACTGGCCATTGCATCTCATTAGAATGAAAGCCACAATCCTGACAACTAGGATGGTGGAAATTGTACGCCAGTTCTAGCCTTTGGCCGGCCTAATTCTATGTCTCGGATGTTTCACAATATTTGATTGCGCCAGGGCTATTAGGGTCTTATCTATTCCAATAAGTACAATGTGTGGTCCTATAACATTCGAGCCTGCTATCCGCTAGATCAATAACATTTTCATTTGGCTGCTCTCCGGTTAGTCCAAGTATGGGGTGATAGTTTGGCGACAGAGAAGCAATACACCATGGTAAACAATCCAATATAATCCAATAATCTAATGTTATTGTATTGTGGAAGATTATTTGTGTATGTGTCTATGCAAACGAGAACATCTAGAGAACTCATAACACATTGCGTCACAAACAGAATTAAACGTTTCCATTTGGCATTAATCAATTCAGGTACATAAATAAGTACATCGTCGTTGAATGCGCCATAGATTAATTTACTTAGCAATTGTTAAATTGAAGACTCCTTGCTGGTCATATTACGACATAGTACATGCCTCACAATTCAAAATAAGATTACCTCTTTGTTTATACGCTGCACACAATTGGCACGCTTATCTGTCAGTATGCAATGTTAGGCATTTTAAGGTCATGTTAGTCAATTTCGATTTCTGTGGCAACATGTTTATCGCCAGAAAAGCTCCAAGCAATCAAGCAGTTAATGCATGCTCCTCAGAGCAGTCACATGCAATGTGAGTACCGTTCATTCAAGATCAGTCATTTATTACCCAATGTGCGTATTCATAGATTATGATTTCATTTATTTACAACGTATCATAATGAGCTCTAACATAAGCAGCTTCACATTTACTTTTCTGTAGCACATAACAACATATAGGTAGTGCAATATATAATACCACATTGTTGATTAGTTTATATTGCAACCATCTTACAGCAGCAACTATTACCTTAAGTGTGGCAACCTTTCTACAGTACATCCCGTGAGATTGAAGTTACACAATTGCGCAGTATGATCGTGGCAAATGTGCCCGTTAGGTTTTAAATTTCTTTTTAATCATCATAACGTTGATGTATTTCTTAAGCCATATCGACGAAGCGCCCATACTTGTTAAGACAATGCAGCTGTAAGAGAATGGTAAGTTTTAAAATTCACAGTGCGTTATAGTAGGTATGTACTCCACCATTAAACAGGCGAACCCATTTCTATTGAGAAAAATGTTTTGTTCTGTATTGTTGATCATCAGATGCAAGCCTAAAAATAGCACTTTGCAAGCTTTTCATCACTAATAAGTGTTTAATGGTACCTTACCTATTGACCGTTACTGCCGATATAATAAGAAAACGCCGAAACGTCATGTCGAACGTTTACAACATTACCATGGCTAGAATTGCCTGTTTACCTCGTATCCACTACTGTTAAGTCAGTTAAGCTGTTTACAGATAAAAAACTACATCCAATTTAAATGTTTCCCTATCAAACATTAAGTCAACGGGAGTTCGATAGGTTAATAAAGACGCATGGCAATGTAAAATGAAGGTGCACATATATGTAGTATGCATGGTTAGATACACTACGTGGCCCGCCCCATCGAGTAGACCTTTCTATGGCACCTCAAGTGATCAGTAAATGTACAGCACCAACAGCAATGGCCATTGTGATGAATGGCGTTTTCTACTGGTCATTCGCGGAAATATGCTCTCACAAGGAGTTCGGTTTTACTTCTAATATTCACTGCAGCAGTAAAGGTTTTCCAAATGAAGGCGGCAATGACAATAATTTTAGCACGACAATGATTGCCACGGTACATTGCACTGGTAGCAGTCGAATAAAGTTGATTGAAGGGAAGCAAAACGAGAATAACCTTGGCTATGTTCGAGACGAAAAAATAAATGACACCAAATTAAGGATATCGCCCGGGTCTTTAATGGCGCTTCTTCCAATCATTATCACAGTAACTATGCGACGGTTAGTGATGTGGTTAGTCGCTACCTCGTTATTATTGGACGGCCGCATTCGGGTTGTTTATAGCGTCCTTGCATGAACTTGTCATCACATGACATTATAAGACTAGAATCTTGTAGCGGCTGACACATCTGAAGTACTCGCATTGCGTCATTTCGGTTGTTATTCCCAATTCTTCATTTGTGTTATGGAAGAAGAATCTTGGTTGATGAATACAAACAGCAACTGTCTTGTTATCTCAAATATCGCGATGTCTACTATTTGAGGATGCAATTCATAGGTCACTGGAAGCGAGTTATATTCTTCCATGTGAGTATATCTATATCATCTTTACTATTATAGTAGAAATGACCACACCGTCATTTTAACGTATACCTGAATAACACACATAAGCGAGTACTCATAATGTCCTCTTTGAATATGTCTCCTTAAACGCGCTAGCGCTCCGAGACCGAGGTATAGAAATAAATCCACGGCACGTAGATCGACGCTTTTATGTTTCTAAAGCAGCTAAGGTTGGAGTCATCCAGGATATAAATCAACTAGTCAAGTATCTTCGAAATATTGGGAAATGGGCAAATTTAAATATCAGAAACAGGGTCATGTGTCAAACATCAACAGTCAAAGAGAAAAAAAACCTGATGCTTTTGTCATCATGCACCTAACACAACAGGACGTATGTAATAAGTATAATTTGCATTCTCTGAAATGTTACTGACGTAAGCGTCATCGAACATTAAACACGCTTGGATTTGTTCGTCCACACACACACACACACACACACACACACACACACACACACACACACACACACACACACACACACACACACACACACACACACACACACACACACACACAACACACATATATATATATATATATATATATATATATATATATATATATATATATATATACATATATATATATATATATATACATATATATATACACATATGCCAGCCAATTCTTGATTCTACGGCGGCTTATCATAGTTTAGACAGTATATTCAAAATAAATACAAATAGAGCTTAATACAATAAATAAATATTTATATCAATACAGATATAGATATATATAAATATGTATAAAAGACAGGAGGAATTATCATATATATATATATTAAATAATATATATACACTTTTACATATATAAATATATATATATGTATATATAAATATATATATATATTTATATATATAAATGCATATATATTAATATATAATTATATATGTTTATTATTATATATATATATATGTATAAATATATATATATATATATATATATATATATATATATATTATATATAAATATAATTTAAAGATATATATTTGTAGTGCGTGTGACGTATTTAAAGGTTAATGCGTCATTCTTTGAAACCTGACGTGTTGCTCACATTGTCGGTAGTGGTGATGTCAATTGTTATGAGCTCGTGCCTTTTAATAGAACCCTACAATGCATAAATCGTGGCGTAGTTATAAATCATTTATTAGTTTGACATCCTACAACGCCGTTTTCGGCTATGCTTGATTGCTTGACACTGCAATATGCATATATGCTGCTTTATATACGAGTTATTCATTCGCCTATCATAGCATATATAAATGATAATACATCACGTGATTCGATTACGTCATCATCGGAATTTGATGTCATATACGTTAGGTCCGATCAGTGATTTTAAAGACACGACGTATGCATGCATGCATGCATTGCATACATACATACATACATACATACATACATACGAGTTATACATACATACATATCATACATACATACAGATAATACATCACATACATACATACATACATATCATACATACATACATACAGACAGGTCATACAGTACATACAGACATACATACATACATACATACATACATACATACATACATACATACATACATACATACATACATACATACATACATACATACATACATACATACATACATACATACATACATACATACATACATACATACATACATACATACATACATACATACATACGTACGTACGTACGCACGCACGCACGCACGCACGCACATACGCACGCACGCACGCACACACACACATACACACACACACACACACATACATACATACATACATACATACATACATACATACATACATACATACATACATACATACATACATACATACATACATACATACATACATACATACATACATACATACATACATACATACATACATACATACATACATACAACCAAACATAGCTTGATTCATTTACCGCACTCATTGGAACCCTTGTATGCATTGTGAATGCGTATATATGCATATAAATATATTAATATATATATATATGTGTATATAGATATAGATATATATATATATATATATATATATACTATATATACATATATTTCAAACATAGATTATTCATTTACCGCATATCATTGGAACCCTTTATATATATATATTGTATATATATACGTATATATATATGCATATAAAATATATATAATATATATATATATATGTATATATATATCGGGTGATTTGTTAAAACCACAAAAAGTCATTAGTTTTATCATTCATGCGGTTTCATAGAAAAATCCATGAAAAACCGAAGTTACTTCAAGGTTCTTTTTTATTAGCTGAAATCATTTCTATGAAACGCGTGATAATTACAAATAAAAAAAAAATAGTCTATTTGTTCCAATATGAACAAAAATACTTTTTTTATAGTAGCGATCAAACATCGCCATGCCGATCAGCATTTTCTTTCGTGTCGCGGAATGGGCAGTATTTTGTAAATAAGTCGTCCGGTCCCAAAACTTGATGGAATCGATTGATACTCCATTTCAGAGAAATATATATTGTTCTCCATTTCATGATTCCGAGTAATCCCACGAGATTTGTAGTCTCTGTATTGCTATTGT
Organism: Urechis unicinctus; assembly: GCA_034190875.2. Taxonomy (NCBI): domain Eukaryota; kingdom Metazoa; phylum Annelida; class Polychaeta; order Xenopneusta; family Urechidae; genus Urechis; species Urechis unicinctus. The sequence continues at coordinate 36,627,573 of CM067346.1, forward strand.
CTAAATTATGGGTATCAACTGGCCCTATTATTCATCAACGGAGATTTTTCCTGAACGTTTTTTTTTATGTCGAAATTAAGTATTTGAAGCGGGCAGCGAAAGTGTTGTAAGCAACTCTGAGTTTGAAAACAACAATATATGACAGCTACAAGACGTCCGTTATCTCTACTAAATTTTTTTCGTCATAACGCCTAACGTATGCTTAAAGATTGCTAACATTCTGCATTGTCGTTCAAGACAATCAAACTGCGCGCGTCATCTTATTTCAGTTTCGGGACTTGGTGTCACATAACTTTATTTAACTTGCGTTCTGGTACTTGACACCAGTGTCTTTGACATAACATAACGGATAAACCACTGTCACTGTTATAGATTCGGACAACAGAGAAATCAATGGCCAGTGTACTTCTCCTGTTGTTGTTCACCAGCAGTGCATGTTATTGTGTTCATTTCCTTTATGATGCAGTGGTTCACGTTACGCGTAATGTTTCTTGTTTTGCTGCCAAAACACGGCCCTATTTTAAACATTATCCGGACTGATGACAAGGATTCGCATGTCGTTTGATGAATTATATCCTTGTCACACATAGAGTATATGCCTCAGGCGTTTCTTTTAATCATTCGAGTTAATTTATCATATAAATCAAGTCTAGCATATGCTGGTACCATATGCAGTGTCTTGCTGATCGTCCTTGGAAAAGGAAACAGGATTTGTGCATGATTAAATCTACACATTCACCCAGCCAGATGGCTCAAATGGAGATTAAAAATACGAGACACCGATAAAGTGTAAAAGGGGACGTGCATAACTGCTGTGGGCATGCTAGGCGTGATATTGGCTCGTAAATATTTACGTAGCATGGGAACAAGGTTTATCGATCCTTTTCCGTCTAAAAGCTCGCATTCATCATATGCTGATTAGCATACTTGACGTCATGGTCTTACGAGGGACTGTTTATCTAAGAAATGATAAGTTGCAGACGTCATTAAATACAGGCCATGTTTACGGAAGCACAGATGAATGTATAAGCTGACTGAGAATGCATATTCTAACAATAAAGTTATTTGATACTACAACGTCTCTATGATTGTGAAAATCCATACACTACGGACGTGTTATGTGCAGAGGCTTCATAAGCCGTACCGATAAGAATGTATAAGCCGTTCCTATTCAAGTGAACACGTCACGACGCTTTTCATGGAGCACAAAGGTTCGTATGGTACATTGATACTCAGTTCTTCACAAGCCAAACCGATGAGCTGCATATCTTTGTTAAGCATGCTAGTCCTCTTGATAACAATGGTAGCTTAACGTAGAACTCAAATGAGCAAATGGTTATCGCCTTTACCTGGTAATATTTACTCTACCTGAATTATTGGTAAAGTTCTACACATACGTTTGTAAAAGAAACATTCAAGTGTGCTTAAGTAGTTGGAGAAGCACGAATTTGTAACCTTGTCCATGCCATTCCTGGGTTCATCCTATGAATCAATAAATTGGGTCTTTGAAGCCGCACAGATGGACGCAATTGTGCATAAAACAGTTTAAAAGAATGCAGTTCCTTATGTAGAACAAGTTGCCGACTGAGATCTGTGAATACCAATTTTTATAATGGCTATACGAATGAAGGCACAAAGAGTATTCAATGATAGTATGTGCAGTGGTTCCGCAACACATTTCGATACACTTAAAGATGCATTTTAGGCGATTTTGAGCCATTTTTAATTTGCTACCATTTTTATGTAGCTGATAAAATGACTCATTCATCATTCATCCAGATCTTGAGGACCGCTAGTCATCGATGATTGATCAGCCCATGCGCATGGAAATTGACTCCGAACTTTGTTTCCATAAATATTCAAACGAGTAACAAACTCGACAAGTAATTACGCATGCTCAACTTTTTCATTTCTTATGTAAGCACTCAAACTGCCCGTTTTTATCTTCAGATGCATTGTAGCAATGTAATTGTAGCATATAATTCAAAGATTCTATCTAATACTAAATTGCCTAGCACAGTAGATGGTCTTACGCTTAAATCGACACAAAGATTCTAACGGTGTATTGGAGGTGTAGCATATCCCACACTTAGGGTGATCACAGTACATGCAGTCAGAACAAGATGCTAACGGTAATCTAGCGCTCTCTCTGTCTGTTTATTTGTTCCTTATTTAGTCCATAACTGCAAAGGTTAATCTCGGATTGCTTAATTTCCTTGCACACATACAGCCTGGATGAGCCACTCATATATACAGGCGATGTATTAGCGCTTGGTACAAAGGTTTGTCAATCGACAATCTAATGGCGAGAATGACATGATCCGAACATATATCAGGTCGGACAATTTGGTCGCGTTAAATTATATATATATATATATATATATATATATATATATATATATATATATATATATATATATATATATATATATATATATATATATATATATATATATATATATATATATCGATCTATATATATATATATATATATATATATATATATATATATATATTTATATATATATATTTATATATATGTATATACCTATTCGTTGAAGGCTACTGCTCTCACACAAGTCAAAAATGTCTAATAAACTACGATATCAGTGTTTATTTTGTGTACTTGTAAGCATCATGTGGTTACATTGGTTCCTCGGAGATTGACAAAAGACTTGCTAATAAATTAAAGTTTCTGATGGTGCGCTCATTTTGAATAACGCTTGCGCCTCATTATTGAAAAGCATATAATGCAACATAGGCTCAAAGATTGCCTACTCGATACTGACATTTCTAACAAATTTAGGAACACGGCCGGTTTGTTTTTAATCATTTACTATGAATTTTGCCTTTAGACCTTATCTCTAGTTTCCAATGACAAAAACGGCATAGTCAGTAACGTTGATTATTCGTCCATCCACCACGCTATGGCATTTCTCGGTACTAATTATGGCGCCTAAAAACTAATCTATGTCATTGAATACTGTTGCTTGGCGTTTGCCGATCCTTTAAGGATAACAGCTCCCTAGACACTGCTATTTGCATAGTAAACAGTTGCCTTCTCCGCCATTTGTTATGCTGCGCCAAAATGTGTAATGTGAAGCATATTATATAATTCACTATACGTCACATTTATAATAGTAATGCAAGCATATGAATAAAGGAGATCTGTCAGACTGTTTACGAGCGTGAAAAAAAACCGAATGCTGTTAAGGATGAGCGTAATAATGTCTAGTACTGCAACTGTTAATGTTGTCAAAGCTCAAACAAAGTCAGACCGCGCAGAAATGGTCCTCCAATTTAATTCATAAGGAGGTTCTTGTCATTAGAAGTCAATAATTGGGAGACATACTGGAATTGATCCAGAAAATGTACAACGCGCCAGAAAGGAAAAGAGTGCAATCATTTCTATCCGAGTTTTTGTCCCTCTTTGTCGGGCAGTGTGGTGCATTAAGCCGCAACACTTACAATGTTGGTAGTGTTCAATATCAGCTGCAATAATGCAGGTCATGTATGTCAAAGAAATATGAACACCCTAGCACATTTCCACTGACCCGAAACAATTAAATACAAAACGTGCTGCAATTCATTCAAATAGAAAACCTGTGATATATCTATATTGTGACCTTCATTGATTGAGCCTTCTAAATTCTTCGATGAATATTGAGCTGCTTCAACCGTTAGGGACAGGTCACCATTAACAACCAAGCAGTTGTTAGGAGGGGATTTCTTATGCTAGCGTGGGGGTCGCGGAGTGGGGGTTGCTTTTGGATTAGATGAAACGACAGACATCGCCATAAACGAATTGTCTTCATACAGTAACGACAGTAACGCACATGTTACGTGCCTGGTAATTCTGCTAGCGATAACTTATACTTAACATGTCAAGATATAATAAAGTGCTCTGCACAACGCACCTTATATTATTTCAGCAATGTAAGCGTGTGATAACATCACGGTAGATTGTATAACATTTAGAGTCGCATTACAAAATGCAACAAAACGATGCAATTCCATAAACCAGGGAACATCCTAGCTGTGACTTATCATAAATGTTTCAAGACTTGATCGTGACAAAGGGGCTTAATAATGTCATTAATATAACATCGAAACAATTTATGTTAACACATCAACTACAGGTGGTTGTTTTTCTGTATGTTTACAACCGGAGTGATTATGTTGTGGAATACAACGCTTTGAAGTATCACAACGAAGCTAAAAATATCCGACAAAAACCATTGGTGAAAGCTATTTTGAAGCGTGCAAGTGTGCTAGCCAGAACTTTAAAACAATTGCTATCACACAATTATTTGTTTCCAGTGCACCGTTTGCTGTTTGTAATGTAGAGGACCTTTCTTGCAATTGCTTACTTATCTCACAAGAGTAACATCTCAATGACACCAATATCAGAGATAAATTGGTACTTTGTGAAGCATCCATCAGGGGAAATATATCACCAGATCTTTGGCAGAGCGGGAGTAGTGTCATAACGGTCTTTTTACTTCCTGGAAACGACGCACAAAATTTGCTTGAATAAAACCGAAATTATTAGAACACCAAAAGATGCATACGCTGGTGCTGCAAAAATGTTGGAAGCAATTCATGAAGCAGCAGCGCTTTTACCATTTTGTAAATGTGAATGTAGGAAACGAAATGAAACTAACCATTTGCAGCTGCTTTCTCAACGATCACTGCCTACAGTACGACCCCGTGGGAATGCTTGTGAAAGCATTTTAATGCTGTCATCCATTAGGAAACAAATCCTATTAGAAAGCTTTGAGCACGCACAAACAGCATGGTTTAAGATGGGGAACTCTCGTTTTCATTTGTGTCGGGCTCTTATTTAGGGCCCTTGGATGGTGGGTTCTGTTCTAGAGTTACGATGTAAAAAGTATGCTTTGCTGAAGTCTCATGGTGCTCTCTTTTAAGAGCATTGACTGCATGGTTGCCTTAGTGGATGCCGCGAATGTTTTGCAACAACCCATTAATAAGTGGCCCCTACACAATATGGAATGATTCATAATCCTTTTTTTACAATATTTATCACAGTGTTGCATATATGCTCAACAGACGTATTGGATATGACTAAATTACCTACATTGCATCACTTGATCCATCATATTCCACTCACGATGATTTCCTTATTTGTTCAAGCAACCTTTAACGCTTGAATGGTTAGAAAGTAATTAGAAAATTGGCCGTCGAATGAAAAGGGTGTTGAGCCAACCGAGTTAACCTGATTTTCTTTTATTCAATTACAGTGCCACATAATGTTTCAGAAGTAGTCGTGACATCTTCCACATTTGTCAGAGTATTAACGAATTTGCGAGCGCCTTCAAGAGGTGTTAATGAATCTTGTTCGATAACTAGAAAATTTTCCCCGTACTTTTCGATAAATTGACCCCTTATAGGACCGAGTGGTGTAGTTTCTTGCGAAACAAAGAAAAACATAAATGAGCAATTTTTCATTTGTAAACATCATATAGTTGCATTGGCAAAATGTATTTGCTGGCTGCGAAGATAAGTGCTCTACGCGAAGTACTGCATATTAGGCAGTCAGCACAGTGCGAAGCGAATTTGGATATTTGGAAAGGGTATAATTACATAACCTCTTCACATAACACCAAACAGGCATCAATGACCAATCATTACTAGTGTGGGACTAGACAATTAAGATTCCGAAACCGACGGCTTGTTTTGCTGCAATAGCAGTACTAACCATATTATTTACTTAACTGATCATTTAATTTCATGTACCCGCATTTCACTAAAATATGACCGCTGTGATGACCTGCAGAGCTGCATGAAATTTCACTTCAAAGACGGTCGCTTGTATACCAGACAGCTCGTGAAATACTGTTTTTGACGGTTATCAAGTTTCAGATGGGTTCTAAGCCATATGATTACACGGTCGATAATAGACGTATATCAGTCTCGAATCTGAAATGATCCAGAAAGAATTGTTGTTGCTTATAAATAAGAAGATATTTTTCATTAAGAAAAATAATTGCTTCAATTACCCATCTTGTTTGAGTGATAACGGTAATACTTGATAATACGACAAAGTATTCAATGTAACAATCAATAATAATATTATTATTTCCAAAACGCAATAGAAATGAACCACAGGAGCTTCATGTAGAATCGGTAGTTTACTGTCAATTGAATGTGATTCTCTGATTGTTCTACATAGCTCTTGCGATAAGATCATTAGCCTGTCCTTGCCATTTGATTTATGCATGTAGGAGGTACGGGTCTTCAGTTTCATCAAATCGCATGATGCTTAATTGGGGTTGACTTTAAACAATTATAAAATCACATTGACCCAACGGCTTATTAAATGTTTTATTGAAAACAAATGTCATGTTGTGCATTTCGTGACTTTGAAGCAGCGTCAATTATGACGACTTGAATCATAACATACAACACCCCCAATATGATTTATGTTTTATGTGATGGATACAGTAGTATGCCACGGATGGTTGACCTGATACACTCCTTACGTGACACCGTGTGGCGTGATAATGCACACGTTACACGTTCGTGCTCTATAACTGCGTGCTTACTCATGTAGTGCCATTAAGTGGAATGATTTATCATTCTCACACAAGATACATTTGCACACTTCTGTAACAGCAGATACATTAGAGCTTATGCAAATGATATCGAAAATCACTCTAATGGCAACATGAATGGCCGCGGAAGAATTCTCATTTAATGTATTTCATTTTCATAACGTTGCTATGATCGGACTGCAAATGTCAGAGAGCTTTAGTGAGAAAGAGAGAGGGGGAAGACAGTGAGGGAGGGAGAGAGACAGAGTGAGATAGAGAGCGTTAACGAGAGAGCGTGAGCGAAAGAGAGAGAGAGAGAGAGAGAAAGAGAGAGAGAGAGGGGAAAAGAGAAAGAAGGAGAAGCAGGTACATGAATCAGCCTATCAATTAAGCTATCCTAATGAAGATTTAGTGGCTCTGATCATCAGACAGGCCTTTCGCTTCCATACATTTATTACAAATATAAATGAGGCACGTATACGCAGCCATATATCCATCGATGTTTATATGGGATAATCAACTTACATGCATGCGAGAGGATAGTCACTTTGGTGGAATTCCTATGGGAATTTGAACCTCTAGGCTATAAAAGCGATATTACCAAAGAGCAACACTTAACCTGCCAAGCATTATGGTAGGCCTGTGTTTTGCACAAAAATGCTAAATGTAATATGCGTTAAAATAATTGCCTTTGGACTTTTATGGAGACAACCAGGATGTTGATCCCTTTTTTTGATTGACCGTCAGGATGGCATCATCTGAGGGCTCACTGTTTTAGTGATTATTTATTATGTACGCTTCTCTATTTTAAAGTTGTTCATTAAACGATAAGTGACAATATAATTTATTACTATCTGATGTATGGCTCATGAGCATTTATTCCAAATGGATATTGATTATATAGAGTGGCGCGTTATCCCGGCTCAATAGGAGACACTCCAAGTAATCAACAAAGAGTGCAGTATGGTTTTTTACGTTCGTTTGCCCCACGCATAAGCGCTAATTGCTGGGTCTATTGATGTTTTTTAATAACCCTCTCTTAGGGAAAAGAACCACGGTGTAAAACAGGACGAACTATTGATCAAAGTGAATAACGTTACGGTCATAGTATCAGTTAACCTGTGCGTTTCAGACATAAAGGCATTTATATAGATTACGACAGAGTTCTTATATATCAGGTTTATCTTATTCCATTGTGTGAGGTCTACAAAGAAGACAAATTACATTTGCGGTCATTGGTTAATATTTACGACTAAGGCGCTCGGCAAATTTGTTCGCCTATCGCGCACATGTTTATTGAGGCCGTATATTGGGATGGATTTTGATATGTCTGACTTCAAAACGGTGTTCGAAAGAAACTTTATCCAGCAATAACACACAATGTATCAGTTACATTGTATGTTCATTGGTATATATAGGTGAGCAGAATCCAGCTGATGCCCGTAACATGTAATACATCGTAATGCCAAAGACAATAAACAATGTACATCTTAAGCAACGCTCTCGCAATACGAGGATGAATTCCATTATCTTATGCGGATAATGATAATTATATAAAATGTTACATTGTGTGAAAACGATTGACTTATAGCATTGGGAACGTACCTTACCTGGTGGTAAGAATCCGTCATCTGTGACTTATCCTTGGGATAATGATGTAAAGTGAACGCCATGTCAACGATAGATGAATGGAAACATGAATAATAGCTGCCAAAGGCAAGCTGTTTTTATGCAATTGTGTCTTGTCGCCCTAATGCACGGACGCGAAACATCTAAAGACAGCGCTTCCGATAGGTAGCCATCTGCACCAGTAGCTTATCAAGGAATTTAATTGATGACGGTGGTGTGGACGAGATTGTCCCTTGGCGGGAAACAGATCGTTGTTTGCCAATCACTAATGATGGAGATATGTGTCGCTCTGTACGCTAGAATTTTATTATATCATATACCCAGGCCGCTACAATATGCATTCGAATCCCACTTTGGTATATTGATCACTTAATTGATAGGCTGATTCACGGTGATCTCATTGGTCTTAATTACTGTCCATGAGCTACTTGTGTCTGAGAGGTTCAATTTTGTACAAGTTGTACCGACTTCTGACTAATAAATTGCGAGAGTCTATCCGCTAATGTCATTTCATTGTATGATTGATATAAACGTATAGGTAATGGTGACGTAGGTAGATCTTACTGCCTCGACAGTCATTGCTGTAAATCAGGTTGTTCGTGATATGTGATCGGTAAAATAATTAGCTAATTCATCAGTTTTTATTTTAAAATTAAGCTATGGTACATGATATTTAACTAGATTCGGCAGGCACGCCATCGGCAAGTCTTCCAATGGCAAGCAATCGGGTCTGTGATTGCGCCTTGTTAAGAAACCCTATGCGCAGCACACGTTTACGATAGATGTCAGCGAGGGGAGTTGGTAACGCGCACTATTTTTCGATAGATGTCACAAGCTGCAGCCCCTTAGATGTTTTGATATGACCCCTTAGCAGATGTTTTGACATGACCCCTTAACCAAGTCAATAAAAAGCCGAGGGAATGGCACTAAGCCGGTCTCAGTGGCTTGGTGGTTTACTGCTTTGCCTTTTGATCCACAGGCTGTGGGTTCGACTCCAAGGTATGACAACCTGACTCGTGACTCGGATGATCACGTACAAATGGTGGTCACATCTTTGAAAAGGGATGTAAAAGATCCTTTGAGGACGACGTGCTCCGTAGCAGTGACCAGTTTAGAGTAATTTACTCAATTGTAGTCGTACATAGCTTAGTTGCTAAATACGAATATGTTTCGATGCACACAAACACTTACACACCAACGTTACTGGTCGATTACGTAAGGTTAGGACTTCTTTGAGTTGGCACAAGCGCCAACGGCATGTCTTCCAACGGCAAGCCTGGACGACCAGCAATACGGTACCAACAATATAACACAAACAATATTATCTCTAAACAAAATATATATGAATATATATATATATATATATATATATATATATATATATATATATATAATATATATATATATATATATATATCTTTTTATATTTATATCTATGTATATTTATATATCTATATGTATATATATATATATATGTATCTATATGTATGTATATATCTATGTATATATACATGTATATCTATCTCTATATATATATATATTTATACATATTTATTTATTTATATATCTATGTATATATGTATATTTTATATATATGCATATATATATATATATATGTATATATATATGTATGTATATATATATATGTATATTTACATTTATATGTATATATATAAATATATATAAATATGTAAATATATGAATATCTCTATATAGATATGATATATATATATATATCTATATCTATCTGTATATCTATATATATATCTATATATATATAATTATATATATATAAAACCCACACATATAGGTTTGGCCTACTTAGAGTTGGCACATGCGCCAACGGCATGTCTTCCAACGACAAGCCTGGACGACCAGCAATACGGTACCAACAATATACCACAAACAATTATCTCTAAAAAAAATATATGAATATAGATATGGCACATGCGCCAGATATATTATATATATATATATATCCAATATATAGCTATATACATGTATTTATATATATTTATTTTTATATTCATATATATCTACCAACATATTATATATATATATGTATGTACTGTATATATATCTGTATAAAAAAATATATATATATATATATATATCTATATAATAAAATAACTTATATACACACACACACTTATAGGTTTGGCCCTATATATATATGTATATATATATATATATATATATATATATATTATATATATATAAAATATATATATATATATATATATATATCTATATATGCATATATTTATTTTTTATATTCTATCTATGTGTATATGTATATATATCTATATATTGTATGTATATATGTCTATATCATGTATGTATATAATATATATATATATACATGTATATATATATATATATGTATATATAATATATGTATATATATATATATATATATATGTATGTATATATATATCTATATATATATGTCTCTATATCTACTCTATTTAATATATCTATATCTATATGTTTCTGTCTCTCTATCTATGATATCTATCTATATCTGTCTATATGTCTATATACATATATGCGTCTATGCGTATATATATATATCTGTGTATATATATCCCTATATATATATCTCCCCATATGTCTCTCTATATATATGTATATATATATATGTCTATCTATATTTCTATCTATCTCTCTATTTCTATCTCTTTCTATCTCTAGATATATACTTTTCTAAAACACACCCACTTATAAATATCACATATATATGCTATTTATAGATAGCTGCTCGGCGCTCGGAAGCTTGGCATCGGAAACCGTGTGTATACATATATATATATATATGTGCGTGTATGCGTGTTTGTGTATATATACCCGCTTTGATTGCACCGGGACATCCACCGCAGTAGTTATGGAGGAGATAGTTACAGAAAATGGGGGAAAAATCGACGAAAAATCCATCCCATAAGCCTCCAACACTGCGCATGCGCGTCAAATTGGATCGGCAGTTGTGTCCCAACTTGATCTATCATTCCCCAAAATTTCATGTTGATATGTTCAGCCATTCCGGAGAAAAGCCCGAAAAAAACCTTGACTTGAGAAGAAAAAAAAAAAAAAAAAAAAAAAAGTACTGGCTAAACCAATATGTCTTCCAACTATCGTTGGAAGACATAAATATATACCCGCTTTGATTGCACCGGGACATCCAGTGCACACTGTCGCTGAGACATAAAGACAGTATATACACGGACCGATAATAGCTGGTAACGCTCACTATTATAAGATCACAAGCTGCTGCCGCTTAGATGTTTTGACATGACCCCTAAACCAAGTCAATACATCGCGAAAGCGATGAATGCTGCCGCTGATTGATTACGTAAGGTTTGGCCTGTTTTGACATGACCCCCTACCCAAGTCAATGCAAACCCAGCCAAGGCCTTTGGTCGATTACGTAAGATTTGGCCTACTTAAACACGAACTGCTGTTAGCCTGCCGCTAAGCTGCTGCAGTAGAAAACCTTGAAACTAATCGTCCTTTTTGCTGTTTTTTTTGTTACTGTGAATGCTAAAAATACTGTTACAATCATTATCACGAGGCCAAGTTCTATATACTGACAAAATTTCATGTCCGTAAATACAGCCGTTTCAGAGATATCAGCGAGGAGAGAAGTCGTAGCAAAAATCGCGATAGGTACCCTAAAATACATGTCATTATACAAAGTACAAAAGGTGAAAATAAGTATTTTTTTCGCCTATTCCATGCTACGATAATTGCTTGTTACAACCATATAATTCATATGTTCGTAACCGCAGTAGTTATGGAGGAGATAGTTACAGAAAATGGGGGAAAAAATCGACGAAAAATCAATCCCATAAGCCTCCAACACTGCGCATGCGCGTCAAATTGGATCGCCAGTTGTGTCATAACTTGATCTATCATTCCCCAAAATTTCATGTTGATATGTTCAGCCATTCCGGAGAAAAGCCCGAAAAAAACCTTGACTTGAGAAGAAAAAAAAAAAAAAAAAAAAAAAATATACTGGCTAAACCAATATGTCGTTGGAAGACATAATAATGCTAGCGCAGCATAGCTTTGTGTATCCCAAAGAAACATAACGTAAATTGATAACAGAGTATCCCCTTTAATCATCATTGTTTTTGATTGATATCAATAAGAAGATATGTTTCAGTAAGAGAAAGTAATTGCCTCATTTACCCTGTCTTTTTGGGTGATAGCTGTAGTAATATGTAATGCATTTAATAATGATACTATTTACAAAACTTGGCGCATTCAAAAGTACAAATAGAGCTTGTTGTAGCATCAACTGTTCCAAAAGATTAATTGCCGTAAGTTGAATGCGTTTATTTAGCCATTTGGTTAATGCATGAAGGTGTAATGTGCGGAATGGTAAGAATCGGGTAGTAAATGTTTCACCTCACACCAAATGCCCAGTCAGTACCCTCTGTTACAATATTCATGTGATAAGTGCTTTTATATGGCGCCATGAACCTAGTAGTAACGTATGAATTTAACGATAGCAACAGACGGAATTTGCGAACTAATTTATAATGCATAACTGATTGGTTAAGTGAAAAGTCCTGTGGAAAAACATCTTCGCACCTATGTTATCCACGTAAGTTCTCGTCAAGAATAAAGAATATATTATATTTTTTATTTCACGCAATGCGCATGACTGAAATTCTAATACAGAAGCTAATTACTGCTTACATCTTCATTACTTGTTCAAGATCATCACGGAGACGCCTATTATTAGTAAATGTAAGCCATAGCATGTCGAACCTTTGCTTCAAGTTTAAATCAGACGCACAATATTCGAGCTTTCAAGCTAGCATTTTAACCCTTTATAATATGTCTGAACAACGTTGAAGGTATGGTTACGTTCATGAGCCTTGTCAATTTCAATCTCTGTAATGGCCCTCAAAACGGATTATGAGGTTGCATTTGATTTGGAAGCTTGAAGGATTGAATATTCCAGAATTTTGGGTCCTTTGCATAATTGTATTTGAGACCAGGTTTGTAATACTAACGAGTTACTAGACGTCAAAGAGCAAGATTTTATTGGCGATAATCCATTAGACCCTATTCCAGCGTGAACAACGGCCAATAGTGAGTTTGCTTTTCACATATGATTTACATAAGTATCAAACAATGACACTGACTGCGGAGACCACTGCCTTCTCCGTATGCATGTGGTTGCTGATTAAATGTACTATAAGCCTCAATCAATTGTAAACATCAACAAGGCATGTATAGCTTAGTGAATTAATGTCAGTAGGTGATAATCACAGCAAACATATACCATTGTCGATCACTGAATGGTTTAAATTAAATATTGTTCGATTATGCAAATCAAAACATCAAGCAAACCGTCGTCTGCTCATCTAAAGTGGTCTATGGTGACACAATATGTCACAATTCATCTCAGAAGGTGCATGATCCAACCCACGCAATTATTATACCCGCCCAGAATAACGATTGCCTACTACAATGAAGCACTGCGTAGATGTCATTCAGCTTGTTTTTGGTTGTACAACGTTGATTGTGACAATCAAGCCAGGTAGCGTACTTCTAAGGGTAGTTGTAGTGGTGGAGGTGATATTTCACAATACTTAATAGGGGCGAGTAATAATCATTTTTTACGAACACAATCTCCGCTAAGGGAGATCAAAAGCAATGCATGATCTCTTTGTTTCGTCGATGAAATCATTGTGCTTTAGACAACGTAGAACCTGGTTCGTTCAATCATTTATGCACCGGCACATTCAAGCAGAGTTTTTATAATACATCATGCCTGTATCGAGTCAGGCTTTTCATGTGGGGTTTTGTTTTGTTGCAAAAACTCTCATCGCACAATTATTTACAGAAAATGGGAAGCAAACAACGTCAAATGGGGCAAAAAGCGGCATTGTGATGAGAACAATGTACATAGTGTGATGAGAACACAGTGTGGTGTCTTAAATCAAGCCAAAAATGCATCTACGCTGCTCCAGGGAACCACAGTGCATGCGGCTGATTGCGGCCGAGGTGTTTAGACTTCAGCTGTCTATGTTGTATGTTCATCCCTCTCAATGAATTTCATTTGCTCCTGATCGACTGGATGCAGAGATGTAATAAATGCTATCAATAGTATCATTATGAGTGAACTGATGAATTTCGTGTTTGGGAGCGACACCAAGGACAGGAAAGGTGTCTGTGACAGCACTGCCGTTCGGTTACCGTATGCCACATGAATAGTGATAGGGTGTGTTCTGGTGGAAATCACATCGTTGTCCACCCAGTCGAGAGTTGAAAATATTGCGCATTCTGAGCGACAGAACTTCACAATCTAATTGACCTGGGATACTGCAATATGGATACAAACGCAATTTTGACGGTATTGAGTAGTTCATTTATATCCTATTATGGCGTGCTCCGATCTGGTATATTGATCAATTGGATAGACCCATCTGCAGCATGATCATCATTTTCAATTAGTGTCGGCGGGCTAATAGTAGCCCAGAGATGGAATTTGCGCGAACTGGTTCCACGTTAATAAATTGCGAGAGTCGTTTTGCTCTTTCGATTTTTTAAAATGGGATTACACGCGTATAAACACAGTATTTCCTAAGCTTTTCGTTTCATATCTGCAGTCTGTATGTGGGTGGTATGATGTGGTAAGAAATCATTACCTCGTCACTGTTAGTACAAGTCGTTCGAATAGAATACGAAGTACAACATTGTAGACGAAAAGGGAATCGTCATGTTTGCTTTTCAATAATCAGTCCTATATCATACAGGAGATCACAAACTGCAATTAGATAACATATGCAGCTCATATATTGTCTGTGCTTGATCAATAGCGATGGTACAAGAAATTGTATTTGATTAGGTCAAATATTCCACTTCAACATTACATTCAATGTAGAAACCAAAGCAAATGATCTAGTTATTTTGAGGAAAAGTATGTTTGCGACAGAAGATTTATTCCAATCTGATATATTTCATTTACATACATGGACTATCATTAACACAATC
>CM067346.1:36642863-36660363 GCA_034190875.2 Urechis unicinctus
TCTGAAGCAGCTAAGGTTGGAGTCATCCAGGATATAAATCAACTAGTCAAGTATCTTCGAAATATTGGGAAATGGGCAAATTTAAATATCAGAAACAGGGTCATGTGTCAAACATCAACAGTCAAAGGGAAAAAAACCATGATGTACCTAACACAACAGGACGTATGTAATAAGTATAATTTGCATTCTCTGAAATGTTACTGACGTAAGCATCATCGAACATTAAACACGCTTGGATTTGTTCGTCCACACACACACACACACACACACACACACACACACACACACACACACACTCACACTCACACTCACACATACACAAACACATATATATATATATATATATATATATATATATATATATATATATATATATATATACATATACGATATGATATATATACACACACACACATATATATATATATATATATATATATATATATATATATATAGATATATAATTACGCATTTACCTTCAAATACGTCATATGCACTACTCATTGCAGTCATGTTTGTAAGTTACGTAACTGATCCCAAACTAACCCACGTTGTATTCAGTAGCGCTACATATACAAGTGAAAAATAATTTCACATCAGACGACAGATTAATCTTATTCCCAACTGGTATGCAAAAGGAACATGTTGTCATTTATTCAATCTAATACAGAATGATGATCTACATGAAGCTGGGTCTCAAAATGCTCATGCAAGCCAATTCTTGATTCTACAGCTTATCATAGTTTAGACAGTATATTCATAAATAAAAACATAAGTATACAAATATCTTAATATATAAATAAATATTTAGAAACACATATATATATATATATAAATATGTATAGATATACATTAATATATATATATATATATAATATATATATATCTATATATATATATATTATTAATGTAAATATAGATATACTTTTATATATATAAATATATATATATGTATATATAAATATATATATATATTTATATAATAAATGCATATATATTAATATATAATTATATATGTTTATATTTATATATATGTATAAATATATATATATATATATATATATATATATAAATATAATTTAAAGATATATATTTGTAGTGCGTGTGACGTATTTAAAGGTTAATGCGTCATTCTTTGAAACCTGACGTGTTGCTCACATTGTCGGTAGTGGTGATGTCAATTGTTATGAGCTCGTGCCTTTTAATAGAACCCTACAATGCATACAATCGTGGCGTAGTTATAAATCATTTATTAGGTTGACATCCTACAACGCCGTTTTCGGCTATGCTTGATTGCTTGACACTGCAATATGCATATATGCTGCTTTATATACGAGTTATTCATTCGCCTATCATAGCATATATAAATGATAATACATCACGTGATTCGATTGCGTCATCATCGGAATTTGATGTCATATACGTTAGGTCCGATCAGTGATTTTAAAGACACGACGTATGCATGCATGCATGCATACATACATACATACATACATACATACATACATACATACATACATACATACATACATACATACATACATACATACATACATACATACATACATACATACATACATACATACATACATACATACATACATACAGACATACATACAGATAGACATACAGACTACAGACATACATACATACACGGACATACATACAACATACACATACATACATACATACATACATACATACATACATACATACATACATACATACATACATACATACATACATACATACATACATACAGACATACAGACATACATACATACTACATACAGACATACATACATAGACAGACATACATACATACATACATACATACATACATACATACATACATACATACATACATACATACATACAGACATACATACATACATACATACATACATACATACATACATACATACATACATACATACATACATACATACATACATACATACATACATACATACATACATCATACATACATACATACATACATACATACATACATACATACATACATACATAAATACATACAACCAAACATAGATTGATTCATTTACCGCACTCATTGGAACCCTTTTATGCATTGTGAATACGTATATATGCATATAAAAATATTAATATATGTATATATATATTTGTTAAAACCACATAAAGTCATTAGTTTTATCATTCATGCGGTTTCATAGAAAAATCCATGAAAAACCGATGTTACTTCAAGGTTCTTTTTATTAGCTGAAATCATTTCTATGAAACGCGTGATAATTACAAATAAAAAAAAATAGTCTATTTGTTCCAATATGAACAAAAATACTTTTTTTATAGTAGCGATCAAACATCGCCATGCCGATCAGCATTTTCTTTCGTGTCGCGGAATGGGCAGTATTTTGTAAATAAGTCGTCCGGTCCCAAAACTTGATGGAATCGATTGATACTCCATTTCAGAGAAATATATATTGTTCTCCATTTCATGATTCCGAGTAATCCCACGAGATTTGTAGTCTCTGTATTGCTATTGTCTAAATTATGGGTATCAACTGGCCCTATTATTCATCAACGGAGATTTTTCCTGAACGTTTTTTTTATGTCGAAATTAAGTATTTGAAGCGGGCAGCGAAAGTGTTGTAAGCAACTCTGAGTTTGAAAACAACAATATATGACAGCTACAAGACGTCCGTTATCTCTACTAAATTTTGTTCGTCATAACGCCTAACGTATGCTTAAAGATTGCTAACATTCTGCATTGTCGTTCAGGACAATCAAACTGCGCGCGTCATCTTATTTCAGTGTCGGGACTTGGTGTCACATAACTTTATTTAACTTGCGTTCTGGTACTTGACACCGGTGTCTTTGACATAACATAACGGATAAACCACTGTCACTGTTATAGATTCGGACAACAGAGAAATCAATGGCCAGTGTACTTCTCCTGTTGTTGTTCACCAGCAGTGCATGTTATTGTGTTCATTTCCTTTATGATGCAGTGGTTCACGTTACGCGTAATGTTTCTTGTTTTGCTGCCAAAACACGGCCCTATTTTAAACATTATCCGGACTGATGACAAGGATTCGCATGTCGTTTGATGAATTATATCCTTGTCACACATAGAGTATATGCCTCAGGCGTTTCTTTTAATCATTCGAGTTAATTTATCATATAAATCAAGTCTAGCATATGCTGGTACCATATGCAGTGTCTTGCTGATCGTCCTTGGAAAAGGAAACAGGATTTGCGCATGATTAAATCTACACATTTACCCAGCCAGATGGTTCAAATGGAGATTAAAAATACGAGACACCGATAAAGTGTAAAAGGGGACGTGCATAACTGCTGTGGGCATGCTAGGCGTGATATTGGCTCATAAATATTTACGTAGCATGGGAACAAAGTTTATCGATCCTTTTCCGTCTAAAAGCTCGCATTCATCATATGCTGATTAGCATACTTGACGTCATTGTCTTACGAGGGACTGTTTATCTAAGAAATGATAATTTGCAGACGTCATTAAATACAGGGCATGTTTACGGAAGCACAGATGAATGTATAAGCTGGCTGAGAATGCATATTCCAACAATAAAGTGATTTGATACTACAACGTCACTATGATTATGAAAATCCATACACTACGGACGTGTTATGTGCAGAGGCTGTATAAGCCGTACCGATAAGAATGTATAAGCCGTTCCTATTAAAGTGAACACGTCACGTCGCTTTTCATGGAGCACAAAGATTCGTATGGTACATTGATACTCAGTTCCTCACAAGCCAAACCGATGAGCTGCATATCATTGTTAAGCATGCTAGTCCTCTTGATAACAATGGTAGCTTAACGTAGAACTCAAATTAGCAAATGGTTATCGCCTTTACCTGGTAATATTTACTGTACTTGAATTATTGAGTTCTAGAGTTCTACACATACATTTGTAAAAGAGTTGTCCAGGAAACATTCAGGTGTGCTTAAGTAGTTGGAGAAGCACGAATTTGTAACCTTGTCTATGCCATTATCGGGTACATCCTATGAATCAATAAACTGGGTCGTTGAGGCAGTACAGACTGACTTAATTATGCATGGAACTGTTTAAAAGACTGCAGTTCATTATGTAGAGCCAGTTGCCGACTGAAACAGACATGTGAATGTCAAGTTTTATAATGGCTATACGAATGAAGGCACAAAGAGTATGCAATGATAGTATGTGCAGTGGTTCCGCAGCATCTTTCAATACACTCGTAGACTTAAAGATGCATTTTCGGCACTTTTGAGCAATTTTTATTTTGCTACCATTTTTGTGTTGCCGTTAAAATGACTTATTCATCATCCGTCCATGTTCTTGAGAACGCCAAATCATCGATGAATAATCGGCACATTTGCATGAAAACAGACTCCGAACTTTGCTTTCAAACAAGCAATTTGAATGAGTAACCAGCTGGACAAGTAATAACGCATGCTCAACTTTTCCATTTTCTTGTATAAGCACTCAAACTCTTCAGATGCATTGTAGCGACTATAATTGTAGCAAATAATTCAAATATTCATTCTAACCCATGCTAAATTGCCTAGCACATCCGGTATATGGTCTAACGCTTAAATCGACACAAAGATTTCAATGATGCGTTGGAAGTGTAGCATATTCCACACTAAGGGTGATCACAGTACATGCAATCAGAACAAAAGGCTAGCGGTAATCTAGCGCTCTTTTTGTCAGTTTATTTGTTGCTCATTTAGTCCATAACTGCATAAGTTAACCTCATATATATATATATATATATATATATATATATATATATATATATATATATATATATATATATATATATATATATATATATATAGATATATATACATCTTATAGGGATATATATATATATATATATATATATGTATACATTTAAATGTATGTATAGATATATATAAATATATGTATATATGTATATATATATGTACATATACATATATATATAAACATACATATATATATACATGTATATATATATATATATATTATATATATATATATAGAGAGATAGCAGAGATATATATATATATATATAGATATATATATATCTCTTTATATATATTTTATATATATATATACATCTATATATATATATATATATATATATATATATATATATATATATATATATATATATATATATATATATATATATATATATATATATATATATATATATATATATTTATATATATGTTTATATTCGTGGAAGGATCCTGCTCGCACACAAGTCAAAAAAGTCTAATGAACTATAATATCAGTGTTTGATGTATGTTCTTGTAAGGATCATGTGGTTATATTGGTTCCTCGGAGATTGACAAAAAACTCAAGTTTCTGATGGTGACCCCATTTTGAATAAAGCTCGTCGACTTATAAGTCAAGAGCATATAATGCAACATAACCAAAGCTCAAAGATTGTTTGCAAGATAGCGACATTTTGAACAAATTTAGGAACACGGCTGGTTATATTTAAATAATTTATTTTGAGGAACACTCGGCTTTTAAGGGAGACATAAAAATCAAGGAGCATATAGTTAGTCGCCTACTGAACAAAGCACTAACCAAATTGTCTGGTCTACTCACTGATTGAAGTAACGACATTTTGCTGAATACAGGCATCGCACATATTACAATCTGGTCCAGACAACTGAGCTCACTTAGGAACAATTATTCGGTCTATAGACCTTATCACTAGTTTCCAATGAAAAGAGGAGGATAGCCGGTAACGTCGATTATTCGCCCATCCACCACACTATGGCAATCAGAACTCATTTCGGCACTAACTATGGCGCCTTAAAACTAATCTATATCATTGAATACTGTCGATCCTTTAAGGATACCCGTTCCTTATGCCACTGCTATTTGCAGAGTAATCAGTTGCCTTCTCTGCCATTTGTTATGCTGTGCTAAAGCTGGTAATGTAAAGCATATTCTATCAAGAACAAGATGTACAACAAAGGGTTTTGTGTTAAAACGTTAACCATGGCTCTTTTTTGCTCAGAGAGTCCAGTCCAGTCCTAATTGTATAAAACGGAACATGCCGCGCTTAACATATGCTTGATATATTTTTGTTTCGTTTCCCCATGATGTGGATGATGATAACAACCCACGTACTTTGAGCCTAAGGTTCAAAATTTAATTTGCGCGGGGTATTATGGATGCGTTAACTTTGAAACAAGGGAAAACAAGCCCAATTTCGCATAACAGCAGCATAACCCATTTGCGGGTTCCAATCTCATCATACTGAAGAGCCAGGTACAAATACTGTAGATATTCTTAAAAAACGGAGAGCAATTTGGAAACCCGTCCATTTCTTGATTTAGTTGCCATGGCTGAGATTTGCAAAACTAGTTGCTTTCACAACAAATATGGTCAGGATCCATAGACGGGGCTGGCGCTTTTTCAAATTGCTAAACAAATGTTGGGTAATGGAGTTATGGAGTAATGTTACGAGAATGTTTTGTGACGCGATTCGCTGTTTAACTCGTTCATAAAAATTAAGAAAAACATACTCAGTTTAAGAGCTGAGCACTGAAGGAGCATCTATCGTTCGGTCTGCGATTCTTAACTCTAAACATCTGAGCCGGTGAAATATTCATGCAGAGCCTCGCAGATAAGCAGATTATATCGCCGTCCGTCACAACGTTTCCCCTTGGTTTCTACAATTTTTCACGTCACACATAATGCGTGTATGAATATCAAGCGATTCGTGGCTTGGTCACACTCTCAAGTATATAAGTCATTTGTCAGTTTTTGAACATCTCATTAAGATGATTAAAAGAATTGCGAATGAACAACAGTTACCAATGAATGCATTATACTTCTTAATTAAATCGTATTATGTGGGCATGATCTTTATATCAAGTTGAATTCACGAAATAAAAACGGGCTAATATTGTGTGGCATCTACAGTCGTAATCAGTTGTAGCTTGGGTGATGTAAGCATATGATGATTCGATTAAACATACATGTTTCAAATCTCAACATAACCATGTGTCAGTGGTTTAGTGATAGTTTGCGCTACAGTGGCAATTACAGAAATAAAATTCTAAACTTTTAAAAACACATGTTAAGCAAAGTAATAAGTCCTAGCTTTACTATTTTCGTGAGCTAGTATGTTAGCGAAATAAGAAGTGGGAATTAATCCTTGAACTACGTAATATCGATGAAAGGAAATTCAAAACCACTTAAGCATGGTCTCATTTTTAAATCGGTGAAACCAATGATTATCGTTGTTCGTTCAGCCATTTGCACACATTCGATCACAATTATACTCAAAACAGCTTCATATATAGATCAAGCATACACGTAGGCTTTTTACCCGATGTATTTAACATCACTCGCACTAATACATTAATAAACTGAAGGTGGACAGCAAAATCTGCACTTGGGGAGCATTTGGCATTGTGATTACAACAATGTACACGGTTATGCTGATCAAATCATACCGTAAAGCTACCTCCATGCGGATCTGTGGATACACAGTGCGTGTTGCTGATAACCGCTAATATTTAACGGGCTATATACTGTGTGTTACGTGGTTCGTTTCAATCAACTTGGTTAGCGATGACGTCTCCCTATATACGGTCTGATAAAACAAGAAAACATTAGGGCACAAAGTTCATCACAATCAAATGAGTAAACCTACATATAAGCGTCAACAAAACTGATTGGTATCAATAAACAATGTACATCGAAAACAACGTTTTCGCAATACCTTATGAGAATGAATTGCATTCTCTTATGCGGATTATGATAATTATATCAATTTTTACATTGTGGGAAAAAGATTGACTTATAGCATTGGTAACTTACCTTATCTGGTGGTAAGAATCCGTCATCTATGACTTATCCTTTGGACAATTATGTGCAGTGTACGCCATGTCAACGATAGGTAAATGGAAACTCCATAAATATTAGCTGCCAAAGACAAGCTGTTTTTTGCAAATGTGTCTTGCCGTCCTAATACACGGGCGCGAAACAGCCAGAGACAGCACTTCCGATAAATTTAATTGATAACGTTAGTGTCGACGAGATCGTCCCATTGGTGGGAAACAGATATTTGTCTGCCTATTACTAATGGTGGAGATATGTGTCACTCGGTCCGCTAGCATTTTACTATCTTATATACCCAGGTTGTTACAATATGTATTCGAACCCCGTTCAGGATAACTCTAGTAGTTAATGTGTCTCCTCTCGCGGTATTTTCCATTTTGGTATATTGATCACTTAATTGGTAAACTAATTCACGGTAACCTCATCAGTCTTAATTAACGTCCATAATCTAATCGTGTCTTAGAGGTTCAATTTTGAACAAGCTGTACCGACTCCTGACTAATGAGTTGCGAGAGCCTCTCCGCTAATGTCATTGCATTGGATGATTGATATATACGTATAGGTAATGGTGTTCGTAAGTAGGTCTTACTCCCTCGACAGTCATTGCTGTAAGTCAGGATGTTTGTGATATGTCATCGGCAAATAATTATCTAATTCATCGGTTTTATTTCGAAATTAAACTATGGTACATGATATTTAATCATGCTTCCGTAGTATAGCTGTAAGCATCCCAAACGAATTTAGCGTAAATTGATAACAGAGCATCCCCATTTTAATCATCATAGTGTTCAGTTTAATATTACATTTAATAATTAGTACTATTTACAAAACTTGTCGTATTCAAAAGTTCAAATAGAACCTTGTTGCAGCATCAACTGCTCACAAAGATTAGTTGCCGTCAGTTGAATGTGATTATTTAATTCTTGTACAATTCTTCTCAAATTGGATCATACGCCTACCCTTGCCATTTGGTTTATACATGAAAGTAGCACGGGGTGTGAGTTTGATCTAATTGCTGAATGCTAAATTTGAGTTGACCTAAAACAATAAGAGAATCACATTCCACCGACGACTAATTACATGTCGTACCGAACATTTTTGCCATGTATTGTTTGGCGTGATGTTAAAACAGCGTCAATTTTAACGACCTGTATCGAAACATACATTCAACAGCACCTAATATGATTCATGCTTTATGTGATGGATACAAAATAATGCCACGGATGATTTACATGATATACTCCTCATATAGCATCATGTGACGTAAACAAGCACACTGTGTTGCTATGTAATTGTGTGCTTACTCATGTAGAGCCATTATGTTGAAGGATTTTTCTATTTTACTTAAGATACATTTTCACATTTCTTCAACAGTTGCTAGATTAGTGCAAATGCAAATGATCAAGAAATCACCTCAGTGGTAACACAAATGTCCACAAAAAAAGACATAAGTCATTTAACGTATTTCATTCGCAAAACGTTGCAATAATGGGACAGCAAATGTTCAGGGAAAACGCAATGTGTTAATTTTGGTTGCGATAAGGTAGAGTCAATAAGAATATTTTTCTTGTAAACGCACTGAAGTGTATATTATTGATACACCAACAGTTAGACAATGTTGTAATGTGCGGAATGGTAAGAATCGGGTTGTAAATGATTCACCTCACATCAAATGCCCAGTCAGTACCCTCTGTCTCAATAATCATAAGATAAGTACTTTTATTTGGCGCCATGAAAATAGTAGTAACGTTTGAATTTAACGATAGCGACAGACTGAACCTGCATACTAATTTCTAATGCATAACTGATTGGTTTAGTGAAAAGTGCTTTTGAACAGCATCTTTGCACCTATGTTGTCCACGTAACAGAGTTCTCGTCAAGAATATTTAGTTTATTACACGCAATGCGCTAATATCCAGGCTGTTTTAGAGGACTGAAAATCTAAAAACAGGAGTAAACCACCGCTTACATTTTCAATACTTTTTCAAGATCAGTACGGAGACGCCTATTATTACAAAATGTCAGCCATAGCGAGTGCAACCTTTGCTTCAAGTTTAAATCAGACGCACAATATTCGAGCTTCGAACCACGTAGAATATATGACTACTATTCCTGAGTAGTGTCAATTTCTATTTCTTAAACGTTCTCAAAGACAAATTATGAGGTTGCATTTGCTTTTGAAGCCTGACGGATTGAATATTCAAGGATATTGGGACTTAAGCTTAGTTGTATTTAAAACCATGTTATTTCTAGCGAGTAATACTGACAAAATGTAGGTCGGAAATGTGTTATTAGACGTAACATAGCACGATTTTATTGGTGCTAATCCATTAGGTCATATTCAAACGTGAACAACGGCCAAAGTGCGTTTGCTTTTCCCATAAGATATACGTTAGTATCAAACAAGTATCAAACTATTTGTATTAGTATCAAACTGACTGCAGAGACCGCTGCCTTCTCCGCATGAATGTGATTAGATTGTACTAAAAGTTATAATCAATTGTTAACCTTAACAAGGCATGTGAAGCTTAAAGCATACTTGAACTGCACACATCATATGACTTCACCAAGAACTAATGTCAGTAAGTGATAACCATAGTAAATACTATTGTCGATCACTGAATTGCTCAGAGGAGATATTGTTCGATTATGTTAATCAAAACATCAAGCAAACCGTCGTCCGCTCATTTGATGTGGTCTTATGGACACAATATGTCGCAATTCATCTAAGAAAGTACATGAGCCAACCCATGCGATTATCATACCCGCCTGGAATGACGATCGCCTTCTTCAAAAAAGCGCTGCATAGATGTCATTCCGCTCCCGTGGTGTTTTTCAAGGTTAATTGTGACATTCAAGCAGGATAACATAATTATAAGGTAGTTGTAGTGGTGGTGATATTTCAAAATATCATAGTATGCCAAGCTTACAACTAACATATATATCATCACCTGACCTGAATGATATGATATGATATGATTGTTGGTTTGAGCAATATCTATTTGTTGACTGAAAAGGAGTGAGTAATCATCATTTATCACGAGCACAATCTCCGCTAAGTGAGTTAAAAATAATGCATGATCTCTTTGTTTCGTCGATGAAACCATCGTTATCAGCACTACAAATGAGCGTGTATTTGTCTGCTTCAGATAACGTAATGGTTAGTTCAATCAGTTATGCACCAGCACATTCAAGCAGTGTTTTAATAATAAATCATGCCTGTATCGAGTCAGGCTTTTCATGTGGGATTTTGTTTTGATGCAAAAACTCTCATTGCACATTAATTTACAGCGAACAACGTCAAATGGGACTAAAAAACGGTATTATGATGAGAACAATGTACATAGTATGATGAAAACATTGTGTGGTGTCTTAAATCAAGTCAAAAATGCATCCACGTTGTTCCAGTGAACTACAGTGCATGCGGCTCATTGCGGCGACGTGTTCAGACTGTCTATATTATATGTTCACCCCTGTCAATGTCATTTGCTCCTGATTGGATGCAGAGATGCAATACATGCTATCAATAGTATCATTATGAGTGAACTGATAAATTTTGTGGTTTCGAGAACGACACCAAGGGCAGGAAAGGTGTTTGTGACAGCGCTGCGGATCGGTTACCGTATGCAACAGGAATATTCGATAGGGTGTCTTCTGGTGGAAATCATATCGTTTTCTACCAAGTCGAGAGATGGAGATTTGCGCATGCTGTACGACAGAACTTCACAATCTAATTGACCTGGAATACTGCAATGTGGATTTAAACGCAATGTCGACGGTCTTGAGTAGTTTATTTATATCCGATTCTGGCATGCTTTGATCTGATATATTGAAAAAATGGATAGATCCTGCGGTATGATCATCATTTTCAATTAGTGTCGGCGGGCTAATAGAGGCGGAGAGATGGAATTTTGCGCGAGCTGGTGCCACGTTAATGAATTGCGTGAGTCGTTTTGTTCGTTTGATTTATTACACTGGGATTACACACGTATGAACATAGGATTTTCTAATCTTTTCGTTTCATTTTTGCAGTCATTCTGTGTGTGATATGATGAGATAAGAAATCATTACCTCGTCACTGTCAGTACATGTCGCTCGAATATAATACAAAGTACAGCATTGTAGACGAAAATAATCAGTCCTATATAATACAGTGGATCATAAACTGCAATTAGATAACACATGCAGATCATATATTGTCTGTGTTTGATCAATAGCGATGGTACAAGATGTTGTATTTGATTAAGTCAAAGATTCCGGAAAGCACCCTAAAGGAAAACAAGAAGATATTGGCTGATTGGCAATTGTCGGGTCGTTCACATAGCTCCTTAATTCAAGCCATTTGCTTGGTCATGACATTTGGTGTAAGCAGGAGTAGACAGGATTAGCTACGAGTCACGTGCAGCAGCATTGTCGTAGTCGCAGATTACACAAAGATATGTTTGGATTACCGAGCGGCTGAATTTGTCGGAATAACAATGATGGCGCCTAACGTTAAGCTACTTCACGGCATTTGATTCATCAGATTGGAATAATCTAGTTGTGAAGTAGGGCTGGAACCGATCTTGGGAATTGTTTTCGCTATATTATGCTGGAGTTGTCAAAGTGCATAGTTTTGACCCATGGCATTGCAGCAAAACAATATCAACAATACAGTTGGCATCGCAAAGAAAAACAGCACCTCGTATAGTTTGACGTAATGTACAACATAATCTAACGGAAGCTTCACTTTGTGTGAATCAACGCTACATCATGAATGCTCTATTAATTTAAAATTGTATCTTTCTGTCAACTCACGAAGCGCCTTTAACTTGAAGGATTTTTTTTTTTATTTTGCACAAGCGTGTAACCCACCTTTACACTTCTACACTACATGCTGTGTTGATACCGATGCAAATGATCTGGTTGTTTCGAGGGAAGGTACGTTTGCGACAGAAGATTTATTCCAATCTGATATATTTCATTTACATGGGCTATCAGTAACAAAATCGGGCTGCAACGGTTATGGAACTAGGATCATTAAGATGAGGATGACGTGACTTAAGCCAATGAACAATTAGCATGTTCACATAACTAAGTGTCCATATATGATATAGCAGTTATATAAGTCGGAATGTTATGATGTGCGTAAATGTTGAGCGAGAGCGAGAGCGCGAAGAGTTGTAAACCCCTCATGGGATCATGAATCCATTATTCGCCGCATTCACGGGCTAATCAAATATATGCTATACGTGAAACACCAGATGCGTTATTATTGTTAAGGTGTACAGGGTCGTAAGAGTGACCTATTGCAAACCACATTATAGTATATATAACGTATATTCTTCTGTAATGGTTAAATAATTGATTGGTGCGTGTCGTCAATTGGGAACCGGAGAGGCATTACATCCTTAGCGTCCTGGCTCCCATTGCATGTGGCATTGGTGGGGCAATTCTCATCGTATGTGTGGCCTTTTGCCTCCGTAACTGCGATTCGGATCATTCCGTTTCACAACCGCCAACAAGGAAGCAACGTAGTCCTATAAACGTTCGTGTGAGTGATTGGTATTTTATAATTTTCTTCGATTTTCGCGCACCGAATATTTTTATGAATGCAGCCCATTGGTATGCCGACTTCTGTGTGCAGCGTGTGCGGCCTAGGCTCGATCACATGCTTCTTATGGCGGACACATCTGACGACGAACTCGACAACCACGGTAACAGGAAGAAAACCTGGGGGAGACCAGATTTTAACGCGTTCTCCGGAAGCCACGCAGCACATACTGTAATGCATAGGGTTTGCGTTAATATGACCGAGCACGGCATGCAAACCACAGAGTTCCACTACATGCTGGATATTGCTGAATTAGTGGTCTCGCCATTTAAATTACGATAATCAAAAAGAACAGTTATATTTAGCGCATATAATCAGCAAATGCAATGGATGATATATATTGCAGTTTTGAATCCCAGTAGCGCCGTTACCACCTGTACAAATAACACAGTCTGGTATATGCAACGCAAACGCTGTATAATTATCTAATCAGCCAACCATTCTGCTACCTATGTGCGCACAATTCGCATGATATTGTGGTACAAAGTACCTAGATGGTTCGTTGGATGTTCTGGCTATGCAATCGTGTATCTGGTGAACTCACATTTTCGTGCTTTGGTGGTGGTACAATCATCCGGACCAAATATCACCTGTCACCCAAGCTACCCTCTGTCTCAGATGATGCTTTGGACAGTAGACAGACAGAACGTACTCATTTTTGGTGTATCACGCGTAGTAGGTGGATGGCTCTGCACTTACAAGCAGAGTAAAAGTAGGACTGTAAAGCATCGTTACAAAATTCATTATCATCGATAATTTTTCAATGACCTCTTTTGATCGGACCATGTTTAGATATCAGAAATAAACGTGTTATAATGGTAACACTTGTCAGTTTCTTTCATCGATATTTATTCCTTGACCTCTGTTGATCGGACAATGTTTAAATATCAGAAATAAACATGTTGCAATGGTAACACTTGTCAGTTTCTTTCATTGAAGAGAAGCTGTAAACCATTTTCTATGGCGTTCCCCGAATTTCATTCATATAATGCATGAGCTCATTTACGTATTTCCAAGGTTAGGTAAATCTCTAAATGTGTTACAGCTTTCTTTGGCCAGCGAAAATTTTAAGGTGTGGTTTGCTGGAAGAATAACAGTAATATCAAAATAATATATATCTGTCTATGCTCAATTAGGCTTTATCGGTCTTATTACTCCAATAAAAGAAGTCAACCTTACTTTCATCTCATCTGAGCGATTCAATTAAATGCAACAGATCATTTAATGATATTTAGGCTATTGTGCTGGTTGCCTACTGGCGTAAACACTGCCGCTAAAGTGACACAAACCAGATAAATGAACCGTTGGATTTGGCCAGTTGGCATTGCGTGCAGTGTGTCATCTCCTAATAGTTTTTCATCATGCATATTGTGACAATCATGTTTCTAAACCATATGGTTAATGTTAACCATCCAACTAGATTACACGATAGGGCCACTACACGGTAGCAAAGTTTCCTCTATACATTACGTCCATACATATAGCTTTCAGAACTTATTATATCTTGGTAAACAATATGCTTTTGAAAGCCGAAGACACATTTTATGTCCCACTTTGTAGCATGGGTGGTTTGGAACACGATATTCTAGTAATTTGACATATTGTTATCACAGCAGCTTATTGAGCAACACAACACTGAGCTAGGCTCATCCAGCCTGTATATCAGTTTAACAGTGAACGTAAGTACATTTCCGTGCATCAATTAATGTGCCACTGTTGATAGGGTGGTAGAATTCTTAGAAGTGATGAATGAATACACATAGGCGGTCGGATTGTCCCTGTGCTCTATCCACCGTGTTACATTGGTCCTGCACTATCAACAGTGCTGTCGTCAGGTAATGTTCGGCCAGGCTATATTTGCATAGTGCAATGTACGTTTCGGTTTGCTTATAAACCAAGTCGCAGAAACAACACTCACGAGTGGCCATTTAGTGCGATTGTCAATGCTAACATTTTTCCTTGGACGATGGATGCAGAACGTGCAACATGCTATGATAATACGGCGTAATCCTGCTTCATCTGAAGGCGTGTAATTGACTCATTAAAACACAGAGAGAAGGGCTATTGACACAGCCAGCTTAAATTGCATATTGAATTCCTTCAATTAAGGAGTACCCAAGTTTTCACATATTTCACATATTTCGCATATCACTGGGAGACCCTTGAGGGAAATTACTGGATACTTGCCAAGCGTTAATGACTTATAGCTGATGAAGACCCGTTACAGCAACGAAGCAGTCTATAAAATAATTATATTATATTATCTCCAAAAGGTAATGCCTTGTTGCGATCGGTCGGATAATATGTAAAACTACGGAGAATCTATGCTCTCTTGTGCAAACAGTGTAAGCGGCTGTATGCAGGGCGGAGGTACCAATAAGTGGTTTGACCGTTCAAGCTAAAACCGATGGAGCGCACAGGTATATGACTGACTGATTAAGCAATATTATAGTGTAAGACTCATTAAGGGGAATGTAACTTTGTTGCAGGCATTTATGTCCATTAGCCTTAAGTTTATAGTCAATAACAAATGAGCATTTCCTGAAAATGACCAGGATATTGCTTTTGCAATGTTTGTTCTGATTCAATTGTCAATGCATGACCACACGTGGGTATAAAATCGACTTAAGTCTTAAAGAGCTTGGTAGATACTGCCCATGGTAATGGCACCTTTATTTTTATGGGACGAACTGGCCATTGCATCTCATTAGAATGAAAGCCACAATCCTGACAACTAGGATGGTGGAAATTGTACGCCAGTTCTAGCCTTTTGCCGGCCTAATTCTATGTCTCGGATGTTTCACAATATTTGATAGCGCCAGGGTTATTAGAGTCTTATCAATTCAAATAAGTACGATATGTGGTCCTATAACATTCGAGCAAGCTATCCACTAGATCAAATTCATTTTCATTTGGCTCTTCTCAGGTTGGTCCTAGTATGGGGGTGATAGTTTGGTGACAGAGAAGCAATATACTATGGTAACCAATCCAGTGTAATCCAATAATCTAATGTTATTGTATTGCGGAAGATTATTTGTGTATGTGTTTATGTAAACGAAAACATCTAGAAAACTCATAACACATTGCGTCACAAAGAGAATTTAACGTTTCTATTTGTCATTAATCAATTCATAAGTAAGTAGATGAGTCGTTAAATGCGCCATAGATTAATTTACTTAGCAATGGTTAATTTGAAGACGCCTTGCTTGTCATATGACGACACAGTACAGGCCTCACAATTCAAAATAAGATTACCTTTTTTTGTAATATGCTGTTCACAATTGGCACGCTTATCTGTCAGTATGCAATGTTAGGCAGTATAAAAGCATGTTAGTCAATTTCGATTTCTGTGGCAACATGTTTTTCGCCAGGAGAGCTCCAAGCAATCAAGCAGTGGATACGTGATCCCCAGAGTAGTCACAGGCAATGTGAGTACCCTTCCAACAAGATCTGTGATTTATTACCTAATATGCGTATTCATAGATTATGGTGTCATTCATTTACAACGTGTCTAATGAACCTTTCTACAGTACATCCCGTGAGATTGAAGTTACACAATTGCGCAGTATGATCGTGGCACTTTTTAATCATCATAACGTTGATGTATTTCTTAAGCCATATCGACGAAACGCCCATACTTGTAAAGACAATTCAGCTGTAAGAGAATTGTAAGTTTTAAAATTCACAGTACGTTATAGTAGGTATGTACGCTACCATTAAACAGGCGAATCCATTTCCATTGAGAAAAATGTTTTGTTCTGTATTGTTGATCATTAGATGCAAGCCTTAACATAGCACTTTGCAAGCTTTTCATTACTAATAAGTGTTTGATGGTAGCTTACCTATTGACCGTTACTGCCAATATAATAAGAAAACGCCGAAACATCATGTCGAACGTTTACAGCATTACCATGGCAAGAATTGCCTGTTTACCTTGTATCCACTACTGGTAAGTCGGTTAGTTTTTTTACTGATAAAACACTACATCCAATTCAATTGTTTCCCAATCAAACATTAAGTCAACGGGAGTTCGATAGGTTAATAAAGACGC